>CM056193.1:3314380-3859380 GCA_029692085.1 Gymnothorax javanicus
AGAGATAATCCTGCAGGCAAAAAAGTCTGGAACAAAAAAACTATTTTCTGACTGAACTAACTAAACCCAGAATAATGATAATTAATGATAATTATAATGATCTTTGTTTCTGGACCATTTAAACACCACTGAAGCAGATAGAACAGATGTGATAAACTGGGAGGGGTGGAGTTAGGAAGCCCCTCCCCTTCCCCCATTTCTGACCATTCAGAGGCAAAGTAAAGAAAAAAATGTCTGTGCTGGAATAATCCAGTATTTAAAACTGAGCAACTCATGGACAAATAAATACAAATATCTCTCCTGAAATACTTTATTGTGAATAATGCGTTCTTATTATTTTATATTCAAGTTTGGATTTGTGATTTCTAAAAGGTCAGGTGAAAGTAGGGCACCATACACTATAATCCTTAGACAGACCTCAGATCAGATCTGACCTCACTTTAAATTACCCCAGTTTACTGTTACTGTTTCCTGTGCACCTGAGAGCACTTTTCACCTGCATCAGACTGACTCTCCTGTTACATCTGCTGTAAAACCGACTCTTCTAATAAACCCTCTCGGGCACTTTCATCTGTTCTGTGTGTAGCTCCCTGGTCTGGTTCATAACAGCCTGATACAGGTGATAACAGGAGAAATGAGGACGTCCTTCTGCCTAATGTAAGAAAACGTCTGTACTCACCCCAGTCTCTGCAGTTTACAGTGAGGGTCCTCCAGTCCAGCAGAGAGCGCTCTCACTCCTGAATCCTGCAGCTCATTGTCTCTGAGCTCCAGATCTCTCAGCTCTGAGTGAGGAGAACGCAGGACTGCGGCCAGAACATCACAGCAGCCCTCTGTGAGATTACAACAACCCAGCCTGTGGAGAAATAACACACACACACACACAGATTACACCAACCCAGCCTGTGGAGAAATAACACACACACAGATTACACCAACCCAGCCTGTGGAGAAATAACACACGCACACACAGATTACACCAACCCAGCCTGTGGAGAAATAACACACACGCGCACACACACACACACACACAGATTACACCAACCGAGACTGTGGAGAAATAACACACACACACACACACACACACACAGATTACACCAACCGAGACTGTGGAGAAATAACACATACACACACGCACGCACGCACAGATTACACCAACCCAGCCTGTGGAGAAACAACACACGCACACACACACACACACACACACACACACACACACACAGATTACACCAACCGAGCCTGTGGAGAAATAACACACACACGCACAGATTACACCGACCCAGCCTGTGGAGAGATACACACACACACACACACACACACACACACACACAGATTACACCAACCCAGCCTGTGGAGAAACCACACACACACACACACACACACACACACACACAGATTACCCAAACCAACCTATGGAGAAACCACAAACACACACACACACACACACACACACACACACACACACACACACACACACACACACACACACACACACACACACACACACACACACGCACACACACACACACAAACAGATTCAGGGATTAAAGCAAAGAAAAATCTTTTGACTGAATTTTTTTCAAGCCGCAGCCAAGGCATATTTCCCATTTGCAATTTGTAAAACGTTACACTACTTGACACCTACTAAAGAAAACACACAGTATGTGAAACTGAGATTTCAGCACCACTACACACATCACCAATGCTGCTGTTCTCTTATGCAGCCATCGAGTTTAAATACTCCAGACCAATAATGTTTGAAGGGAAGAAGACGCTTTTGAACAGCTTCTCTGTGCCAGTTTTCTCTGTCTTTCCAATGTAATTTTTGATCGATGAAATTACACTGATTTATTATTATTATTATTATTATTATTACTACAACAACCCCATTTCCCAAAAGGTTGGGATGCAGTTTAAACTGTGAATAAAAACAGAATTTAATTGAATTCTTAAGTTTCCAAAGCGCCCAACTCCAAGGAACACACTATTTAAAGAGAGGAAATTTTTTTTTGCTCATGTTATGACCCATATATTTATTCTTTATTTCTTTACAAGAGAGTGTCATTGGGATACTTTTGGCTGAAATTACGAGAAAGTTCCCTCTTTGTTAAAAGATATGCAGACCTCTAATTCATTGGAGTTGAGCCCTCGGGAAACTCAATGAATCCATTATATGCAAATCATTTAATCCCTATATTTCATTGAATATAGTGCAAAAATAACATATCAGTTGAAATTTTGTTTTTTGTAAATGTATGCTCATTTTGAATTTGATGCCAGCAGATCACAGTTATTCAATATTGGTTTCTGGCCTTGAGCCTTGCTTAGAGATTTCTCTGAATTCTCTGAATCTTCTCATGATATTATGTAGCATAGAGTATAAAATCACCAGATTCTTTGCTATTTTTATCAAGAAATGTTATTCTTACATCAATGAACTAATTGCCCATGCATTTTTCCACAGAGTGGAGAAACCCTCGCCATCATTACTTCTGAAAGCCTTTTCAGACCCAATCATTTTCCTGACCTGTTACTTTTTAAGCTAATTAGCAGAGAGATGTTCCACCGGGTGCATTTTTAACATCGCACAACTTTTCCAGTCCATTGTAGCCCCTGTTCCAACTTCTTTGAACATGTTGGTGATATTAAATTCAAAATGAGCAGATGTTTTTCAAAAAAACAATAAAATTTCTTTGTTTTAACATTTGTTATGTCGTCTTTGTATTTGTACTATTTTCAATTAAATATAGGGTTTACAATGTTAGAAACTGGCACATTTTTTTTTGGCCAGTTATTTTAACTGGCACCTTTTTTACCAGTTAGTTTAACTGTAATTTTACAATCAGTTAATAACAGAGGTTTCGTATATATTAACTGTAAACCACAGTTAAATGCGTGCAGGACTCTACCTACAGTTAAAATAACAAGGAGACGATACGTTAATTTAACTGTTAAATTCAGTTAATTTATAACAGTATACGTGGTTTGCAAATCACTGCATTCTGTTTTGTACATTAAAACAGCATCCCATCCTTTTTGGAAGTAAGGTTGTAAAATAATAAATAAATAAATAAATAAAATAATAATAATAATAATATTTTGCAAAGCTTGTCTCAGTTTTTACTCTTTCAAATAATCAACTATCTATACAACTTTTCAATATATATGCTTTTATTTAATTTATAACACCACAGTGAGAGGTCATGTTTTGCTATAAAAGAACATACGCGCACTTCTTGGTTGCACACACGGACGGCAATGAATTGTTGAGCCTCCGTTGCGGCGGCTGTCGCTCCCGGGAGGGAAGAGGCGTCTGAACAGCGCGAAGAGCAGCCTTGTGACACGCTTCAGACTGATAGCGAGCTCGCACTTCTTTTCCATTACTGCCATACTGTATTCTTTTGCGGCAAACCATAACTACAGAAACACACATCTGTCAGTTTCATTTTCCTGTAGCACGAAGTAAAAGGCTAAAATTGTTGCGTTTGACAAACACTAGTTTCGTAAAGCAGTACGTTCATTTAAAGTAGCCTAGACTGCACTGTGGTATATTGAATTCATTCACATCATGTTTCTATTTTTAACGTTTTTCCGGCAAATGTTTTCCTCGCGTTTAACGTTTTGATACAGAAAGCAACTTTTTTTTAAAAGGAATAAATAGCAGTGAATTTGCTTTGCTAGGCCTTCCAGTTAAAATAAACAGAGCCTGGAGAATTAGCTAGCCAGGTTACCTTCAGTGGATGAGAAGACAGAATGCAGAGGAAATGACCAAACTGCTAAATCTGCAACTGTGGACAATCGTTCAAATAACTGCAAATCAAAAACGCAAACATCAATGAAATATATGCTAGTCAAAAACGTGTGGTAGTCCGTTGTTTTTAAGATTAACATAGGCCTATGGCCGTTATTCTGTACTGGGAAAAGTCGTACCTGTACTTCAGAACAAACAAGCAATAGTTGCGCTCTAGACTTATCCACCGCCGAGATAAAGCAGCTGATAATTGTTGTGTCATTACTTATCTGTTTCATGATCACATGGACATTTTACGTCCCCAGATGCAAGAGTGTTGGTCTCTATTGATAAGGCATCCGTCCTCTGTAAGCCTTCAGGCTCTCTCTGGTGTACGGGAATGAATTACGTAGCTACAAGATGGATAACGTTTTAAATGTAAGGAAAAATAAATTTTGACAGACGTTTCACAGATGTCCAGGGACAAAATAAAGTAGGTGGTAAAAGATATGAATCATAACCACAAATATATTTTTTTTTTTTTTTTTTAAAGCCGACTTTCCCATTTAGCTAAAGGTGCTGTGCTCGTTGTGGTGACGATTAAGGTAGAAAACTCAAATCGGACACAATTGTCGCGTGGGTATTTCGAGCGAGACGTAATTGGTACCAATGGATGTAAACCTTGCGTGGTTGCGGAATAGCGTCCCTCGGCCCCTTATTTTCTTTATTTTCCCCCCTCGGATCCACACTGATCTCAGATACAGTAAATGGCCTATATGGACTCCAAATGACGGAAATCCGTCTAACGACGGAGAACTTTAATCCCTGCAGATTACACTGTAATGTGGTAAATAGCCACTAGATGGCAGTATTGACTTTTTTGTGAAGCCCAGTCTGAAGCTAGGTTGGGCATGTCCAGGGCATGCCCAGAGGAAAAGTCCCAGAAATGGGGGGGGGCTGGACAAGAGTATATAAGGAGAAAAATAGAGAGTAGAGTAGTAGGAGAAATGGCAAGAAGGATACATTTGACCAGACCTGTCACGCTTTTCAAGACCTTTTTAGCTTTTTGTGGATTTTTGCCTGTGTTGGAGCATTTTCCTGTCCCAGGACATCACAACAGAGCGGCCCATCTCAATTACCAAGGGACTGTAACTATTTTTTTTTTTATTATTTCAATCTTGGTCAGTAGGGTAGAGAGTAGATTGGTTCTGTTTGTTTACTTAAATCTGTTGAAGTTTAACAATTTTGTCTGTCATCCCTTGCTGTCCGTGACGCCATAACAAATTGGGGCCATAACAAATTGGGGGCTCGTCCGGGATAGACCATTGTGCGAGTCATTCATAGAAAATCTAAAATTTCAAATAGTGAAATTGTTTTTTTTGAATTTTCCTAGAGATATATTGGCAGATCAACAGCAATGGATGATTTCTTGGCATCACCAACCGTAGAGGTTTTGAAGTCTTTTAAAAAGACAGAACTGCTAGAAATATGCAGACAGTTAGAGCTGACAGATGTAAAACCAGCCATCGAAAAAAGCAAGACTGGCGAGAGAGATTGTTGAATATTACATTGATGAAAATGTGTTTGCACCAGGAGATCTAGAACAGTTTCGATTGGAAAATCCCAATGTAGAATTGGAACTTAAATTAAAAATGCTAGAGATTGAAAGGGAGAAAAAAAAAAACAAAGGCAGTTTGAGTTAGAAAAATTAGCAAGAGAAGAAAAAAAAGAAAGGGAGGAAAAAAAGAAAAACAGGCAGTTTGAGTTAGAAAAATTAGCAAGAGAAGAAGAAAAAAAAAAGGGGGAAAAAAAAAAAAAAAAAAAGAGAATTGAGAGAGAGAAAGAGGAAAGAGCAGAAAAGAGAGACAGAGAGATTTCGATTTAGAAAAATTAGAAGAAAAGGCTCCAAATGGAGCTACTAAAAATCAAAATTCAAGGTGAAAACAAATTTCGGGCTAGCCAGGAGGTAAAGCTGGTGCCTCCATTCTCAGAAAAAGGAGGTTGATAAGTATTTCCAGTGCTTCGAGAAGGTAGCTAAGAGTTGTCAGTGGCTAAAGGAACACTGGCCTCTGATGTTGCAAACTGTCCTCAAGGGTAAAAAGCTCAACAAGCCTATTCGGCTTTGTCTGCAGATGATTCCTCTGATTATGAGGTTGTCAAAAAGGTTATTTTGACAGCTTATGAGTTGGTTCCACAGGCTTACCGACAGAAATTCAGAGGTCTGAAGAAATCTGACAATCAGACTTATGTTGAATTTGCTTTGCGCTGGTGTACTTCTATGGAGGTCAAGGATGATTTCAACTCACTAAAAGAGATGGTGTTAGTTGAAGAATTCAAGAACTGTGTCAAGGATGATATTAAGACCTACCTTAATGAGAAGCAAGCACTGAATTTGCAATCAGCTGCCAAGTTTGCAGGCAGTATGTTCTCACACATAAGTCCAAATTTAAGTCTAGCAGTAACAATAGATGGTCCCAATTTCAGAAGAAAGGTAACGGTGATACCCAAGATTCCTCACCCAAAGACAAAGACAAATCTGGTGATGGTGCTCAGAAATCCAGTCAAAGGTCTGATCAAAGTGTGAAAGCTGACAGTGACAAAAGTGGTTTTAGTTTGCAATTATTGCAAGAAATCTGGTCATGTTACAACTAACTGTTGGTTCCTTAAAGCTAAGAAAGAAAAAAAAAAAGGATACCAAACCCAATGCCTTTGTGAAGACAAGGTTAGAAACCCCTGTAGTAGATGACCGATCTGCTAAATTGCCTGCTCCTTGTGAGGCTAAGAAGCCTGATACTGCTGACTTTGTAAGGGAGGAATTCCTTCCATTTGTGTCAGAGGATTTGTGGCTCTGAATGAGCATTCTCCTCCTGTCCCCATATATATCCTAAGGGATGCGGAGCTTCTCAGTCACTTTTGTTGATTGACTCCTTGGAGTTACGTGATGAGACTGCTTCTGGGGATTTCATACTTGTACAATGTATTGAAGGGAGGACTGTATCTGTACCCCCTGCGCTCTTGTATTCTTGAAGTCAGATTTAGTTACAGGACAGGTAAAGGTGGGACTTATGTCAAGTCTACCTATCAAGGGTGTTTCTCTGTTGCTAGGCAATGACCTGGCTGGGGGCAATGTAGTTCCCCCTGTTCATCTTACTTCACAGCCGAGCACTGAAGATGGCGATGAAGACCCATCTCTGTATCCTTCCTGTGCAGTGACTCGTGCTATGGCCAAGAAGGCTCAAGAAGAAGATGATGTGGTGCCGTCCAGCACCTTGAATAGTCATGACTCAGGTGGTTCGCCTCATGACTCTGTTCAGCCTACTATGGTTTCTCCGTTTGAGGACTTATCAGACACTTTTATCAGTTCTCTATTAAGCCAGCCAGATGGGTCTGGTGATTCTGATGTGTCTGGAGACTTGTCTCTGTCAAGCGGTTGATTCAGGAACAAACCAATGATCCTGAAATTTTGTGTACTAAAAAGAGAGCCCTTCCTAATGAAGAAATAGACACAGTTCCAGTTGGGTATTATCTCAAGGATGGAGTGTTGATGCGGAAGTGGCGCCCTCCTGATATCCCTGCCAATGCAGATTGGGCAGTGGTTAAGCAAATTGTTGTTCGAAGGTCTACAGGAATGAGATCTTAACAATGGCTCATAGTTTGCCTTTAGGAGGTCATCTTGGTGTTAACAAGACTGTTGACAAGATCATAAAACACTTCTTCTGGCCTGGACTTGGAAAGATGTTTCCAACTTTTTGCAAAACCTGTCACACTTGTCAGGTAGTTGGAAAACACCAGTTAGACCCACCTGTAGCTCCATTGCAGCCTATCCCAGCATTTGGGCAGCCCTTCTCCAAGGTCATTGTTGATTGTGTTGGTCCATTACCCAAGACTAGATCTGGAAATCAGTACTTGTTGACAATCATGTGTGCATCTACCAGATTCCCTGAAGCCATCCCTCTACGCAACATCAAGGCAACTGCAATTTGAAGGCTTTGATAAAGTTCTTCACGTTGTTTGGCCTTCCCAGGGAAATTCAGTCAGATCAAGGTAGCAATTTCACTTCCGGATTGTTTCAGCAGGTTGTGTATGAACTAGGTGCGAAGCAGATTCTTTCCAGTGCCTATCATCCAGAGAGTCAGGGTGCCTTAGAGCGGTTTCATTCCCTCTCAAGACAATGATGAGGACTTATTGTTATGACCATGAGAAAGACTGGGATGAAGGTGTTCATTTGCTGTTGTTTGCAGCTAGGGAAGCAGTGCAGGAGTCTACTGGATTCAGTCCGTTTGAGTTAGTGTTTGGCCATGAAGTGAGAGGACCTTTGCTATTGTTGAGTGAACTATGGCAAGAGAAAGAGCCACATATCAGTCTGTTAGACTATGTTAGCAAGTTCAAGGAAAGACTGCGTGCAGCTTGTGACCTAGCCAAAGAGAACTTGAAATCAAGTCAGGGAAAAATGAAAACTTGGTATGATCATAAGGCTAGAAGCCGTGAGTTTAAACCAGGAGACAAGGTCCTTGTGTTGTTTCCCTTGCAGTCCAATCCATTGCAGGCTAGATTTCATGGTCCTTATGAAATTCTGACAAAACTCAATGATCTCAATTACATTGTGAAGACTCCAGATAGGAGAAAGCCAAAACAGTTGTGTCACACTAACATGCTGAAGGCTTATCATGATAGGAATGCTAGGGTTGCAGCTGTCACTTCAGATCCTCCTATGGCGAGACTTGTGAAGATGAGGGGAGTTTCAAGATGATGAACCTAGAATTAAAGCTGAAGTTCTTTCATGTAAATTGTCAAATTCTGAAGTGTTGCAAAATCTTGATGTAAAACTCCAGCACTTAGAACCCTCACAGAAAGATCAGTTTGAGAGGTTGATCAAGAAATATAAAGACTTATTTCCTGATGTTCCAAAGAGAGTTTCTATAGCCTCTCATGATGTAGATGTTGGTGATGCCAAACCAATAAAACAGCATCCGTACCGGATGAATCCTGAAAAGAGATTGCTGAGAAAGAGGTTGAGTACATGTTAGAACATGATATTATCAGACCCTCTAACTCCGATTGGAGTTCACCCTGTGTTCTAGTTCCAAAACCTGATGGAAGTACTAGATTCTGTACAGATTATCATAAAGTCAATGTTGTAACTAGAACTGATGTGTTTCCAATACCTAGGATTGATGATTGTATCGATAGAGTAGGGCAAGCAAAGTTTCTGACCAAGATTGAATTATTGAAGGGTTATTGGTGTGTGCCACCCATAAATGCTAAAGTCCAAGCCATCATGGACTTTCCAGTTCCTGACAACAAAAAAGCTTTGCGCCGCTTCCTTGGAATGATCGGGTACTACATAAGTTCTGCAAGAACTTTGCTGAGATTGCTCTCAGTCTCACCAACCAACTGAAGAAAGGCGTGAAGTTCACTTGGGATGAAGCATGCAAAAAAGAGCCTTCGATCGCCTGAAGTCTCTGCTGTGTCACTTCCCGTGCTCAAATCTCCTGACTTCAACAAACCGTTCTCCATAGCGGTCGATGCTAGCGACCAAGCTTGTGGATCTGTGCTCCTACAGAGAAGTGACTCTGATGACATTGAGCATCCCGTGGCATACTTCTCCAGGAAGTTCAATCGCCACCAAAAAGAACTATTCCACAATTGAGAAGGAGCTGTTGGCTCTGGTTCTATCCTTACAACACTTTGAGGTTTATGTTTGTACAAGGCAAAAGCCAATGATTGTATATACTGACCACAATCCGTGAATGTTTTTGAGTAAGATGAAAAACAAGAATGGGAGATTGTTGAATTGGAGTTTGATTTTACAAGAGTTTGACTTGGAAATTCAGCATGTAAAGGGTGCTGACAATGTAATTGCCGATTGCTTATCCCGTGTTTGAGTAGGTGTATATATATCACGTGTTTATTAGCATGTTGTATTATATGTACATATATACACAAGTGTCCACTTAACCATTTTTGTATTGAAAAGAAAAATTTTGCCTTTATAAGTCAAAATTTTTCCCTTTTGGAATGGAGGTGTAATGTGGTAAATAGCCACTAGACGGCAGTATTGACTTTTTTTGTGAAGCCCAGTTTGAAGCAAGGTTGGGCATGTCCAGGGCATGCCCAGAGGGGAAAGTCCCAGAAATGGGAGGGGGCTGGACAAGAGTATATAAGGAGAAAAATTGAGAGAGTAGAGTAGGAGGAGAAATTGCAAGTAGGATACATTTGACCAGACCTGTCACGCTTTTCAAGACATTTTTAGCTTTTTGTGGATTTTTGCCTGTGTTGGAGCATTTTCCAGTCCCAGGACATCACAACAGAGCGGCCCATCTCTATTACCAAGGGACTGTAACTATTTTTTTTTTATTATTTCAATCTTAGTCAGTAGGGTAGAGAGTAGATTGGTTCTGTTTGTTTAATTAAATCTGTTGAAGTTTAACAATTTTGTCTGTCATCCCTTGCTGTCCGTGACGCCATAACAAATTGACGCAATAACAAATTGGGGCCATAACAACCCTCCCTTTATGAGCAAGATACTCCAATTACAGGCCTGTCTCCAACCTTCCCTTTATGTGAAAGACACTCCAATTACAAGCCTGTCTCTAACCTTCCCTTTATGAGCAAGACACTCCAATTACAGGCCTGTCTCCAACCTTCCCTTTATGAGCAAGATACTCCAAATACAGACCTGTCTACAACCTTCCCTTTATGAGCAAGATACTCCAATTACAGGCCTGTCTCCAACCTTTCCTTTAAGAGCAAAAAACTCCAATTACAGGCCTGTCTCCAACCTTCCCTTTATGAGCAAGATACTCCAACCTTCCTTTATGGGCAAGATACTCCAATTACAGTACTGTCTCCAACCTTCCCTTTATGAGCAAGATACTCCAATTAAAGGCCTGTCTCCAGCCTTCCCTTTATGCGCAAGATACTCCAATTACAGGCCTGTCTCCAACCTTCCCTTTATGAGCAAGATACTCCAATTACAGGCCTGTCTCCAACCTTCCCTTTATGAGCAAGATACTCCAATTACAGGCCTATCTCCAACCTTCCCTTTATGAGCAAGACACTCCAATTACAGGCCTGTCTCCAACCTTCCCTTTATGAGCAAGACACTCCAATTACAGGCCTGTCTCCAACCTTCCCTTTATGAGCAAGACACTCCAATTACAGGCCTGTCTACAACCCTCCCTTCATGAGGAAGATACTCCAATTACAGGCCTGTCTCCAACCTTCCCTTTATGAGCAAGACACTCCAATTACAGGCCTGTCTCCAACCTTCCCTTTATGGGCAAGACACTCCAATTACAGGCCTGTCTCCAACCTTCCCTTTCAGAGCAAGATACTCCAATTACAGACCTGTCTCCAACCTTCCCTTTATGAGCAAGACACTCCAATTACAGGCCTGTCTCCAACCTTCCCTTTCAGAGCAAGATACTCCAATTACATGCCTGTCTCCAACCTTCCCTTTATGAGCAAGATACTGCAATTACAGGCCTGTCTCCAACCTTCCCTTCATGAGAAAAATAGTCCAATTACAGACCTGTCTCCAAATTTCCCTTTTAGAGCAAGATACTGCAATTACAGGCCTGTCTCCAACCTCCCCTTTATTAGCAACATACTCCAATTACAGGCCTGTCTCCAACCTTCCTTTCATGAGCAAGATACTCCAATTACAGGCCTTTCAACAACCTTCCTTTATGAGCAAGATACTTCCAATTACAGGCCTGTCTCCAACCTTCAGTTTATGAACAAGATAGGCCTCAATTACAGACCTGTGTACAACCTCCCTTTATGAGCAAGATAGTCAATTACAGACCTGTCTCCAAATTTCCCTTGAGAGCAAGATACACCAATTACAGACCTGTCTCAAACCTTCCCTTGCTGAGCAAAAATAGTCCAATTACAGACCTGTCTCCAAGGCCTGTCCTTCCCTTTAAGAGCAAGATACTCCAATTACAGGCCTGTCTCCAACCTTCCTTTATGAGCAAGATACTGGGCAATTACAGGCCTGTCTCCAACCTTCCAAAAATGTAACAAATACTCCAATTAAAGGCCTCCTCTCAATTTCCCAAAAGCAATTGGACTCCAATTAAGGCCTGTCTCCAACCCTCCCTTTATGAGCAAGATACTCCAATTCCTGTCTCAACCTTCCCAAGTAAAAATTTTAGGCCTGTCTACAACCTTCCCTTCATGAGCAACTACTTCTCCAACCTTGAGAGCAAGTCAAAAGGCGACTCTCCAACCTTCCTTTGAGCAAGATACTCCAATTACAGGCCTGTCTCCAACCTTCCTATTTGAGCAAGATACTCCAATTACAGGCCTGTCTCCAACCTTCCCTTTTAGAGCAAAATCCAATTACAGGCCTTTCAAAATTTTTGGATATGGAAAATAGCAAGGAATAAATTACAGGCCTGACACCTTGAATTAATCCAATTAAAGCCTGTTTCAACCTTTGCTGACATCTGGTCACGCCTGTTCCACACCTTTTTGTTCAACCTTCTGTCAAAGAAGCAAGATACTCCAATGACAGGCCTGTCTCCAACCTTCCCTTTATGAGCAAGACACTCCAATTACAGGCCTGTCTCCAACCTTCCCTTATGAGCAAGATACTCCAATTACAGGCCTGTCTCCAACCTTCCCTTTATGAGCAAGATACTCCAATTACAGGCCTGTCTCCAACCTTCCCTTTATGAGCAAGATACTCCAATTACAGGCCTGTCTCCAACCTTCCCTTTATGAGCAAGACACTCCAATTACAGGCCTGTCTACAACCCTCCCTTTATGAGCAAGATACTCCAATTAGAGGCCTGTCTCCAACCTTCCCTTTATGAGCAAGACACTCCAATTACAGACCTGTCTCCAACCTTCCCTTTATGAGCAAGATACTCCAATTACAGGCCTGTCTCCAACCTTCCCTTTATGAGCAAGATACTCCAATTACAGGACCTGTCTCCAACCTTCCCTTTATGAGCAAGATACTCCAATTACAGGCCTGTCTCCAACCTTCCTTTTATGAGCAAGATACTCCAATTACAGACCTGTCTACAACCTTCCCTTTATGAGCAAGATACTCCAATTACAGGCCTGTCTCCAACCTTCCCTGTATGAGCAAGACACTCCAATTACAGGCCTGTCTACAACCCTCCCTTCATGAGCAAGATACTCCAATTAGAGGCCTATCTCATTACAGGCCTTCCCCTTTATGAGCAAGACACTCCAATTACAGGCCTGTCAACAACCTTCCCTTTATGAGCAAGATACTCCCAGGCCTGTCTCCAACCTTTCCTTTATGAGCAAGATACTCCAATTACAGGCCTGTCTCCAACCTTCCTTTAATGAGCAAGATACTCCAATTAGGCCTGTCTCCAACCTTCCTTTATGAGCAAGATACTCCAATTACAGGCCTGTCTCCAACCTTCCCTTTATGAGCAAGATACTCCAATTACAGGCCTGTCTCCAACCTTCCCTTTTAAGAGCAAAGATCCAATTACAGGACCTGTCTCCAACCTTCCTTTTATGAGCAAGATACTCCAATTACAGGCCTGTCTCCAACCTTCCCTTTATGAGCAAGATACTCCAATTACAGGCCTGTCTCCAACCTTCCTTTATGAGCAAGATACTCCAATTACAGGCCTGTCTCCAACCTTCCCTTTATAGCAAGATACTCCAATTACAGGCCTGCAAGATACTCCAATTACAGGCCTGTCACCAACCTTCCCTTTATGAGCAAGATACTCCAATTACAGGCCTGTCTCCAACCTTTCCTTTATGAGCAAGATACTCCAATTACAGGCCTGTCTCCAACCTTCCCTTTATGAGCAAGATACTCCAATTACAGGCCTGTCTCCAACCTTCCCTTTATGAGCAAGATACTCCAATTACAGGCCTGTCTCCAACCTTCCTTTATGAGCAAGATACTCCAATTACAGGCCTGTCTTCAACCTTCCCTTTATGAGCAAGATACTCCAATTACAGGCCTGTCTCCAACCTTCCTTTTATGAGCAAGATACTCCAATTACAGGCCTGTCTCCAACCTTCCCTTTATGAGCAAGATACTCCAATTACAGGCCTGTCTCCAACCTTCCCTTTATGAGCAAGATACTCCAATTACAGGCCTGTCTCCAACCTTCCCTTTAGAGCAAGATACTCCAATTACAGGCCTGTCTCCAACCTTCCCCAACTCCAATTACAGACCTGTCTCCAACCTTCCCTTTATGAGCAAGATACTCCAATTACAGGCCTGTCTCCAACCTTCCATGAGCCAATTACAGGCCTGTCTCCAACCTTCCCTTTATGAGCAAGATACTCCAATTACAGGCCTGTCTCCAACCTTCCCTGAGCATGAGCAAGATACTCCAATTACAGGCCTGTCTCCAACCTTCCCTTTATGAGCAAGATACTCCAATTACAGGCCTGTCTCCAACCTTCCCTTTATGAGCAAGATACTCCAATTACAGGCCTGTCTCCAACCTTCCCTTTAATGAGCAAGATACTCCAATTACAGGCCTGTCTCCAACCTTCCTTTATGAGCAAGATACTCCAATTACAGGCCTGTCTCCAGGCCCTTCCCTTTATGAGCAAGATACTCCAATTACAGGCCTGTCTCCAAACCTTCCCTTTATGAGCAAGATACTCCAATTACAGGCCTGTCTCCAACCTTCCCTTTATGAGCAAGATACTCCAATTACAGGCCTGTCTCCAACCTTCCTTTATGAGCAAGATACTCCAATTACAGGCCTGTCTCCAACCTTCCCTTTATGAGCAAGATACTCCAATTACAGGCCTGTCTCCAACCTTCCCTTCCAACCTTCCCTTTGAGCAAGATACTCCAATTACAGGCCTGTCTCCAACCTTCCCCTTTATGAGCAAGATACTCCAATTACAGGCCTGTCTCCAACCTTCCCTTTATGAGCAAGATACTCCAATTACAGGCCTGTCTCCATCCAACCTTCCCTTTATGAGCAAGATACTCCAATTAAGGCCTGTCTCCAACCTTCCCCAAGAACTCCAATTACAGGCCTGTCTCCACCTTCTTTTTTACAAGACTCCAATTAAGGCCTGTCTCCAACCTTCCCTTTAGAGCCTCCAATTACAGGCCTGTCTCCAACCTTCCCTTTATGAGCAAGATACTCCAATTACAGGCCTGTCTCCAACCTTCCCCTTTATGAGCAAGACACTCCAATTACAGGCCTGTCTCCAACCTTCCTTTATGAGCAAGATACTCCAATTACAGGCCTGTCTCCAAACCTTCCCTTTATGAGCAAGATACTCCAATTACAGGCCTGTCTCCAACCTTCCTTTATGAGCAAGATACTCCAATTACAGGCCTGTCTCCAACCTTCCTTTATGAGCAAGATACTCCAATTACAGGCCTGTCTCCAACCTTCCCTTTATGAGCAAGATACTCCAATTACAGGCCTGTCTCCAACCTTCCCTTTTATGAGCAAGATACTCCAATTACAGGCCTGTCTCCAACCTTCCCTTTCATGAGCAAAGATACTCCAATTACAGGCCTGTCTCCAACCTTCCTTTATGAGCAAGATACTCCAATTACAGGCCTGTCTCCAACCTTCCCTTTATGAGCAAGATACTCCAATTACAGGCCTGTCTCCAACCTTCCCTTTATGAGCAAGATACTCCAATTACAGGCCTGTCTCCAACCTTCCCTTTATGAGCAAGATACTCCAATTACAGGCCTGTCTCCAACCTTCCCTTTCATGAGCAAGATACTCCAATTACAGGCCTGTCTCCAACCTTCCCTTTATGAGCAAGATACTCCAATTACAGGCCTGTCTCCAACCTTCCCTTTATGAGCAAGATACTCCAATTACAGGCCTGTCTCCAACCTTCCCTTTATGAGCAAGATACTCCAATTACAGGCCTGTCTCCAACCTTCCCTTTATGAGCAAGATACTCCAATTACAGACCTGTCTCCAACCTTCCCTTTATGAGCAAGATACTCCAATTACAGGCCTGTCTCCAACCTTCCCTTTATGAGCAAGATACTCCAATTACAGGCCTGTCTCCAACCTTCCCTTTATGAGCAAGATACTCCAATTACAGGCCTGTCTCCAACCTTCCCTTTATGAGCAAGATACTCCAATTACAGGCCTGTCTCCAACCTTCCCTTTATGAGCAAGATACTCCAATTACAGGCCTGTCTCCAACCTTCCCTTTATGAGCAAGATACTCCAATTACAGCTCTGTCTCCAACCTTCCCTTTATGAGCAAGATACTCCAATTACAGGCCTGTCTCCAACCTTCCCTTTATGAGCAAGATACTCCAATTACAGGCCTGTCTCCAACCTTCCCTTTATGAGCAAGATACTCCAATTACAGGCCTGTCTCCAACCTTCCCTTTATGAGCAAGATACTCCAATTACAGGCCTGTCTCCAACCTTCCCTTTATGAGCAAGATACTCCAATTACAGGCCTGTCTCCAACCTTCCCTTTATGAGCAAGATACTCCAATTACAGGCCTGTCTCCATTACAGGCCTGTCTCCAACCCTTCCTTTATGAGCAAGATACTCCAATTACAGGCCTGTCTCCAACCTTCCCTTTATGAGCAAGATACTCCAATTACAGGCCTGTCTCCAACCTTCCCTTTATGAGCAAGATACTCCAATTACAGGCCTGTCTCCAACCTTCCCTTTATGAGCAAGATACTCCAATTACAGGCCTGTCTCCAACCTTCTTCCTTTATGAGCAAGATACTCCAATTACAGGCCTGTCTCCAACCAACCACTCCAATTACAGGCCTGTTCCAACCTTCCCTTTATGAGCAAGATACTCCAATTACAGGCCTGTCTCCAACCTTCCCTTTATGAGCAAGATACTCCAATTACAGGCCTGTCTCCAACCTTCCTTTATGAGCAAGATACTCCAATTACAGGCCTGTCTCCAACCTTCCCTTTATGAGCAAGATACTCCAATTACAGGCCTGTCTCCAACCTTCCCTTTTATGAGCAAGATACTCCAGGCCTGTTACAGGCCTGTCTCCCAACCTTCCCTTTATGAGCAAGATACTCCAATTACAGGCCTGTCTCCAACCTTCCCTTTAAGAGCAAGATACTCCAATTACAGGCCTGTCTCCAACCTTCCCTTTATGAGCAAGATACTCCAATTACAGGCCTGTCTCCAACCTTCCCTTTATGAGCAAGATACTCCAATTACAGGCCTGTCTCCAACCTTCCCTTTATGAGCAAGATACTCCAATTACAGGCCTGTCTCCAACCTTCCCTTTATGAGCAAGATACTCCAATTACAGGCCTGTCTCCAACCTTCCTTTATGAGCAAGATACTCCAATTACAGGCCTGTCTCCAACCTTGTCTCCAACCTTCCTTTATGAGCAAGATACTCCAATTACAGGCCTGTCTCCAACCTTCCCTTCATGAGCAAGATACTCCAATTACAGGCCTGTCTCCAACCTTCCCTTTATGAGCAAGATACTCCAATTACAGGCCTGTCTCCAACCTTCCCTTTATGAGCAAGATACTCCAATTACAGGCCTGTCTCCAACCTTCCCTTTATGAGCAAGATACTCCAATTACAGGCCTGTCTCCAACCTTCCCTTTATGAGCAAGATACTCCAATTACAGGCCTGTCTCCAACCTTCCAACCCTTTATGAGCAAGATACTCCAATTACAGGCCTGTCTCCAACCTTCCCTTTATGAGCAAGATACTCCAATTACAGGCCTGTCTCCAACCTTCCCTTTATGAGCAAGATACTCCAATTACAGGCCTGTCTCCAACCTTCCCTTTATGAGCAAGATACTCCAATTACAGGCCTGTCTCCAACCTTCCCTTTATGAGCAAGATACTCCAATTACAGACCTGTCTACAACATTCCCTTTATGAGCAAGATAGTCCAATTACAGACGTGTCTCCAAATTTCCCTTTAAGAGCAAGATACACCAATTACAGACCTGTCTCAAACCTTCCCTTTTAGAGCAAGATACTGCAATTACAGGCCTGTCTCCAACCTTCCCTTTATGAGCAAGATACTCCAATTACAGGCCTGTCTCCAACCTTCCCTTTATGAGCAAGATACTCCAATTACAGGCCTGTCTCCAACCTTCCCTTTATGAGCAAGACACTCCAATTACAGGCCTGTCTACAACCTTCCCTACATGAGCAAGATACTCCAATTACAGGCCTGTCTCCAACCTTCCCTTTATGAGCAAGATACTCCAATTACAGGCCTGTCTCCAACCTTCCCTTTATGAGCAAGATACTCCAATTACAGGCCTGTCTCCAACCTTCCCTTTATGAGCAAGACACTCCAATTACAGGCCTGTCTCCAACCTTCCCTTTATGAGCAAGACACTCCAATTACAGGCCTGTCTCCAACCTTCCCTTTATGAGCAAGATACTCCAATTACAGGCCTGTCTCCAACCTTCCCTTTATGAGCAAGATACTCCAATTACAGGCCTGTCTCCAACCTTCCCTTTAAGAAAAAGATACTCCAATTACAGACCTGTCTCCAACCTTCCCTTCATGAGCAAGATACTCCAATTACAGGCCTGTCTCCAACCTTCCTTCTCTTTATGCCTACAACCTTCCCAAGATACTCCAATTACAGGCCTGTCTCCAACCTTCCCTTTTTATGAGCAAGATACTCCAATTACAGGCCTGTCTCCAACCTTCCCTTTATGAGCAAGATACTCCAATTACAGGCCTGTCTCCAACCTTCCCTTTTGAGCAAGATACTCCAATTACAGGCCTGTCTCCAACCTTCCTTTACATGAGCAAGATACTCCAATTACAGGCCTGTCTCCAACCTTCCCTTTATGAGCAAGATACTCCAATTA
Organism: Gymnothorax javanicus; assembly: GCA_029692085.1. Classification (NCBI taxonomy): domain Eukaryota; kingdom Metazoa; phylum Chordata; class Actinopteri; order Anguilliformes; family Muraenidae; genus Gymnothorax; species Gymnothorax javanicus. The sequence goes on from CM056193.1 coordinate 3,332,916, forward strand.
CAGGCCTGTCTCCAACCTTCCTTTATGAGCAAGATACTCCAATTACAGGCCTGTCTCCAACCTTCTTCCCTTTATGAGCAAGATACTCCAATTACAGGCCTGTCTCCAACCTTCCCTTTATGAGCAAAATACTCCAATTACAGACCTGTCTCCAACCTTCCCTTTATGAGCAAGATACTCCAATTACAGACCTGTCTCCAACCTTCCCTTTATGAGCAAGATACTCCAATTACAGGCCTGTCTACAACCTTCCCTTTATGATCAAGACATCCCAATTACACGCCTGTTTACAACCTTCCCTTTATGCGCAAGATACTCCAATTACAGGCTTGTCTCCAACCTTCCCTTGATGAGCAAGATACTTCAATTACAGGCCTTTCTCCAACCTTCCCTTTATGAGCAAGATACTCAAATTACAGGCCTGTCTCCAACCTTCCCTTTAAGAGCAAGATACTCCAATTACAGGCCTGTCTCCAACCTTCCCTTTATGAGCAAGATACTCCAATTACAGTCCTGTCTCCAACCTTCCCTTTATGAGCAAGATACTCCAATTACAGGCCTGTCTCCAACATTCCCTTTATGTTCAAGACATTCCAATTACAGACCTGTCTACAACCTTCCCTTTATGCACAAGATACTCCAATTACAGGCCTGTCTAGAACCTTCCCTTTAAGAGCAAGATACTCCAATTACAGGCTTGTCTCAAACCTTCCCTTTATGAGCAAGATACTCCAATTACAGGCCTGTCTCCAACCTTCCCTTTATGAGCAAGATACTCCAATTACAGGCCTGTCTCCAACCTTCCCTTTATGAGCAAGATACTCCAATTACAGGCCTGTCTACAACCTTCCCTTCATAAGCAAGATACTCCAATTACAGGCCTGTCTCCAACCTTCCCTTCATGAGCAAGATACTCCAATTACAGGCCTGTCTCCAACCTTCACTTTAGGAGCAAGATGCTCGAATTACAGACCTGTCTACAACATTCCCTTTATGAGCAAGATACTCCAATTACAGACCTGTCTCCAACCTTCCCTTTTAGAGCAAGATACTGCAATTACAGGCCTGTCTCCAACATTGCCTTTATTAGCAACATACTCCAATTACAGGCCTGTCTCCAACCTTCCCTTTAAGAGCAAGATACTCCAATTACAGGCCTGTCTCCAACCTTCCCTTTATGAGCAAGACACTCCAATTACAGGCCTGTCTACGACCTTCCCTTCATGAGGAAGATACTCCAATTACAGGCAAGTCTCCAACCTTCCCTTTATGAGCAAGATACTCCAATTACAGGCCTGTCTCCAACCTTCCCTTTATGAGCAAGATACTCCAATTACAGGCCTGTCTACAACCTTCCCTTCATGAGCAAGATACTCCAATTACAGGCCTGTCTCCAACCTTCCATTTATGAGCAAGACACTCCAATTACAGGCCTGTCTCCAACCTTCCCTTTAAGAGCAAGATACTCCAATTACAGGCCTGTCTCCAACCTTCCCTTCATGAGCAAGATACTCCAATTACAGGCCTGTCTCCAACATTCCCTTTATGAGCAAGATACTCCAATTACAGACCTGTCTACAACCTTCCCTTTATGAGCAAGATACTCCAATTACAGGCCTGTCTCCAACCTTCCCTTAAAGAGCAAGAAACTCCAATAACAGGCCTGTCTCCAACCTTCCCTTTATGAGCAAGATACTCCAATTACAGGCCTGTCTCCAACCTTTCCTTTAAGAGAAAGATACTCCAATTAGAGACCTGTCTCCAACCTTCCCTTCATGAGCAAGATACTCCAATTACAGGCCTGTCTCCAACCTTCCCTTTATGAGCAAGATACTCCAATTACAGACCTGTCTACAACCTTCCCTTCATGAGCAAGATACTCCAATTACAGGCCTGTCTCCAACCTTCCCTTTAAGAGCAAGATACTCCAATTACAGGCTTGTCTCCAACCTTCCCTTTATGAGCAAGATACTCCAATTACAGGTCTGTCTCCAACCTTCCCTTTATGAGCAAGATACTCCAATTACAGGCCTGTCTCCAACCTTCCCTTTATGAGCAAGATACTCCAATTACAGCTCTGTCTCCAACCTTCCCTTTAAGAGCAAAATACTCCAATTACAGGCCTGTCTCCAACCTTCCCTTTATGAGCAAGATACTCCAATTACAGGCCTGTCTCTAACCTTCCCTTTATGAGCAAGATACTCCAATTACAGGCCTGTCTCCAACCTTCCCTTTATGAGCAAGATACTCCAATCACAGACCTGTCTCCAACCTTCCCTTCATGAGCAAGATACTCCAATTAAATACCTGTCTCCAACCTTCCCTTTATGAGCAAAATACTCCGATTACAGACCTGTCTACAACCTTGCCTTTATGAGCAAGATACTCCAATTACAGGTCTGTCTCCAACCTTCCCTTTATGAGCAAGATACTGCAATTACAGGCCTGTCTACAACCTTCCCTTTATGATCAAGACATCCCAATTACACGCCTGTTTACAACCTTCCCTTTATGCGCAAGATACTCCAATTACAGGCCTGTCTCCAACCTTCCCTTGATGAGCAAGATACTTCAATTACAGGCCTTTCTCCAACCTTCCCTTTATGAGCAAGATACTCAAATTACAGGTCTGTCTCCAACCTTCCCTTTAAGAACAAAATTCTCCAATTACAGGCCTCTCTCCAACCTTCCCTTTATGAGCAAGATACTCCAATTACAGGCCTGTCTCCAACCTTCCCTTTAAGAGCAAGATACTCCAATTACAGAGCTGTCTCCAACCTTCCCTTTATGAGCAAGATATTCCAATAACAGGCCTGTCTCCAGCCTTTCCCTTATGAGCAAGATACACCAATAACAGAAATGTCTCCAATCTTCCATTTATGAGCAAGAGAGTCCAATTACAGACCTGTCTCCAACTTTCTTATTCTAAGTCCAATTACAGGCCTGTCTAGAACCTTCCCTTTACGAGCAAGATACTCCAATTACAGGCCTGTCTCCAACCTTCCCTTCATGAGCAATATACCCCAAATACAGGCCTGTCTCCAACCTTCCCTTTAAGAGAAAGATACTCCAATTAGAGACCTGTCTCCAACCTTCCCTTCATGAGCAAGATACTCCAATTACAGGCCTGTCTCCAACCTTCCCTTTATGAGCAAGATACTACAATTACAGGCCTGTCTCCATCCTTCCCTTTATGAGCAAGATACTCCAATTACAGTCCTGTCTCTAACCTTCCCTTTATGAGCAAGATACTCCAATTACAGGCCTGTCTCCAACCTTCCCTTTATGAGCAATATTCTCCAATTACAGGTCTGTCTCCAACCTTCCCTTTAAGAGAAAGATACTCCAATTACAGACCTGTCTCCAACCTCCCTTCATGAGCAAGATACTCCAATTACAGGCCTGTCTCCAACCTTCCCTTTATGAGCAAGATACTCCAATTACAGACCTGTCTACAACCTTCCCTTTATGAGCAAGATACTCCAATTACAGGCCTGTCTCCAACCTTCCCTTTATGAGCAAGATACTCCAATTACAGGCCTGTCTCAAGCCTTCCCTTTATGAGCAAGATACTCCAATTACAGACATGTCTCCAACCTTCCCTTTGTTGAGAAAAGATAGTCCAATTACAGACCTGTCTCCAACTTTCCCTTTATGAGCAAGATACACCAATTACAGGCCTGTCTCCAACCTTCCCTTTATGAGCAAGATAGTCCAATTACAGGCCTGTCCAACAACTTTCTTGCTCTAAGTCCAATTACAGGCCTGTCTCCAACTTTCCCTTTTAGAACAAGATACTCCAATTACAGACCTGTTGTTACGACCGGTCTAGGACAGGCAGCAACAGGTAGAGGAAATAAGGGAAGGGCAAGGCGGGAATTACAGGCCTGTCCAAAAGGCACGAATAGCACGCTGCTCAGTTACTCTGGTCCCTATCTGCCCTAACCAGAGCTAAACTATTCCAATTACAGGCCTGTCTCCAACCTTCTTCAAGAAGGTTACAGGCCTGGCTCCAACCTTCCTTTTAAACACTGAGTTTACGAACTCTCAGTCCTTTATGAAGCAAAGACTGAGGGAACGGATAGTGTACCCCCTATGGAAACAAGTTTCCAACCTTCCCTTCAAAAAATAATAAAGGAAAAATAACAAAGCAAAATAACAAAAGAAGTGCCCGATGGAAGAACAAGAGATCCAGCTGGGAGCACACTGACTAACCAGAGTAAACCTTTGCAAAAAAGAGCAAGAGGGGTAGTCAGATACAACCGAGGTCAAACAGATTTCATCCTGTCTCCAACCAAACCAAAATGCAAGGGCTAGAATTCTAGTCAAATGGGACAGGCTAAGGGTCAACCACCACAATTCAAACAAACCAAATAAAGAGGCACGGCCGAGAATTATGAGCAAGAATCCAAAGGCAGTCCTGTCTCAACACAGAAAGCAGTACAATACTCACAGGTCTACAACCTTAGTTACAGATCGGAAGAGCCTAGTCTCCTGTCTCCAACTGAACACTTCCCTTTTCAAGATGTGAAGAAACGGAAGTGTCAGACCTTCCAATTAACCAAAAAAAAAAAAAAAAAAGATAACAGATTTCAAAGCACAGATTCACAAATGTACAACTTAACACCTGTCTACAACCTTCCCTTTATGAGCAAGATACTCCAATTACAGGCCTGTCTCCAACCTTCCCTTTATGAGCAAGAAACTCCAATTACAGGCCTGTCCAAGCCTTCCCTTTATGAGCAAGATACACCAATTAAAGACATGTCTCCAACCTTCCGTTGGTGAGAAAGATAGTCCAATTACAGAACTGTCTCCAACTTTCCCTTTTAGAGTAAGATACACCAATTGCAGACATGTCTCCAACCTTCCCTTTATGAGCAAGATACACCAATTACAGACCTGTCTCCAACCTTCCATTAATGAGCAAGATACTCCAATTACAGAACTGTCTCCAACCTTCCGTTAATGAGCAAGATACTCCAATTACAGACCCGTCTCCAAATTTCCCATTTAGAGCAAGATAAACCAATTACAGACCTGTCTCAAACCTTCCCTTGCTGAGAAAAATAGTCCAATAACAGACCTGTCTCCAACTTTCCCTCTTAGAGCAAGATACTGCAATTACAGGCCTGTCAACAACCTTCCCTTTTTGAGCAAGACACTCCAATTACAGGCCTGTCAACAACCTTCCCTTTGTGAGCAAGATACTCCAATTACAGGCCTGTCTCCAACCTTCCCTTTATGAACGAGACACTCCAATTACAGGCCTGTCTCCAACGTTCCCTTTTTGAGCAAGACACTCCAATTACAGGCCTGGCTACAACCCTCCCTTTTTGAGCAAGATACTCCAATTAGAGGCCTGTCTCCAATCTTCCCTTCATGAGCAAGATACTCCAATTACAGGCCTGTCTCCAACTTTCTTGCTCTAAGTCCAACTACAGGCCTGTCTCCAACCTTCCCTTTTTGAGCAAGACACTCCAATAACAGACCTGGCTACAACCCTCCCTTTATGAGCAAGATACTCCAATTAGAGGCCTGTCTCCAACCTTCCCTTTATGAGCAAGATACTCCAATTAAAGACCTGTCTCCACCCTTCCCTTTATGAGCAAGATACTCCAATTACAGGCCTGTCTCCAACCTTTCTTTTATGAGCAAGATAATCCAATTACAGGCCTGTCACCAACCTTCCCATTATGAGCAAGATACTCCAATTACAGGCCTGTCTCCAACCTTCCCTTTATGAGCAAGATACACCAATTACAGACATGTCTCCAACCTTCCCTTGGTGAGAAAGATAGTCCAATTACAGACCTGTCTCCAACTTTCCCTTGTAGAGCAAGATACACCAATTACAGACATGTCTCCAATCTTCCCTTTATGAGCAAGATAGTCCAATTACAGACCTGTCTCCAACCTTCCCTTTATGAGCAAAATATTCTCCGATTACAGACCTGTCTACAACCTTGCCTTTATGAGCAAGATACTCCAATTACAGGCCTGTCTCCAACCTTCCCTTTATGAGCAAGATACTCCAATTAAAGGTCTGTCTCCAACCTTCCCTTTATGAGCAAGATACTGCAATTACAGGCCTGTCTACAACCTACCCTTTATGATCAAGACATCCCAATTACACGCCTGTTTACAACCTTCCCTTTAGGCGCAAGATACTCCAATTACAGGCTTGTCTCCAACCTTCCCTAGATGAGCAAGATACTTCAATTACAGGCCTCTCTCCAACCTTCCCTTTATGAGCAAGTTACTCAAATTACAGGTCTGTCTCCAACCTTCCCTTTAAGAACAAGATACTCCAATTACAGGCCTCTCTCCAACCTTCCCTATATGAGCAATATACTCTAATTACAGTCCTGTCTCCAACCTTCCCTTTATGAGCAAGATACTCCAATTACAGGCCTGTCTCCAACATTCCCTTTATGTTCAAGACATTCCAATTACAGACCTGTCTACAACCTTCCCTTTATGCACAAGATACTCCAATTACAGGCCTGTCTAGAACCTTCCCTTCATGAGCAAGATACTGCAATTACAGGCCTGTCTCCAACCTTCCCTTTAAGAGCAAGATACTCCAATTACAGAGCTGTCTCCAACCTTCCCTTTATGAGCAAGATATTCCAATTACAGGCCTGTCTCCAACCTTCCCTGAATGAGCAAGATACTCCAATTAGAGGCCTGTCTCCAACCTTCCTTTTATGAGCAAGACACTCCAATTACAGGCCTGTCTCCAACCTTCCCTTTAAGAGCAAGATACTCCAATTACAGACCTGTCTCCAACCTTCCCTTCATGAGCAAGATACTCCAATTACAGGCCTGTCTCCAACCTTCCCTTTATGAGCAAGATACTCCAAATACAGAACCTTCCCTTTAAGAAGATACTCCAAGGTCTCAACCAATGGGCAAGATTCCAATTACAGGCCCTTTAAGAGCAAGAACTCCAATTACAGGCCTGTCTCCAACCTTCCTTTATGAGCAAGATACTCCAATTACAGGCCTGTCTCCAACCTTCCCTTTAAGAGCAAGATACTCCAATTACAGGCCTGTCTCCAACCTTCCCTTCATGAGCAAGATACTCCAATTACAGGCCTGTCTCCAACCTTCCCTTTATGAGCAAGATACTCCAATTACAGGCCTGTCTCCAACCTTCCCTTTATGAGCAAGATACTCCAATTACAGGCCTGTCTCCAACCTTCCCTTTATGAGCAAGATACTCCAATTACAGGCTTGTCTCCAACCTTCCCTTTATGAGCAAGATACTCCAATTACAGGCCTGTCTCCAACCTTCCCTTCATTAGCAAGATACACCAATTACAGGCCTGTCTCCAACCTTCCCTTTATGAGCAAGATACTCCAATTACAGGCCTGTCTACAACCTTCCCTTCATGAGCAAGATACTCCAATTACAGGCCTGTCTCCAACCTTCCCTTCATGAGCAAGATAGTCCAATTACAGGCCTGTCTCCAACCTTCACTTTAGGAGCAAGATGCTCGAATTACAGACCTGTCTACAACATTCCCTTTATGAGCAAGATAGTCCAATTACAGCTCTGTCTCCAACCTTCCCTTTAAGAGCAAGATACTCCAATTACAGGCCTGTCTCCAACCTTCCCTTCATTAGTAAGATACACCAATTACAGGCCTGTCTCCAACCTTCCCTTTATGAGCAAGATACTCCAATTACAGGCCTGTCTACAACCTTCCCTTCATGAGCAAGATACTCCAATTACAGGCCTGTCTCCAACCTTCCCTTAAAGAGCAAGAAACTCCAATAACAGGCCTGTCTCCAAGCTTCCCTTTATGAGCAATATACTCCAATTACAGGCCTGTCTCCAACCTTTCCTTTAAGAGAAAGATACTCCAATTAGAGCCCTGTCTCCAACCTTCCCTTCATGAGCAAGATACTCCAATTACAGGCCTGTCTCCAACCTTCCCTTCATGAGCAAAATACTCCAATTACAGACCTGTCTACAACCTTCCCTTTATGAGCAAGATACTCCAATTACAGGCCTGTCTCCAACCTTCCCATTAAGAGCAAGATACTCCAATTACAGGCTTGTCTCCAACCTTCCCTTTATGAGCAAGATACTCCAATTACAGGTCTGTCTCCAACCTTCCCTTTATGAGCAAGATACTCCAATTACAGGCCTGTCTCCAACCTTCCCTTTATGAGCAAGATACTCCAATTACAGCTCTGTCTCCAACCTTCCCTTTAAGAGCAAAATACTCCAATTACAGGCCTGTCTCCAACATTCCCTTTATGAGCAAGATACTCCAATTACAAGCCAGTCTCTAACATTCCCTTTATGAGCAAGATACTCCAATTACAGGCCTGTCTCCAACCTTCCCTTTATGAGCAAGATACTCCAATCACAGACCTGTCTCCAACCTTCCCTTCATGAGCAAGATACTCCAATTAAAGACCTGTCTCCAACCTTCCCTTTATGAGCAAGATACTCCAATTACAGACCTGTCTACAACCTTCCCTTTATGAGCAAGATACTCCAATTACAGGCCTGTCTCAAACCTTCCCTTTAAGAGCAAGATACTCCAATTACAGGTTTGTCTCCAACCTTCCCTTTATGAGCAAGATACTCCAATTACAGGCCTGTCACCAACCTTCCCTTTATGAGCAAGAAACTCCAATTACAGGCCTGTCTCAAGCCTTCCCTTTATGAGCAAGATACACCAATTAAAGACATGTCTCCAACCTTCCGTTGGTGAGAAAGATAGTCCAATTACAGACCTGTCTCCAACTTTCCCTTTTAGAGTAAGATACACCAATTACAGACCTGTCTCCAACCTTCCGTTAATGAGCAAGATACTCCAATTACAGACCCGTCTCCAAATTTCCCATTTAGAGCAAGATACACCAATTACAGACCTGTCTCAAACCTTCCCTTGCTGAGAAAAATAGTCCAATTACAGACCTGTCTCCAACTTTCCCTCTTAGAGCAAGATACTGCAATTACAGGCCTGTCAACAACCTTCCCTTTATGAGTAAGATACTCCAATTACAGGCCTGTCAACAACCTTCCCTTTGTGAGCAAGATACTCCAATTACAGGCCTGTCTCCAACCTTCCCTTTATGAGCAAGACACTCCAATTACAGGCCTGTCTACGACCTTCCCTTCATGAGCAAGATACTCCAATTACAGGCCTGTCTACAACCTTCCCTTTATGAGCAAGATACTCCAATTACAGGCCTGTCTACAGCCTTCCCTTTATGAGCAAGATACTCCAATTACAGGCCTGTCTCCAACCTTCCCTTTAAGAACGAGACACTCCAATTACAGGCCTGTCTCCAACCTTCCCTTTTTGAGCAAGACACTCCAATTACAGGCCTGGCTACAACCCTCCCTTTATGAGCAAGATACACCAATTAGAGGCCTGTCTCCAATCTTCGCTTCATGAGCAAGATACTCCAATTACAGACCTGTCTCCAACTTTCTTGCTCTAAGTCCAACTACAGGCCTGTCTCCAACCTTCCCTTTTTGAGCAAGACACTCCAATAACAGGCCTGGCTACAACCCTCCCTTTATGAGCAAGATACTCCACATAGAGGCCTGTCTCCAACCTTCCCTTTATGAGCAAGATCCTCCAATTAAAGACTTGTCTCCACCCTTCCCTTTATGAGCAAGATACTCCAATTACAGGCCTGTCTCCAACCTTTCTTTTATGAGCAAGATACTCCAATTACAGGCCTGTCACCAACCTTCCCTTTATGAGCAAGATACTCCAATTACAGACATGTCTCCAACCTTCCCTTGGTGAGAAAGATAGTCCAATTACAGACCTGTCTCCAACTTTCCCTTGTAGAGCAAGATACACCAATTACAGACATGTCTCCAATCTTCCCTTTATGAGCAAGATAGTCCAATTACAGACCTGTCTCCAACCTTCCCTTCATGAGCAAGATACTCCAATTAAAGACCTGTCTCCAACCTTCCCTTTATGAGCAAAAAGCTTCGATTACAGACCTGTCTACGACCTTGCCTTTATGAGCAAGATACTCCAATTACAGGCCTGTCTCAAACCTTCCCTTTATGAGCAAGATACTCCAATTACAGGTCTGTCTCCAACCTTCCCTTTATGAGCAAGATACTGCAATTACAGGCCTGTCTACAACCTTCCCTTTATGATCAAGACATCCCAATTACACGCCTGTTTACAACCTTCCCTTTATGCGCAAGATACTCCAATTACAGGCTTGTCTCCAACCTTCCCTTGATGAGCAAGATACTTCAATTACAGGCCTTTCTCCAACCTTCCCTTTATGAGCAAGTTACTCAAATTACAGGTTTGTCTCCAACCTTCCCTTTAAGAACAAGATACTCCAATTACAGGCCTCTCTCCAACCTTCCCTTTATGAGCAATATACTCCAATTACAGTCCTGTCTCCAAACTTCCCTTTATGAGCAAGATACTCCAATTACAGGCCTGTCACCAACATTCCCTTTATGTTCAAGACATTCCAATTACAGACCTGTCTACAACCTTCCCTTTATGCACAAGATAGTCCAATTACAGGCCTGTCTAGAACCTTCCCTTCATGAGCAAGATACTGCAATTACAGGCCTGTCTCCAACCTTCCCTTTAAGAGCAAGATACTCCAATTACAGGCCTGTCTCCAACCTTCCCTTTATGAGCAAGATATTCCAATTACAGGCCTGTCTCCAACCTTCCCTGAATGAGCAAGATACTCCAATTAGAGGCCTGTCTCCAACCTTCCTTTTATGAGCAAGACACTCCAATTACAGGCCTGTCTCATTACCTTCCTTTTTAGAGCAAGATACTCCAATTACAGACCTGTCTCCAACCTTCCCTTCATGAGCAAGATACTCCAATTACAGGCCTGTCTCCAACCTTCCCTTTATGAGCAAGATACTCCAATTAAAGGCCTGTCTACAACCTTCCCTTTATGAGCAAGATACTCCAATTACAGGCCTGTCTCCAACCTTCCTTTTATGAGCAAGACACTCCAATTACAGGCCTGTCTCCAACCTACCCTTTATGAGCAAGACACTCCAATTACTGGCCTGTCTCCAACCTTCCCTTCATGAGCAAGATACTCCAATTAGAGGCCTGTCTCCAACCGTCCCTTTATGAGCAAGACACTCCAATTACAGGCCTGTCTCCAACCTTCCCTTTAAGAGAAAGATACTCCAATTACAGACCTGTCACCAACCTTCCCTTCATGAGCAAGATACTCCAATTACATGCCTGTCTCCAACATTCCCTTTATGAGCAAGATACTCCAAATACAGACCTGCCTACAACCTTCCCTTTATGGGCAAGATACTCCAATTACAGGCCTGTCTCCAACCTTCCCTTAAAGAGCAAGAAACTCCAATTACAGGCCTGTCTCCAACCTTCCCTTTATGAGCATTATACTCCAATTACAGGACCTGAGAAAGATACTCCAATTACAGACCTGTCTCCAACCCCTTCATGAGCAAGATACTCCAATTACAGGCCTCCAACCTTCCCTTCATGAGCAAGATACTCCAATTAAGACCTGTCTCCAACCTTCCCTTTATGAGCAAGATACTCCAATTACAGGCCTGTCTCCAACCTTCCTTTATGAGCAAGATACTCCAATTACAGGCCTGTCTCCAACCTTCCCTTTTTATGAGCAAGATACTCCAATTACAGGCCCTCCAACATTCCTCCAACAGGCCTGTCTCCAACCTTCCCTTTATGAGCAAGATACTCCAATTACAGGCCTGTCTCCAACCTTCCCTTTATGAGCAAGATCCTTTCATGAGACTCCAAAGACCTGTCTCAACCTTCCCTTTATGAGCAAATACTCCAATTACAGACCTGTCTACAACCTTGCCTTTATGAGCAAGATACTCCAATTACAGGCCTGTCTCCTTCCCTTCCCTCCCTGAATGAGCAAGATACTCCAATTACAGGTCTGTCTCCAACCTTCCCTTTTTGAGCAAGATACTGCAATTACAGGTCTGTCTACAACCTTCCCTTTATGCACAAGATACTCCAATTACAGGCTTGTCTCCAACCTTCCCTTGATGAGCAAGATACTTCAATTACAGGCCTTTCTCCAACCTTCCCTTTATGAGCAAGATACTCAAATTACAGGTCTGTCTCCAACCTTCCCTTTAAGAACAAGATACTCCAATTACAGGCCTCTCTCCAACCTTCCCTTTATGAGCAAGATACTCCAATTACAGTCCTGTCTCCAACCTTCCCTTTATGAGCAAGATACTACTCCAATTACAGGCCTGTCTCCAACATTCCTTTATGTTCAAGATATTCCAATTACAGACCTGTCTCCAACCTTTTTTGAGCAAGATACTCCAATTACAGGCCTGTCTACAACCTTCCCTTTATGAGCAAGATACTCCAATTACAGGCCTGTCTCCAACCTTCCCCAACCTTCCCTTTACAAGAGCTGTCTACAACCTTCCCTTTACATACTCCAATTACAGGCCTGTCTCCAACCTTCCCTTTATGAGCAAGATATTCCAATTACAGGCCTGTCTCCAACCTTCCCTGAATGAGCAAAGATACTCCAATTACAGGCCTGTCTCCAGCCTTTCCCTTATGAGCAAGATACTCCAATTACAGGCCTGTCTCCAATCTTCCATTTATGAGCAAGAGACTCCAATTACAGACCTGTCTCCAACCTTCCTTGCTCTAAGTCAAGATACTCCAAATTACAGGCCTGTCTCCAACCTTCCCTTTAAGACAAAGATACTCCAATTACAGGCCTGTCTCCAACTCCAATTACAGGCCTGTCTCCAACCTTCCTTTATTTCCAATTACAGGCCTGCATCCTTCCCTTTATGAGCAAGATACTCCAATTACAGGCCTGTCTCCAACCTTCCAACCTTCCCTTTTATGAGCCTTTACAGGTCTGTCTCCAACCTTCCCTTTAAGAGCAAGATACTCCAATTACAGACCTGTCTCCAACCTCCCTTCATGAGCAAGATACTCCAATTACAGGCCTGTCTCCAACCTTCCCTTTATGAGCAAGATACTCCAATTACAGACCTGTCTACAACCTTCCCTTTATGAGCAAGATACTCCAATTACAGGCCTGTCTCAAGCCTTCCCTTTATGAGCAAGATACACCAATTACAGACATGTCTCCAACCTTCCCTTGTTGAGAAAGATAGTCCAATTACAGACCTGTCTCCAACTTTCCCTTTTAGAGTAAGATACACCAATTACAGACATGTCTCCAATCTTCCCTTTATGAGCAAGATAGTCCAATTACAGACCTGTCTCCAACTTTCTTGCTCTAAGTCCAATTACAGGCCTGTCTCCAGTTTTCCCTTTTAGAACAAGATACTCCAATTACAGACCTGTTGTTACGACCCGGTCTAGGACAGGCAGCAACAGGTAGAGGAAGTAAGGGAAGGACGGGCGGGAAGAAGTGTAAAAGGCACGAATAGCACGCTGCTCAGTTACTCTGGTCCCTATCTGCCTAACCAGAGCTAAACTATTCCCTAAGACGGGGCTACTCTTGAAGGCCTGGCTCCTTTTAAACACTGAGTTCGAACTCTCAGTCCGCAAATAAAGACTGAGGGAACGGATAGTGTACCCCCCTATGGAAACAAGTTTCCACCCCAGAATCACCTTCAAAAAATAATAAAGGAAAAATAACAAAGCAAAATAACAAAAGAAGTGCCCGATGGAAGAACTGTGAGATCCAGCTGGGAGCACACTGACTAACCAGAGTAAACCTCAAAGCGTACAAAAGGGCGAGACGAGAGGGGTAGTCAGATACAGAACCGAGGTCAAATACCGGGCTTTCATCAAGCAACCAAACCAAAACGCATCAAGGGCTAGAATTCTAGTCAAATGGGACAGGCTAAGGGTCAACCACCACAATTCAAACAAACCAAATAAAGGGCACGGCGAGAATCGTATATCCAAAGGCAGTCCGAGTCAACACAGAAGGCAGTACAATACTCACAGGTCGTGGAACGCTAGTTACAGATCTAGTCTCGCGGTTGAACACTAGCCCCCTTTTCAAGATGTGAACCGGAAACGGAAGTGTCAGACCTTAGGCGAACCAAAAAAAACAAAACAAAGATAACAGATTTCAAAGCACAGATTCACAAATGTACAACAGGGGTCGTAACACCTGTCTACAACCTTCCCTTTATGAGCAAGATACTCCAATTACAGGCCTGTCTCCAACCTTCCCTTTATGAGCAAGAAACTCCGATTACAGGCCTGTCTCAAGCCTTCCCTTTATGAGCAAGATACACCAATTAAAGACATGTCTCCAACCTTCCGTTGGTGAGAAAGATAGTCCAATTACAGACCTGTCTCCAACTTTCCCTTTTAGAGTAAGATACACCAATTGCAGACATGTCTCCAACCTTCCCTTTATGAGCAAGATACACCAATTACAGACCTGTCTCGAATCTTCCCTTTATGAGCAAGATACTCCAATTACAGGCCTGTCTCCAACCTTCCCTTCGTGAGAAACATAGTCCAATTAGAGACCTGTCTCCAACTTTCCCTTTTAGAGCAAGATACACCAATTACAGACATGTCTCCAACCTTCCCTTTATGAGCAAGATACCCCAATTAAAGACCTGTCTCCACCCTTCCCTTTATGAGCAAGATACTCCAATTACAGACCTGTCTCCAACCTTCCATTTATGAGCAAGATACTCCAATTACAGGCCTGTCTCCAACCTTCCCTTTATGAGCAAGATACTCCAATTACAGGCCTGTCTCCAACCTTCCCTTTAAGAGCAAGCAATTCTCCAGACCTGTCTCCAACTTCAACCCAAGATTAAAGACCTGTCTCCAACCTTCCCTTTATGAGCAAGATACTCCAATTACAGGCCTGTCTCCAACCTTCCCTTTATGAGAAAGATATTCCAATTACAGGCCAGTCTCCAACCTTCCCTTTATGAGCAAGATACTCCAATTACAGGCCTGTCTGCAACCATCCCTTTAAGAGCAAGATACTTCAATTACAGACCTGTCTCCAACCTTCTCTTCATGAGCAAGATACTCCAATTAAAGACCTGTCTCCAACCTTCCCTTTATGAGCAAGATACTCCAATTACAGGCCTGTCTCCAACCTTCCCTTTATGAGCAAGATACTCCAATTACAGGCCTGTCTCCAACCTTCCCTTTATGAGGCAAGATAGTCCAATTACAGGCCTGTCTGCAACCATCCCTTTATGAGCAAGATACTCCAATTACAGACCTGTCTCCAACCTTCCCTTTATGAGCAAGATACTCCAATTACAGGTCTGTCTCCAACCTTCCGTTTATGAGCAAGACACTCCAAATACAGGCCTGTCTCCAACCTTCCCTTTATGAGAAAGATACTCCAATAACAGGCCTGTCTCCAACCTTCCCTTTAAGAGCAAGATACTCCAATTACAGACCTGTCTCCAACCTCTCTCCAACCTTCCCTTTATGAGCAAGATACTCCAATTACAGGTCTGTCTCCAACCTTCCGTTTATGAGCAAGACACTCCAAATACAGGCCTGTCTCCAACCTTCCCTTTATGAGAAAGATACTCCAATAACAGGCCTGTCTCCAACCTTCACTTTAAGAGCAAGATACTCCGATTACAGGTCTGTCTCCAACCACTCTCCAACCTTCCCTTTATGAGCAAGATACTCGAATTACAGGTCTGTCTCCAAACTTCCCTTTATGAGCAAGACACTCCAAACACAGGCCTGTCTCCAACTTTCCCTTCATGAGCAAGATACTCCAATTACAGGCCTGTCTCCAACTTTCCCTTTATGAGCAAGATACTCCAATTACACGCCTGTCTCCAACCTTCCCCTTATGACCAAGATACTCCAATTACAGGCCTGTCTGCAACCTTCCCTTTATGAGCAAGATACTCCAATTACAGGCCTGTCTCCAACCTTCCCTTGATGAGCAAGATACTCCAATTACAGGCCTGTCTCCAACCTTCCCTTTATGAGCAAGATACTCCAATTACAGGCCTGTCTCCAACCTTCCCTTCATGAGCAAGATACTCCAATTACAGGCCTGTCTGCAACCATCCCTTTATGAGCAAGATACTCCAATTACAGACCTGTCTCCAACCTGTCTCCAACCTTCCCTTTATGAGCAAGATACTCCAATTACAGGTCTGTCTCCAACCTTCCCTTTATGAGCAAGACACTCCAAATACAGGCCTGTCTCCAACCTTCCCTTTATGAGCAAGATACTCCAATAACAGGCCTGTCTCCAACCTTCCCTTTAAGAGCAAGATCCTCCAATTACAGACCTGTCTCCAATCTTCCCTTTATGAGCAAGATACTCCAATTACAGGCCTGTCTCCAACCTTCCCTTCGTGAGAAAGATAGTCCAATTACAGACCTGACTCCAACTTTCCCTTTTACAGCAAGATACACCAATTACAGACATGTCTCCAACCTTCCCTTTAAGAGCAAGATACTGCAATTACAGACCTGTCTCCATCCTTCCCTTGATGAGCAAGATACTCCAATTACAGGCCTGTCTCCAACCATCCCTTTATGAGCAAGATACTCCAATTACAGACCTGTCTCCAACCTTCCCTTTATGAGCAAGATACTCCAATTACAGGCCTGTCTCCAACCATCCCTTTCTGAGCAAAAGATACTCCACCATCCTTTTGACAGACCTGTCTCCAACCTTCCCTTCATGAGCAAGATACTCCAATTACAGGCCTGTCTACAACCTTCCCTTTATGCGCAAGATACTCCAATTACAGGCCTGTCTACAACCTTCCCTTTATGAGCAAGACAATCCAATTACAGACCTGTCACCAACCTTCCCTTTATGAGCAAGACACTCCAATTACAGGCCTGTCTCCAACCTGGTGCTACAGTGGCTGCATCATTTCAATTGGCAGCTGATCGATTAGAATTACATAGCATTTAAAACTGAAGAATATCTGATTCTGATTCTATGACACACTTGAGTTGATCAGTAGGGTACAGTTTGGATTAATTAGGCCATGAATCACAGCTGATCATCTGATGGAGTCAAAGGTGAACGTGATTGTGTGCGCAATGCTCATTTTACTCCAACCATTAAAGGGGACCTATTATGCTGATCCTTCTTTTAACACATATTAGTAATGTTATAATGTTGGTTGTCCATACTCAACCTATGTAAAGTTTCTAAACATTAGATCCAGAGGTTTTGCCGTAATCCAAGAACGTGATTTCCTCTCTGAACAGCTCCTCCCGAGATCTTCGCGAGATCTGGGCTAAACCTGACGTCAGGTTGTGCTGTCCAATTAGTACAGACCTAGCCACAGCCAGTCACGGCGCTGGACCTGCCCACACAGGAAACTATTCCAGCAGGCACTAACAACGGCAGATCACACTATGCCTTAGTAGCGTCTACAGTTTTGGAAATACAAAAGAAGAACCGCAGATCATTTGTGGTGCAGTTTTGTCAGTATCTCTCCCAAAGCTGCTTGTCCGTTTACTTTTGGACGCGAAGAAAAACACCTATTTCTCTACCAAAAGACGATGCCACCAGAAATCAGCGGGTAGCTTCTTTGTTTGCTGGCAGCAAACAGCCACGACCAAAGGGAACGTTCGCTGCTTGTGCTCAGCATTTCACCAAAGACAGCTTTGTTAATTAAGGATAATTCGACACAGGATAAGCGTTTCAGCTGCTTCTCAAACCTGAAGCAGGTGCATCGATCAAGCGCTCGGAGCCACAAGCTGTAGTAACGATATAACAGCAAATAATGTAAATGAAGCTAACGTGTTACGGGTGGCTACTGGCTAGCAGGACCGCTAACGATAGTTAGCACTAACAACTGGCCTCAAGCGCAGGCTTTCTAAAATATCTGAAGATAAACCCTGTATCGGTCGCGACTGTCCGTGACTCACAGACACAGAAGCTGTAAGTTGCTTTTACTGCATAAGCCAACCTGACGTGATAGCCAGTTGATTATGGCTGTAGCGCTGCGGCTAACGTAGCCAAGCTACGGTCGCTAATGTTTGTGTCCTAAATATGCAAGAGTGATATCAGGGGCAATTCTAGCCCCATTCATGTGCCTCCGAGGGCTTGTTTTAACATTCTGACATTTACTGGCCCAGCGGAGTCACATGCCGTGCCATTGACAAAACCGGCAAAAATGGAAATCGCCAGACACCACTTGTCTTCTACCGCTGCTAGCGTCAAACCTTTCTTTTGTCTTATCTTGTGTCTGGTATCGTCGTAACAACGACATATTAAAGTTTCGTTCGGCACCAACCATTCATCGTAACTCCCTCTCGTGCCGAAGAATAAGTCTGGAAAAGGCAAAACTTCACCCCTGAAATCTATCTTCCTGCCCGGAATCGTTCACGGCAAAACTCCACAGCCATGAGATTCTGATACGCATGTTGATTGGCTGGCGCTCGAGAGGCCTGCCAGGTCTCTCCAGCGCCAGCCAATCAGCGCGCGTGTCACAATTTCATGGCTGTGCCATGATAAGGTAAAGTGATGCTTTTTTTCAAATTTTTACCTTTTTTTGCCAGAAAATGGTCATATTTTGGACGATAAATGGTTGCCGTAGGTACAGAACATGCACTATACCTAGCATTGTCTTTGCTGCTTGATGGCATTGGGTGCAAAATAAATTGACCCATATCTGTCACAAGAAGTGGATTTTAGCTTCTCTAAAGCAGCAGAAAGTTTTAAACTGGAATTGATGCCCAGCACTGTGAACATGCTCCAAACTGAATGATCATAAGACAAAAATACTTCTCATCAGACCCAAAGCCAGAAGTTCTGCTCTTCTAGGTAAGTTAGGAAACTTTGCTCCCCAGATAAAATCTGAGGTCACATGACTAAGTGTCATTTTAGATTGATTTAAATTTTAAACCACATTTAAATAAGGTCACCAAAACAGCATTCTTTCATTGAAGCAACATTGCCAAGGTGCGGCCGTCCTTAATTCAGCAGGATGCTGAGAAGCTAATTCATGCTTTTACTGCATTGCCTCCTGACATCTTTTAGAACTGATTTTGAAGTCCTTCTGCTTCTCTACAAAGCTCTTAATGGCCCAGGACCTTCATATATGTCAGATTCCCTGTCGTTTTGCATCCCTGAATGACCCTTAAGGTCTCCTGAAACTGGGCTTCTAAAAGTTCCCAGGGCCACACAAAAGAAAATTGGAGATGATGTTTTTTTCCAGTATCTGAGAGGCTAGCTGAGCAGACATTTTTAAACGGCAACTGAAAACTTACCTTTTTAATCAAGCTTAATATTAGCAATGCCGTTTTACTGTTTTTTCTCTCCCTGTCTTAGCATTTTATCAATTATTGCTTTTACTTTACTATTCTTATCCTTCCATTTTATTAGTCTTGATTATTTTAATTCTGTATTATTTTATTTACATGGTCTTCTGTATTATTTGTTCTTAAACTGTCTTTTTACTTTGTAATTCTTTTGATTTTATGTGAAGCACTTTGAGCTGCATTCTTTGTATGAAAGGCGCTAAATAAATAAAGTTTATTATTGTCATCATTATTATCATAAGAGAAACACGAAAAACGCCAAATGAACTCCTTGTTGGTTTACTGGTGAAATCGGCGCTAGTGGGAATAAAATGCTTGGCGTTTCTACGATGGCGCACAAACGCCGCATCGATACAACCCACTCCAGGTCAACAGCGTTACACAATGCTGTCACTGTGGACACTTTGGCTCCAGGTATCTTGGTAATGGATAGTTCCAGGATTAAGGTCCCTGATTAAGTTAAAGTCACACAGTAAGCAGCAGTACTCACCCCAATGTCTGTAGTTTACAGTTTGGACTCATCAGTCCATTACAGAGCTTCTTCACTCCTGAATTTCTCAGGTTATTGTCGCTGAGGTTCAGTGTCTGTAGTTTACAGTTTGGACTCATCAGTCCATCACAGAGCTTCTTCACTCCTGAATTTCTCAGTTTATTGGCGCTGAGGTCCAGTGTCTGTAGTTTACAGTTTGGACTCATCAGTCCATCACAGAGCTGCTTCACTCCTGAATTTCCCACTTTATTGTAGCTGAGGTTCAGTGTCTGTAGTTTACAGTTTGGACTCATCAGTGCATCACAGAGCCGCTTCACTCCTGAATTTCCCAGGTTATTACAGCTGAGGTCCAGATCTCTCAGGGGTGAGTTTGGTGACTGGAGAGCTGAGGCCACAGTTTCACAGTACTTGTCTGTGAGGTAACACCTGCTCAGTCTGTGAAGGAGAGTTCATATACAGCATTACACAATAAGCAGGAAATACTCAGATCCGCCACCAGGGCACGGCTGATATCAGCCCTGAAAACAAAACATGGCGGAGGGACAGACGGGAGGACAGATGGACAGTATGGAAAGGCACATGCACAAAATAACATGTGTCCTTATCTCACATTTCATGGAGTTATTTTGTACGAGGAGTTCTGGCCCTGAAATGAAGTGTGATGGACAGACGCAGAAGAACAAAACTCATCCCTAAATCCCCATCCGTTTGTGGCTGGGATAATCATAGAATCAATTAACATTAACTCTGTCACTGTTGATTTCTAATACTTTTCTTATACTGTTGCAGAAAACTACAAGCCTGTGTGAAATTTGATAGATATTTCTATGTTGGGCTGACATTGTTTGAGGGCTGCATTGCCAGGGTTAAATTTGTTTTGATCTCACTGTTTGTTTTAATATTGTGTTGCTGTTCACAGATCACACACACACACACATACATACACACACACACACACACAAATACACGTTCTGAAAAAGATTTGTCTTATTTGTGTTGGTATAACCCTCCCTCTAATGATGTCCCCCCATTATCAAAATTTGTGTTACTAAATAAAGTTGACCTCCAGAGAGGGGGGGGTGGCAGGGCTAACAATAAATAAATAAATAAATAAACGTGAAACATTAAATACGCACAATATGTAACAGAGTGAATAATATTGTACTCTTGGCAGTTCTACAAATGTAATTCTGACTCAAAAGCCTGTTTTCTCATGCTGTAGGTTCTCTGAATTCCAGCTGAGGGCCCATCTACCTTTCCTACCGTCTTTTCTCTGGGCTTAACCCTCCCATCCCACCCCAGAACAGCAGCTGCCACTGAAAGGAAAGATGTAAATGACAGCGACGCCTTTCAGAGCCGACAGTTAAAGAGCCTCCACATCCTCCCACAGCACTGCAGGCTAACGCAGAGACACACACAGATAAAGGCCCATTCATTTAGAAACAGGAAATGAAAGGAAGAGACGTGTTCACATATGATCAGGGAGTGCAGTGCATCTGTACTGCTGGTGTTACACATGCATTAGCTACAAAATTTTTGGGACACATAACTTCTACCTGGCTGTGTCTCTCTATGTCACAATTTATTTCCCAGCTTTTGTCAAAGTCCATGTTTTAAATCCACACAGTTATACAAATCAGGATCCAGGTGTGGCAACGTCTACGGACAACAGCATGATTCCGCACCACAGCTGTAAAGTACTGAATGTTTCTTTTGACACATACGACATTTTATGCAGTCCTACCCATGTTTATTCAAATAGATCTGCAGATCTTTAAACTACCAAACTCTGCTGCTGAAACAAGCCACTCACAAGCAAACACCCGCATTTGCAGCGTCTTCAAAATAGACTCCCAAGCCTTTATGATGCTGAACAATAAAGCCTCACTTAACTTCACAGTGAGCTGTATTCATTAACAAAGATGGATCCCTTATATTACAATGCCAAATACAAACTAGATAACTCTGTCGCCACAGGGACCGCGTCGTGTATCTCCCCGATCCCCAAATTTCAGACAAAATGGCTGCCGGCAGCTATATTGCACGTCTGAAATTGCCGAAAATCGGTCTTGAGCATTGTCAAATAAATGTCTTTGCCTGCGCAAAATTAGAAAAAATTCCTGTAATAATTGTCGCTTCCGTGGCCCGGAACAGAAAATCTTTGCGGGCGCGGAAGCCCCGGAACTAAATCATAGTATCTCCCAACTATCGTCGTCAGGTAAATACAAATACATAGAGCAGTGTGCAGTGATGATTATACAACACCAGTTTCGCCTGAAAGGGGTCCTAATATATTACTTCTCTATCATTTTTTGGTGAAAATGTATTGAAAAATTCATTTATACTGGTTTGAGGCAAAATTATTCTGCAAAATTACCTCTGCTGGCCAGCTATTCCAGTATATAAGGAGACATGAACCTCAAAGTGTTAAACACAATGGCACTACGGAAGGAGCTCTGAGAGTGTGCGTAGCTGCACTGTGGCCTTACATGATGCTGGCTGGTCACTCAGAAAAATCTCTGAAGATGTTAAGTGCTGCCATGGCACTGTAAGAAACACCATCAAGAATTTCAAAACAACCAGTTCGCCGAGAACTAGAGGCCATGGAGGTGCAAAACGGAAGTTAAAGGGATAGTTCACTTTTTTTGAAGTGGGGTTGTATGGGCTACAAATTGCCACTACTTACATTAGATGCAGTAGAAAGCTCTCTGATCTCCAGGTAGCCGCACCAGGACATAGTGCT
Source organism: Gymnothorax javanicus (assembly GCA_029692085.1). NCBI lineage: Eukaryota > Metazoa > Chordata > Actinopteri > Anguilliformes > Muraenidae > Gymnothorax > Gymnothorax javanicus. The sequence goes on from CM056193.1 coordinate 3,355,408, forward strand.
GGGTGGAAATTTAGGCAATACACAGTTGTGAATGGAAACACAGAAACAGCGTATTTTCGCGGCCTACAAGAGGTCCTACCTGAAAATAATACAACATTTCAATTGTATGCTATATTTAAAAAAATTACAGCACTTTAGCTGCTCGGAAAAAAACACAGTTGCTCTTGAACTAACCAACTGACTTATTCCTCCGCGAGGCGCATCGTAGTTCACTGCGCGCTGTAGCAATCAGCTGTTTGGGTCAGACTCTTAGCGGTTTGTGGCAGAGACAGCATTTCAATGACATAGAATCACGTCTCAAAAAAAAAAAAAAAATCCCTACAATAACCAGCACAGCAGATACACAGTATGTGGCTGCGTGAGACCCTATGCGATATCAATTTGTGCTGCAATGTTACATTAGACTTTTTCACAGGTGTTTCACTCTTTTACCTGATGCTTGGGTACAGCAGTGCTCTTCAGCGTGCACCGTTGAGATTTCCCTGAATGTAGCCTAACGAAATCTTCTTTGGAAAAATGAATACTGCAAACACAGAGTTCTTTTAGGGATACAGGTGGCGATCAATATCCGTGTTGAGGCAACTAGCCACAGCCACAAGTCCAATACTCCGCAGAGGAATGCGGTGGAAGCTGTAAGTGCACCAGGATACAGCTTTGCTTTCACGTCCAAGAAAGCGACACACACGGACCATTTTCGGGCGTTACCCCTCAGCCGTGGATGCAAATTCAAGATGGCAGCCGTGGCAGCCATATTATATATCAGAGCACAACGAAAATCGATAGGCTTCTGTAGCTACCCACTCCCAACACCCATACCAAAAATGGCGTTGATCCGCAGTGGCGTTTTTGACTTAATGCGCAGAATGCAAATTCAAGATGGCAGCCGTGACAGCCATATTAGACATCAGAGAGCAACGAAAATCGAAGAGCTTCTGTAGCTACCCACTCCCAACACCCACACCAAAAATGGCGTTGATCGGCAATGGTGTTTTGGACTTAATGCGCGGAATGCAAATTCAAGATGGCAGCTGTGGCAGCCATATTAGATATCAGAGCACAACGAAAATCGATAGGCTTGTGTAGCTACCCACCCCCAACACCCACACCAAAAATGGAGTTGATAGGCAGTGGCGTTTTTGACTTAATGCGCGGAATACAATTGTGAACGGACAGACTGATGGACAGATGGGCAGACGGACGGATGGACGGACGCCATGCGTGATGACAATACCCCACAGCCCGAATTATTCAGGGCTGAGGGGTAAAAAGACTTGTGTTTCCCAAGAAATTCAAGGATTGGACACCATTGGACTGGGAACAAGCCCTTTGGACCAATTAATGAAAATTTTGAATTTTCTCATTCAAAGGCAGAACTCATGTGCACCTTAGAGCTGGAGAACATTTCAAAAACGACTGTTTAATCCCTTCAGTAAACCCAGGAGCTGGTATTATGGTTTGGGGTTCAGTCAGCTCAAAAGCACTCAGTGATCTAAGAAATCATGGATTAAATGCTGTAGTCAAACCGAAGGGTGGCCACACTATTGAGTTTTTCTTCAAAAATACAAACATTATTACACTTGTTTTTACGATATTTAGTTTATTTACTTTCCTCTATATGATCCGATATTGTGTGACCGGTAGGGCTTTAGGACCCTGTTAAAAGAGGCATCGCTTTCTGCACATCGCTATGAAAAAACGCAAGTGCTCTCATGATAGTTGGAAAAAAAAAACCCCGTTCTCTCGCGGTAGTCGCTAAAACCCCGTTTGTAAGGAAGTGCGGTAGACAGCCCACGTTGCCGAGATGGGTCCAAGAGGCTGACGGAGCGACGGAGGAAGGATTTGGTTTGGTCGGCAGAGCGGGCTGTCTAAAATGGAGTCGGAAATAGAATTTGAGTGTGAGAAAGAGAATAAAAGAGAAAATGAACGTAAAAAGAAAAGACTGAAAGATTATTTAAGTTTATCAGGAGAATCCAGTGATGTGTTGAGGAAAGTGGAGGTGTATCTAGTTGGGATGGTGGCAATAAACCCAGCAGATGGGATTTTTAAAGACCCGCATGTGGTCGGAAAGTTTGTGGGGGGAAAAACTTGGTGACGTGCGATTGGTTAGGATAACTAGAAGTGGGATGGTTGTTATCGAATGTCTTACGAAGCGGCAGCGAGATTAGGCTCTAAGGATTAAAACCTTTCCGGATTATAATGCTGTGACTTGCTTTCCGCTTGATTTGGAGGTAAAGGTGAGGGGAGTAATAAGTGACGTGCCTCTATCAGTCGAGGCCGAGGAGTTTCAGGGGGTCGCAGGCATATGTGGGGCGAGAAGATTAACTAGATACAGAGATGAGTTAAAGGAGGACAGTACATCTGTTTGTCTGACTTCTGAGGGAAACTTACCAGAAAGAGTATCTGAATTATATCAGTTACAGAGTAAAGCCATATGAGAGAGCTCCCGTCCGGTGCTTCTGCTGTCAGGAATACGGCCATGTTGCTGCAGTATGTAGAGGAGTCAAACGGTGTGGGAGGTGTGGTAAGAAGGATAACGGGATTGAGGTTTGTAGATCCGGTGAAGAGTTGGCAAAGTGCCTGCATTGTGAGGGCAATCATGACACGGGAGCGCGACAGTGTCCAAAAAGACTTAAGGAAGGAAAAGTTAGTAAGATAAGAGAAGAAAAGGGATGTTCGTATGCTGAGGCTGTTAAGAGGGTGGATAGAATCACTGAGTCTGAGGAGACAGTACTAAAACAGTGATCGTGACTGTGTTAGTGTGGACAAAAGGAGGTTTCTAGCGTTTGTGGCAATGGTTATCAATTGTGCGAGCGAGATTGAATTGAAAAACGGAAAGAATTAAAATGGTTGTGCGTGCAGCTAGGGAGTTTCTTGGGGTGACAGATGTGAAGGGAGAAGACATTCAGGAGATTTTAGAAAAAGGGCTTGGTGGGAGTGGGAGCGAATAATTAAGTTATCATTAAATGAAAATTGCAGACTAGGAATTATTATTATTATTTTTTTAATCCTTTTTTCTGTTGTTGGTTGAAGTTACTCCAAGCGAGAATAAAAATCCCTCCTAGACACTTGGGTTCTGTTTAATATTTTTCCTTGAAGTACATGCTTACTGTGTTGGCAGAACTCTGATGCCATGGACTTGAGTCTGACCCTTCACCCATCATTTTAGATTTTCCCAAATAAATATTGTTATATTTTTCTATACCTCTGCCTCTGGGTTTTATTCGATTGAGCGTGTTGTTTGGGGACTTGTAACGGGGAAGTACAGTCTGCTCGCAGATACCACCGGTCACAACTGCATGAAATAAAGTACTTGAATTGTACTTAGTTTCCTATCTTCATTTGGTTAAGTGTAGTCATCACTGCACACAACGGTAGAGCTGGATTTTTATGCACGCGCTAGGGTTCATGATACGCGCACACACTGTTCACTACGTCTATTCTCATTTTCCATCTGCCACGAGGACTAATTGGCAGTTTCCCTCCAGCCATACAGACAACTGTGCCAAGAGGCGGATGCTGAAGGTGCGCCATTATTTCAGGAGTCGTTTTCCATGTAAACTAGAGGCGCAATGGAAGAGTTATTTAACCGAGTCCAGCAAGGCAAGATTTGGTTTTCTCCCGAAACATTAGGCGTACAGTTTGTGAGAACTACATCTAACCTGACGCACAAAATATTTTGCGATTCACCGTAAAGTCGTATGTGTTATTCCTCGAAGAAGCAACTGCCCTAAAATTAATGGGAAAACTATGAATTGAATAATGTGTAACACAATCAAAGTATACTACAGTACTCATACAGTATGAGTAATGTATCATTGTATCACTTCCATCATCAATGTCAAATTGGGCAATTACTCGCAGGAGTAGGAGACGTTTGACATTGCTAATAAGTAAGTGTAACGGGAGTGTTCTTTCCCTCTGCGTTGTTTTGTGAGAGAAGACGATGCCACAACCAGCCAGGGTCTCGTTTGGTCTAAGAGCTCGCTGAGATTTATTTGACACGGACCCTACAGAAGCTTTGACTGTTTGGAGGGTCGGGTACCCTACCTGACAACAGTCATCTCTGTCTTCAGTGCAGCTACTGGTGGGCGTGGCCAGGGGGGCTTTTAATTACTGCCCCTAATTAACTTTTATTTGATGTAGCACTACAAGGCTGGGTAGCACATTGTTTCAGAGGGAATGTCAAGGTTCTCACTAGGTCATTTGAGCGTAGGGGCCCCCTACACTGTGATTTGGGCCCCCTACACTGTGATTTGGGCCCCCACTGTGATGGCTGGTGTTTCGAGATGCCAAATGCAGTGGCCGGAACGAAAGGAAGTACAGGAATGTAAGAGAGACAAACACAGACAAAATAGGAGAGAGAAATTCGCGCTTCCAAAGGACATAAATCTAGTCCGAGTGAAATAAGGAAGCAGCGCGAGCTAGACTGTACTGAAACAAAGGAAAAATCTCGAAACCGAGATAAAAGACAAAAGCACCAGACGGTGCACAGAAAGAGTAAAGGGAAGAGAAAGATTCCCCTTACTAACACTTTCCTTTTTTGCAACTAATTCCTCAACACTTCTCTAGCTAGAGATCTTGCGAGCTACAGTGCAATGGTAACACTGACACTCTAGCAAAGGCGGTGAGGCGGAACTTGGGCTTAAATAGAGTCCGGGCGCCGCCCACAATTAATGCCAGCTGGCCAAAGAATCCGATTGTGGGCAAAGCGAAATTCTCCTGGACGAGAGAAACAAAGAAAGCTCGCCAGCCTCCAAAAACCATGACACCTATGCTGTCTTTCAACCAGCATAGGGGTGTTTTGATAGTACTAGCATACTAATACCAGCTTGTTGCAGGGGGTATCAGAGAGAAAAGGAGAACAAAGTAATTTACACCCCTCAAAATACATGAAATAGTGTTTCAGAGGGTTCTAAATGAAAAAATTTTCCAAGGGGGATGACCCCAGACACCCTTACTAAGCTCACACCTTCGACGCCAGCCGCGCGGCTAGCACCATGCCAAGTTGCCCCTACGCTGTGAAAAAATCCCGGTGAGAACCTTGAATGTGTCACCTATTACAAATCTGCGACTTAAGGCAAAATGTTTTGGTGGGAAGGTCACTTACGACAGACATTAATTAATGCTAATTAAGGCTTTTATTTGACACATAAGCTACATCACTGTAAACACCTGGAAAATGTTCAGTAAGGTCTAAATATCTATGATGGCCAACTTAAGACAAGATTTTCCAATGGAAAGGTCATTTAAGACAGGGGTTCTCAACCTTTTATACTCCAAGGCCAACCTATTCATACTTGTAATGGGTTGGGGGCCCATTTAAAAAAATCCTGCTTATTGTTAAGTGTAACAAAAAGCAACATCATCCCCTGCTACTGGTGGGAGTCTATAATTAATACAAGAAAATCTAACTATTGCACCAAAATTGTATGGTGCACCAGAGAACAACATAAAACCACACACCGAGAATTTTCAGTCAAAAGGAATCTATTATCCAAAAGAGTTTTGAAACGAAGGATTTAGGCTACATTTGTAGGGGGCCTGTTTGTGCACAGCAAACAAGTAAATTACTGAAACCAGAATAGACCCAAAAGAAAGCCTGCACTCAAAACAAGTGATGAGACATGCAAACAAGGCCACTCAATTACGCTAATTAAAATAGGTGTTTCTTCAGACATGCAAACAAATAATGATTCAAATGTGTTGCTCTATGATCAACGTAAATAGCACCAAGAACTTAATATTCTCATGGATTACCACACCCGCCACATAGATTGAGACACAGAACAAGATCTCGAAATAGGGGAATTTATTACCACAACAGTTTCAATTCTTTCCTCAAAATATAGTTTTAAAAAATGGTTAAAAATAGCCGAAACCCACAAGCAGTCAAAAGATTAAAAAATACAAAAAAGCTGGACGAGGCTGGGGCACACAGCGCGACCAGCAAACAAGAAATTCCAGTGCGCTCTCTCCAGAGCAGGTAAGGGGATGAGCCGCCAGCGGGACAGGTGCGCCAGGTTTCAGGCTAAGTGGCGAGCACCCAGTTTAACAGACACTGAAAAATAACAGAAGAAAAGCCTTAAGGATAATTGCAATAAACCAGACAATAAATTAATTAAAAAATTTTCAGGGTGCGTATCTCATTACAGGCTAACCAAGTTTCAGCAGGGCTTCCGTCAGCTATCATAATCAGTGCTCAGCATAGCTTTGGGAAATCTTGAACTTCGTGGCTCTACTTACAACTGGACTATTTGAGATAAAGCACAACTTTTATAGGCTTACTGATAACTTTGCTGCTGCTATTTTCGACAGTTTCGGCTGCTTCGTCTGTTGCACAAAGGCCGAGTTGAAAGCACTACATTGTGACTTTAAGGGTAATCTAATGTTTATTCTCAGACGGGACGTTGAACGCCCAATCTTTACAAACAGATCACCTGCTTTTGTTGACATCTTGCATTGTCACATGACCAATTTCATTCATATAAACCAATGTTTTGTGTACATGCGTAGATAATCCTTCTCTTTCGGTTCGTTTGCGCAGGTGCGGCTCGCTGATTGGCCGATAAACAAAACAATGAGAATCAACTTTAGATGCCCTTAAATGCTCAAATTTAGTATGGTGATTTACTCAGCGCAAATCACGCAATTCGTTAATTTAAAATCCACATTTATATTATAATGTAACAGACAGCAAGGGGTTCGGCTTGTAACCTATTATTTTTATTTATTTCAGATTCTGCAGCCCGATCCTGCCCGGAAAGTGCGCTCCATTTCACGCCTATTGGCCGAGGTTTCAATTTCATTTTTCATGTGCCTATGGTGATTAATTGAATGTTTTTCATTGTGAAACCCAACAATGATGGTTTCAGTCCAAAGGACTCAGTTTTACGTGATTTCTGCGAGTCTTCAGTCCTGTGCTGGGCCCAATTTGATCATGTTCCTGCTCTGAAACATCATTATTGCACTGCACACGTGTGCCCTGTCACATTTTCAAAACAGGTTGCCTGATTCATATTGTTCACCCACAAATGATGAAAAATCGGTGTGATACAACCAGTGAGATACAGGTTTGGCATTATACACGTGTAATACAGCCTCTTCCTCGTGAAGCGATCGGTCAGATTCTGTTCATTGGCAAACACGGTAATGTTTCCAATCCTCCTGCTGGGAACTGATAACCATCGTGTTTAGGGATAGACCGATATGGATTTTTTAGGGCCGATACAGATTTTTTTTTTCATCACCCTTAGCCGATGACCGATTATGGACTGCCGATTTTCTTGGGCCGATATTTGTGGCCGATACTGCTTTTGCTCCCTCAATTTACATCAAAAAAAATGACACAATGATCACAAATATCACAGGTCTCAAGTTTAAACAAACATTCACTGAAAAGAATGTATGTATGAAATAAAGTATGTCTATGAAATAAAATAAACAAATATTTTAACTGAAGTATAAATAAAACAACACCTACTGTACACAGTAGGATTCAGCTTTGTTCAACTTAACCACACATATTTTCAAATAAAAGTTTTTTGTGCTTTTAATTATTCAAGTATGTCTATGAAATAAAACAAATATTTAAGCATAATTAAAACAATTGAAGTATTGGACACAGTAGTAACGAACAAGCAGCATAGTGTGCACACTGCACAATACTTAATTTTAAAGTGCAAATGGCTCTCTTAAGAAAAGGAAAGTGTAAACAGCAATTCAACACAAAAAACAAAAAAAAAACAACATAAAAAGAATTGTGCATAATATGCACTCTTGACCACTTCTAATACTCTTTAGTTACCCCACACACCCCTCACTGAAAGTTCTTAATAGTGCCAGTTTAGGAGCTGTAGGTTGTAATGGAGGAAACAGAGGCGCTCTGCATGTTCTCCTGTCAGCCTATAGCGGTAACTTTGCTATTTGTTGGCTTATTATAACATAAGCAGATTTTATAATGAGTTGGATATGTTTACTTTAAGATATAGTATGCCACACGCCATTGTCATCTAATTTCTGCATTTTCAGGAAAACGTTGTGTGTACTTGCAAATATATAAACGTTTACTGGTGTAAAGACGCAAAAAAAAAAAAAAAAAAAGTATGTAAATGATTTTTGCAGATAGGATACTGAAGATATGAGCGAAGAAACCGAGACGGAGATTTTAGGGCTGCGCAAGCGCAGAGCCGCGAGGCAGCATATTTTGATAAGTTGCAACTATTAACAGAACACCGGACCTACTTGTTTAACGTTACGCACATTTGTCACAGTATTTTCTGTGTTTCGTGCTTTCTCAATGTTTGAAAGGACTTTCACTTTAAAGTGTTTGAACTCAGTAGATAACGCGCCGTTACCTGCGAGATCCAGGCCATACTCTTTACAATGAACACGGTGCACTTCACCTTCTTATAACCTCAGCCATTCAAAATTTAGATGCAACTCTTTGCGAAAATAATCAACTGATTTCGCCGCCCGTTCATCCGAATCACCGTCATGATTCTCAGTTTCAGTAACTTTTCATACCGACTTGACTTTTTTAACGTTAACGGTACCAAAAAAATAAGTCTTCCATTGCTCTTCGTTTAATTTTCCGTCCGAATCTTGTGCATAGCTATAATGTACTGGACAAAGAAAATTAGGGATCACCCCAATTTTCGAATTTGAAATATTTAATAGTTCAAATTATGTTCCATATCATATTTCAATATTAAAAATCAGAGTGATCCCTAACTTTCTTTGTCCAGTATAGTAACTCTCAGTCCCGCGAAATAGAGTGATTGACGGCTAATATTAACCATTCTAGAATCAGTACTGAGGTTTAGGACGTCATCCTCCCGTTTGATTGGTCAGAATGGTTATTGTCAGCTCGAGGGAACACACTAGGTCTGCTCCATTCTTATACTGGTACCACGGCTGCGGTTTGTCCAGTAGATTCATGCACTGCTCCGAGACATACACCCATCTCCAGGGCTCTCAAGTTTTGAAAGCAGGCTAGAGTGAGATTTTCTTCGGGGGGTGCACGATACTCCCATTTTCTAAGGTGCATAGTAACGACGTACATGTACTTCGTTACAGTATTTAAGTGGTATACTTTCACTTCGTTACTCTGACACTGGCAACTTAGTTACTCGTTTCAAATTAAAATATTAATTTAATTCATCCATTACGGATTATCTGGATTTGGCGTGTTCGAGAAGAACGACGGTATATCTTTGTGCAGATGTGCCCGCCAGTGGACGTCGAGCTGCAAATTTATGCACGTAGTTACAATATTCTATCACTAGATGGCACACCAGGATCAGTTATTGAATATTCACAACTACCAGTAAACTGAAATAAGAAGCGACTCTTCATTCCCCACAATATCTGTGCTTTTTTAATCTCACTGGGACTCCCCAGTAAAATAAAGGCTAAACTGAATAATTCTTTTGTGTATTTGTATCGTTTTGTCAATCACAAACGAGATATTGCGGTGCCACCTCTGACACCGGATTGGAGCAGGGTTTGTTTTCAGCCAAAATACACTAAATGGAAGGCAGAGAGCCCCCACTCTCCCCGTAACAAGTTACAAGTCAATTCATCTAACCATAACCGTCCACAGCTGTTAAATTGAGGTAGAAAATGATCCATAAAGCAAATATCCTTACATAGTTCCTCGACTTTTATAAACAGTAATTGAAAAAAAAATAAGTGATGAAGTGATTACCTGATTTCGGGCTTCCACTACCAGCTCTTCTCTGTATTGCGCACACAATAGCATTCGCGCGCGTGTGGAAGACGTGATTACGCCGCTGCGATTTCACCTGGCAACAAGAAATACTACAAAACCCAAAACCAGTGAAGTTGGCACGTTGTGTAAATCGTAAATAAAAACAGAATACAATGATTTGCAAATCCTTTTCAACCTATATTCAATTGAATACACTGCAAAGACAAGTTACTTAATGTTTGAACAGGTAAACTTTGTAATTTTTTGCAAATATTAGCTCATTTGGAATTTGATGCCTGCAACATGTTTCAAAAAAAGCTGGCACAAGTGGCAAAAAAGACTGAGAGAGTTGAGGAATGCTCATCAAACACTTATTTGGAACATCCCACAGGTGAAGCGGGCTAATTGGGAACAGGTGGATGCCATGATTGGGTATAAAAGCAGCTTCCCTGAAATGCTCAGTCATTCACAAACAAGGATGGGGCGAGGGTCACCACTTAGTGAACAAATGCGTGAGCTGATTGTCAACAGTTTAAAAACAACATTCCTCAACGAGCTATTGCAAGAAATTTAGGGATTTCATCATCTTGGTCCGTAATATCGTCAAAAGGTTCAGAGAATCTGGAGAAATCACTGCACGTAGACAAGGCGAAAACCAACATTGAATGCCCGTGACCTTCGATCCCTCAGGCGGTACTGCATCAAAAACCGACATCAGTGTCTAAAGGACATCACCACATGGGCTCAGGAACACTTCAGAAAACCACTGTCAGTAACTACAGTTCGTCGCTACATCTGCAAGTGCAAGTTAAAACTCTACAATGCAAAGCTTAAAAGCCATTTATCAACAGCACCCAGAAACGCCGCCCGGCTTCGCTGGGCCCAAGCTCATCTAAGATGGACTGATGCAAAGTGGAAAAGTGTTCTGTGGTCTGGACGAGTCCACATTTCAAATTGTTTTTGGAAACTGTGGACGCCGTGTCCTCCGGACCAAAGAGGAAAAGAACCATCCGGACTGTTATAGGCGCAAAGTTCAAAAGCCAGCATCTGTGATGGTATGGGGTGTATTAGTGCCCAAGGCATGGGCAACTTACACATATGTGAAGGCACCATTAATGCTGAAAGGTACATACAGGTTTTGGAGCAACATATGTTGCCATCCAAGCAACGTCTTTTTTCATGGACGCCCCTGCTTATTTCAGCAAGACAATGCCAAGCCACATTCTGCACGTGTTACAACAGCATGGCTCCGTAGTAAAAGAGTGCGAGTACTAGACTGGCCTGCCTGTAGTCCAGACCTGTCTCCCATTGAAAATGTGTGGCGCATTATGAAGCGTAAAATACGACAACGGAGACCCGGACTGTTGAACAACTTAAGCTGTACATCAAGCAAGAATGGGAAAGAGTTCCACCTGAAAAGCTTCAAAAATTGGTCTCCTCAGTTCCCAAACGTTTACTGAGTGTCGTTAAAAGGAAAGGTGATGTAACACAGTGGTAAAAAGGCCCCTGTGCCAACTTTTTTTGCAATGTGTTGCTGCCTTTAAATTCTAACTTAATGATTATTTGCAAAAAAAAATAAAGTTTCTCAGTTTGAACATTAAACATCTTGTCTTTGCAGTGTATTCAATTGAATATAAGTTGAAAAGGATTTGCAAATCATTGTATTCTGTTTTTATCTACGATTTACATAACGTGCCAACTTCACTGGTTTTGGGTTTTGTATTTTCTGATTGGGTGATAGGCTGCTGATTCAAGCAGAGCCGTCTGCCTTCGCCTCATCCATTCGTAGATTACTAATCTCCTTTACAGTTTATGCTACTAATGTGCAGTGAGTTTTATCACTTCTCAGCGTGAGAAATGTCATGTGTGGCGTGAGAGCGTGAGAACTTACTGAAACGCGTGAGTCTCGACTTGAGAGCCCTGCATCTCGATTTAAGCTGCAGCAGCGGCTGGCATGCCTTCTGACTACCAAATGCACCCGAAAAGAGGCGTTTAATTGGGGGAAAAAGCGGTCGCACAGGTGCGACTATTTTAATTCGAAGGTCGCACAGTGTTAATTTTGGTCGCAATTTCGAGCCCTGCACATACACACAGGACAGGACACACATATAACCTCAGCCCGGTGTTCGCTGGATTAAACTCCTACAAACACCATGGAACTGAATTGACAACGTTGACATTACTTAATCCTTAAACCGGTGTTCGTAACAGCTGTACATATTAGCCTACAACTACGTCAACAGCTCCCTAAATACAATGGTAAGCAGTTTTAAAGACGAAGCATTCAGCAGCATTCCCGTTTTTCTGACCCACAAACTTAACTATATTTGCAAGCACGTGTATGACATGGCAATTACTTGGCATTCATGTTTCCTAAAGTGGGTGGCAATATTTCAACTAAGTTTAACAGTTAGAGGCTAATTGAAAGTATAAAACTTAACTTGTCCTGAAGCAGCCTCGGGGCAATGCTGCTTTCACCACTCTTCCAGTGGGGGAGGGGTAACGCGTCTGCATGTGCTGCAGGGTCTTCCGGCAACACAGAGCTGCCCCTGGATGCCTGTCTGTAAATCATGCCACGGAAAAATACATCGGCGAACCCACGCGCGAATCGGCCAATGCCGATTCAAGTTAAAAACGCAAATATCGGCCCAAAATATCGGCCAGCCGATGTATCGGTCGATCCTTCGTGTTTGCTTTTAGTTTACGGTTTATTCAAGTCAATGGGATAAGAATTCGCTAGCCAGCATGTTAGCCCCTTTTTGCCATTAAAATAAGGTACAAGAGTTACTGTTTTTGTAGAAACTTTAATTTATTAATTTAACGGCGAAATGCGTTCGCTTATCCAGTTGACTTGAATAGACCATCAGCTAGAAGCCAGCGCTTAATTTTCAAAATAATACTGCACCGACATTTATGGGATAAAAATTATCTCAAATTCGTGGACCACGCATTGTAATTGGTTGATGTACAGTACAGACCTCGACTCCGATAAGTAATGGAATGCAAATAAACTCAAACAGGAGTGATGTTTACTTGCAGTCATCAGGGGTGTGTACTGGCAAGAATCTGGCGATACGATACGTATAACGATACAGGGGCAACGATACCATATATTGCAATACTATAGGCATGACGATATATTGTTTTTTTTATATAATTGTAGGAAAACTGTCGTAGCATAGTAAACTCACATTGCTGTTACATGCTTAACATCAGCTTACTGAATCAGAACAGAGGGATCTACATTTGTATTTCATTATAGAAGACATAAAAGCATTTTCAGGATTCTTTGGGTAAACAACAAATGAAAAAATAAGTTAACAGATTCTTTGACTCTGTTAAAGGTTCACCTTTAATTGTAATATATAAGCAGGTTCAAATTTCTGATGTTGAAAAAGAAAATGCAAAGTCCCTGCAACATCCGCTCTTTATATGAAAGCTGAATAAAGAAATGAATATCTGCCCATCAGTAAAAGTCTCAGATACTTCTCAAAATGATATATGCAGTCCCTGTACAATCAAACATAAGACTACATTTTGTCTTTAGCTTAACATGAAGAAAATAAAATTATGTAAACAATGTTACAATAAGACCCTACATATTTTAGATACTGCTTAGAGGTTCACAATCAGTTAGAGTAGTTTTTGATTTCAAAGAAGTTATCAAAAGAAAATATGGTCTCTGCACCATCAAACATCATAACACTTCTGACTGTTATCACAAAGGAATTAACATATAACTCTCTCTCTCTCTCTACGTCCTGATGGTTATCATACCCTTTTCATACCCTTTTAATTTTTTAATACAGTAAAAACCGATTTTGTACCCACGGTTTGAAAAACTAAAAAAACTCACTGTCTGGACTCACATCTTTGAACTAGAAACAGTAGAATCCTTGTCTCTGATCTCAGTGTTGCCAACCTGGTGGAGTTTGAATTTCTGGAGGTTTAGGAATTGCGAGAGGCGTTAGCCGCGAAGCCCTGCTAGGGCGGTCTGGGGGAATGCCCCCCAGAAAAAGGGGTCATGTTTCTTTCTTTTTTCTTTTTTGGAGGGAGGGCTTTACTCTACTGGCATTGCAGCTATTTAAATATTTTACAACCCATTTTTTTCCTGGCAATCAGGCTGAAACATATATTATAACCCCAAAATTTTAGTAGCAATATTTAATATTTTTATATCACATTTCACATTTGTAAAATATTTTTTTTTTCTTTTAAATTCTGGGAAAGTTGATTATACTCATTCATGTAACACAGTCATTACCATTTTTTTTTTCAACTCTACACAAAAATTACAAAATTGCATAATAATAGGAAAATTGACAATTTCTTGGGAAATTTTTAGGTCATGAGCACAATCAGGGTCAGCCCTACCTACTTTTTTTAAATTATTAATTAGTAAGCATGCCATATGCACTGTTAAAGCTGTAACTTATATTCTCACCCTGATCGAGTCCTGCTGACTACTCTGCGCAAACATTGTAGACATTGATTTCATGCTCAATCTTTCGGCAGCTTTGCTTTGCATGTAGTCTCGCAGTGTGCACCCCGCCATCGGCTACGCTGAACTCAGACCAACAAAGGCCACTGTAGGCTTTCATATCGTCTCCATCCACCTGCCGCAGCCAGACACTAAATTCCGGGTCTTTCTTCCATGCTGCCAGGAAATGTGCATCATGCACACGTGCAAACAACCGGGGCGTTTTTTGCCTCCGATCCCAGAATCAGATTCTCAGCAGCCAGACCTTTCTTTTCTTAGAGAAAGGTCTGGTAAGCGAGACTAATCCAATGATGGTATACAGAACTGGAGAGGCTGCCGCCGCTTCCTTCTACGAGCGCAGTTGAAAAAACCAATATGGCGTCAAGTGCACCGCACTTCTCAATTTCCCGTAGACTATAATAGAGAAATCCGAGCCATTTTCTTTAAAATTAAGGGGTCTAATGCCGTATTTTCAACACAGATATAACTCGAATGCATGTAAGAATAAGAATTAATAGGTTTTTTACGCGACACTATTCAAGGATTAAGTTATTGGGGGTGTTGTTTTACGACATTTGCGACATCACGTAATGTGGATGGGCGCATTGTGAGCGTGTCTGCTCTGTTCTCTAGCTAGTTGGCATTGGTTTATGTGTTCTGTTGTGGGTATTGTGCGGATAAATATCGATTCCATTAAAGTTAATTGTTTGAAATATCATCTGGCATGCTAGTTATCACTGAACTCAGCTATGCTTGCCATCCCGTGCTGAACGTGCCAATAAACCTTTGAAACGGTTATATCAAAATTGATTAAATCCACGCGTTGGCTATTAGCTAGCTAGCATGATTACAAACACTCCCACCAAATTAGCTTGCGAGCTAGGACAGCTAAAACCAATCTCTCCGCAGCATACCCATTTCAGAATGAGTCCGATCTGCTGCGAACATTGCCTGCTAGTCGCCATTGATCGTTCGCGATGAAAATGCCAATGCACCACACTGCTCGCTCCAATAATGCTTGAAAGACACACATGCCACTTAGCTAACATTATGAGAACATTGATCAATATTTTCAGTAGATCGCTCAACAAATGTAAATGAGCGTTAAGGTTAGATGCTGAACGAGCATGGCTGAGTAGCCAGCCAGCTAACGTATATGTTCGTTTCGCGTTGAGCTATAGCCTGTACGATATCTGATTTCTGCTTAAAGCACCAATGGAGCCTCAAATAGCTAACATGAGCTGGTCAAATGCGTGAACGTAGTGCAGCCATGGTGCTTAGCGAACATTATCACCGTCCCCAACGTTTTCAATTCATTGTCTTTTGTTAAAGGTGGCAGGAAGATTGAGATAATGAATGCGCCGTCGAGAAAATGAACAAAATTCTCTTTATTGTATTCGACTGATTTTGATAAGGTGGTCCAACCTGGCTGGAAACGGGGCCATAGTGTTGCCTAAACCGATGAGCTTAAGCCTTTATTATTATTATTATTATCAGCATAATATGTGCGAAAATTCCTTAGTGCAATAATTTGTCCATTTTAATATTTAATATGAATGTTAATTTTAATAAATCGGCATAAGCCCGTGTTCAGATACACCGTCTGGGCGTAAGATTTGGTCGAATGCGCAAATGAAAAGGCGGCAGTATCTTTCACCTCGAACTTAGCAATGACAGCAGGCAGAGGTGTGACTAATGCACCTGTGTCATGAACAGCATGTGAAATAATGCGGCATAAGTGATATTTCCTTCAAACCTGAAAGATCCAACCCTTTAGTATTTGAAACGGAAATTCTCTTAGGAAAGGAAACGAGGCAAGGGGCAGAGATCGAAATCCACCAGCAAACATTGTGAATTCTAAGGCACGAAGGAGGTCTAAGAACAAGCTAGAAGTACGTTAGCTACAGCGTTAAACTGGGAATCAGGACTGCACAGTGACCTTTAACTAGCTAGCGAGCTTCGGGCACGTTTCTCCAAAGCCTCGCTGTTAACCATGTCAGCAACTTACATAGTTTTTACTTACAGACTGTGAATGGTTCCAGCAATGCAAGGTAGCAATAGTGCTTTCACGCATTAATGTTAGCTGTGGAAAAAGCCCAGCTACCAAACGGAAAATACAAGGCAGCGTTCGCATTTGCTGAACTCCAAGACCATAGTGCTGGTTGATAGCAATGCACCTCGCTGATATGAGAGAACGACACGTTATACTTCAAACCAAACGTCCAGAGAAAATGTAAACCCGACAGTGACAACAGTCTGTGGGAATTAAACGAACCGAGTGAGAAACTAGTGGGATGGAATGCTAGCCAGCTTTTCAGCGGGGGTACGGGCAAGCTCCAGAGAGCTAGACTGAAGGTGCGAATTCAGTTTGGTGCACTACATTACAAGGGAATAAATATCTCGCTAACGTTAAAGTTAAATTCACAACCAATTGAAGTGTGACGTGACCACAGTAACACGTTCGTGTTGTGATCCTCATTCCAACCGATTGGAAAAACACACAGAGGCTTTCCCTGTTAACGGTTGCTTAGGTACCCATTAGGCTAGCTAGGACAGCGTAAGCATCCAGAGATAGGATTAGTACAATGCCCATGGGCACTAAACCACTTTACGGCCATGTTCCCTGAAGGCTATTCACCAGCACCACGCGTTTGACCATTCAGAGTCCGATGTGAGGCGTATATTGACCAATCAGCGCCTTAATCGTTCATTAAAAACAACTCCTTATAACTTCGTTCTCGAAAAGTGTCAACCAAAATTGCGCCTCGATTCATTTTTAAATATGCATTCCAGTACTACTTAAGAAGGAAATTCGATTGTCTGCTCTTTAAATAACAAAATGACAGGAATTTTTCCATGAAAGTCAATGGGAAATTGAGAAGTGCGGTGCACTGGACGCCATATTGGTTTCTTCAACTTTTCGCTCCGACAGCCTCTCCAGTTCTAAATACACTCATTGGGCTAATCCCGTCCGCGAAGAACGCATAAAAGTAACGCGAAATTTCATTGGAGTAGCGCAAGCTTCCCATCACATGTAAGCGAATCAGAGGTTCGCGAATCAGAAGTCCACAGATCGGCAAAATTGTTCACCCGCTATACATTCGCAGTGGTTTCGACGGGATTCCATGCGACATCAACAAATGTTAAGATTGATCAGTATTCACGTAGCAGCGTAGGCATTATCAAAGTGATTTTTTCTTTAGACATTTTCTGATTTTCGGGAGATTCTTTGAGTAATTTGGGACTCGGGAGGAGGGTGGGACTTGCTTTAAATTTTCGGGGGACTCCCGAATGATTCGGGAGGGTTGGCGTCACTGGATTTGTGACTCTTGTTAATTTGCGATTGGCGACGCCTCTTGTTTATTTACATTAAGATTCTGAGTAAAACACATGCTCCGATCCAGTGTGCGTGTATGCATGCATGCCGCGTGTATAGTCTGATAGCCAGGTCGATCGCAAGGAACTTAGAATGTACATAACCGTCCCGGGCTTATTAAGTTTTAAACCGCAGTACAAGTACATTCCCATTTTAGATTGAGGAGAAAATATGTAACACACATTTTCCTTAATTCTCTTTCTTCACAGATTATTTGCTGTATGTCTGGAAATTTGATAACATGATAGTTTTACAAGACAAGTTGCCATTTATGATTCAAATGAGCATATTTCTTTTTCAAATCCTGAAACAAAGTTTTGCTAATGAGGGCTACTTTTTATTATGACATGTTCTGATTGACATTGAGAGTAAAACATGTTGCCTGTATAGTAAAATGTGCAATGTGCCAGGTTACACTGCTGTTATTATTGTGCTTTCATGACTAGTGACAACTAACCGTGTGTGACAAAACTGCATTCATTATTTATTTCATTGTTTAGTAGATGAAGTTTATAAGATTTTTATAAGAAAGGGTTCTTTCTTCTAGATTAAATTTCCTTGCCATCATACCAGACCTGTGATAACCTAGCTTGTTGATTCTCCGCAATACCTTTTTTGTCGTTGTTTTGGTTTTATCCGCAAAAGTCAATATCTTTGTTTGTATTTGCTGCAGGCCTAGTACAGCCTTCTTAACTTGTTTTGAGCCCACAACTCTCTGAGTCTTGTTATGTTGTAAATAAAATGTACAGTGCCTGACAAAAGTCTTGTCACTTATCCAAGTTGTTGGAACAACAAATAATAACCTGACTTGTAGTTGATCAATTGGAATCAAAAATGGCTTATATGAAAGGCAAAGCTCTCTAGATTATGCAAAATATACCAAAATAGAGTTTTGTGTCATTGATTGAGTTTTATAATTTAATTTGTACAGAAAGGTCAGATTTTGCTTGGACAAAAGTCTTGTCGCATTGAAAAAAAAAATGTGGAAATTATACATACACTTTATTTTGAATACACAAATAGGCCACGATAATATCAGAACATAAAGCCATGGTGCCTTGGAAAAAAGAATTAATGTTGCGTATGACTCCCATGAGCTTGGAGGACTGCATCCACAGGTCTTGGCAATGACTGAGATAACTTGATGATGAAATCATCTGGAATGGCATAGAAAGCAGTCTTGCAGGACTCCCAGAGTTCATCAAGATTCTATGGTTTCATCTTCCAAGCCTCCTCCTTCATCTTACCCCTGAAATGCCCAATAATGTTCATGTCAGGTGACTGGGTTGGCCAATCCTGGAGTACCTTCACCTTCTTCGCTTTCAGGAACTGTGACATGGAGGCAGAAGAATGAGAAGGAGCAGCAGTATAAGTAGGGCAGCAAGAACTTCTTGATATTTCAGGCTGTTGATGTTGCCATCCACTCTGCAGATCTTTCTCACACCCCCATGCTGGATGTAACAACAAACCATGATTTTTCCTCCACCAAACATGATTGTTTTCTGGGAGAATCTTGGGTCCATGAGGGTTCCAACAGGTCTTGTACGTCGACTGGTATGCAGTTCAATGGATGATTCACCAGAAAAATAAACTTTCAGCCACTTTTCCAGTATCAATCCTTTCTGCGAGCTGTGGGCCTTGGCAAATGCAATGCAGGTTTTTTGTTTTCTGTTTAATGCAGGCTTCTGTGTACTAATTTGGCTATGAAAACCACTTTGAGAGAGAATTTGACAAACTCTTCTTGTAGATACCGGGATTTTGGTGACATTTCCTCATGTAGCTTTGCTGTTGTTGAAGAAGGGCTAGCCTTGTACAGTTGAAGCAACAAACGGTCCTTTCAAACAGTTGTCATACCGGGGTCTGTCTGACCTGCGCTTGCCATGAACGTCACCAGTTTCTTCAAATCTTTTTCTCATCCCCTCCACTTGACATTTGGATACATTAAAGATGTCTGCCACCTCAGCAGCAGACTCAGTCTTCAGGCTCTTGATGATCAGCACTATGGTCTGTGGTTGAATCTTTGGCATGTTGTCAGAGGTCTAGTCGCACCTCATATGAAAGTCTGGTGTGCTGGGGTTATTTCTATACACATCTGGGAATGTGTTAATTACAGTATTTGTCATAGGTTAAACTCTAATCTGCGATTTGTTGCATCATCTGAAGAGGCGACAAGACTTTTGTCCTAGCAAAAAACAGATGTTATGGGCTTAGCCAAGCTGTGAACATCAGAACACTTTTTGACGGTTTCATTTTGCACCAAATTATTAATGTGAAAGCCCTTGACATTAAAATGGACCATTTACTGTAACAATTGATTGGTTAGAAATAAAGTTATATGCTATTTTTAGTTACTATGTCCTTATGCGACAAGACTTTTGTCAGGCACTGTAGATATGTTGTTGTTAAATTTAAACATCTTCCTTTTTTCTCATTTGTTTAAATTGTCATTGTTGGCATTTTGGTGGTGGTGTGTGTGTGTGTGTGTGTGTGTGGGGGTGAGTGCCTGTGTTTTTAAAGTGTAAACGGGTACTAATAGTTATTTGTCGCCGATGTGAGTTAAAATTAATTGAAAAAAGGGTTTAAATTAATTGATTTAATGATGGCTTTAAAGGAAGTTTGTGTGTAATTGCATAATTAGCCCAATTATACAATTTTGAACAGTTGTTCATGTTTTCCCTTAAATTTTTTTCGGGCCACCAAATTTTATGTCCGGGCCACCAAAAATATGAAATTCCATGATTTTGGTGGCCCAAATGGGCCACCAGAAAAAAAAAAAGTTATGTGGAGCCCTGCATTTCATGAAAAATTTGAGCTCATTTTGAATTTGATGGCAGCAAATTATGTGAAAAAGAGCAGGCTTGACTTAAAGCTAGACACCATTGAGTCATTGAGTATCTGCAGTGATATATTCTCATGGTTATGGTTTTTTGTCATGTTTATGTTCATGTTTATGTTCAGGATCTGTGTTCATGATTTTGTCTTTTATTTATTCTCTTTGGTTACTATAATCCTCAGGTTTTTAGTTCATTCCATTTCTCAGTTCCATTGCACTTGTCTCCCCTGTCTTGTGATCTAGTTGGTTCAGTCCGTCTTCCCCGTCTGTGTGCTCACTTACTTCGGGTGATTTAAATGTATTCTGGTGTTTAACGTATTCCTTCGATTCTCGTTTACTTCCTTCGCCTTACTGTTCTGATTACTAACAAAACTAACATTTGTATTTTGTATCATAGTCTACTAACACAACTAATCCATGTATATAGATTACTAACTTACTAACGAGCACTCTAGTTAAATCTGTAAAGTTGCACCGCTACTAATTAATACTAATTCCCTCTCAGCAATCGCCCTGTTCTAGTCTCCGCCTCTTGCTCAGCTGTACCTGTCTCCCCCTGCGTTTCTGCGAGATCTCTCGCAGACGCATTTTAATTACTTTCCTGCACTCGTTATCTGTGCACTTAGAACTCCTTGACCGGAGCGGTTTAAATGTCATAGGCTGTTTGTGTGATTCCCGTCCGTGTCTTGGCTTTCGCCAATTTTCGTGGTTAGGATTTCCCTCATGTGATTCTCTCGTTGTAATTAGTCTGATCCAGCTCACCTGCTCCCTGCATAGCATGTGACTTTCCTCCCGTTTAATTAAGAGTCCTCACTGTAGTTCTGACTTTGTCAGAACGTTGATCAATATTTCTTTGTGCAGAGCGCCTTGTATGCCATTGAGTATTGTTTTTCTTCTACTGGTTTGTCCGACTACGATTCTTACCATTGCCCTTCTTGTATTGTTTTGTCTTTTTGGATTTTGACCCATTTTTGTATGACCACGATTTCTGTGTTTGGATGCCCTGTGTATGACCCTTGGCTTTGTTCATCGACTACGACTTTTTGCCTACCGTTTATGTACCTTTGCTCATCTGTCTTCCTGGTTCTGACCCCTGCCTGTCTAGTCGACACTGTTTTTGGATTTCGTATTGTGCCTTGGCAAGTGTGTTTTTTGGCTTTGACTCGGACCTCATTAAAGGCATACGTTTTTGGGATTTCCCTCTCTCGCGAGTGGTTCCTGAATGCACCGTCACATATACTAATGATAGTCAAAAGAAACTGGCGAGCCTAGTTGGGCTGAATGGCGGGTGAAATAAGTCCCCCCCATTGTTTCAGAATAGTGTGTCTGCTGTGCCTATTCCCATAATACTAACCCAGTAAAACTTTTTAAAAATGTTAAAAATATGAACTCCAAACAAAACTCTATGTACAATGATGCATGACAAAACATTAAAGCAAATTGGGCACTTTTACATGCCCATCCAGAGACTTTTAGCACAAATTTTCATAATAATAAAAAATACCGTGCAAAAGCACCATCATGCCTATGCCTTGAAAGTACAGTACCAGTACATGCACCCAAGCTCAAAAGAACCATGCAGCACAGTGTGCATTTATTTCTCATTGAAAGGAAAAGCATGGCTGGCCCATTTTCAGTGGAGCATCTAAATGACAGCAGATGTCCATCAAAATTCTAATGTACATAAGAATCTAGGGCTGCTCAATTATGGCAAAAATCATAATCACGATTCCTTAGATTCATATTGAAATCATGATTATTCAAAAATAATTATTCAATGATTAAAGAATTTGCATTTATTGAACTTTAACAGGTTTTTCTTTTTAACGCTAATAATGTTAATTTTTAATTAAAATTAAACTGACAAAAAAAAATTCAAATAAAGCAAAAATATATAAACTAGCACTTTGCCCGTGGGGATCCAAGGGTTCTAGATTCAACCCACATGGGGCCCGATTTTCAGCCCAAGTTTAAACTTTGTTTTATGTAACTTCGCTTTTATATTATAGTGAACCATGCACCTCTATGATGTCATCACATGCACCTCTATGATATCATCACCTTGCTATGGTGTTTCCATAAACACCAAGGTGGCTGTCGCACGACCGATGTTTTTATAATAACTAAAACTAAGTAACTATCAAGGGGAATACGCAGTGCTGACATTCTGCGCTCAGTGGAACACGAAGTCGCCTGCAAGACGGAGCAGAATAGCGTAGCCCACGTTATGCTGCAGATACGCGCCCAGTGGAATCTAGCACTGATTGGCCGGACACACACACACACACACACGCACACAGAGTCTACTCGGCTATTATAATATAGATTACATGCAAACACAAAATAAAAATAAATATCAAAAACTGAGTTTTAGTGCACTGAATGCCACAACAAACTGCAGTGCAAGCTAAACCACCA
Source organism: Gymnothorax javanicus (assembly GCA_029692085.1). Lineage (NCBI taxonomy): Eukaryota > Metazoa > Chordata > Actinopteri > Anguilliformes > Muraenidae > Gymnothorax > Gymnothorax javanicus. The sequence continues at coordinate 3,378,224 of CM056193.1, forward strand.
TACATAGTATGATCTGTTTATAACTTTTTAACTTAAAACATGTTATACTACCTTTGAGGTAGCGCTCTCTTGTGGCCAAGAAGAGTAACAACAAACACTTTGAAAAGAGTGAATCTACTGATTGATTTCAGGGGGAGGGGTGGAGCGCACTGCTGTATGAGTTGATGCACGCTGCTCCATCTGCATCACAGGACAAAGCAAGGCAATCAGAGATGGCAGACTTCACCCCATTCACGCAAATATTGGCAAGCGCGGAAACACAAACAAACACGCAGAGCCACTAGATGGCAGACTTCACCCATTGGCAAGTGTGGAAACACAAACAGACAGACAAACACACAGAGCCGCTAAAAACGGTACTTCACGCCCATTCCGTGGGGTGAAGTAATGAGAGCACCATACGAACAGCCTACGGCACAATAATTGTTGTATGTCAGTTATCTTGTTTTCATGATTGTGGGAAGCCAAAATCAAAATTCTAGTTAAATTTAAATTAATCGCCAAGCCCCAGAAAAATCCGTCAAATTATAATATGCAAATGACAGTCTGTCGGTAACACAGAAGATTGATCCGCACTGAACTCCCAGAGGTTATCTGATGCCCTTTTTGATGTTTACTTAACCTCTTTCAACTCGCTTCCTATTTCTAAGAAGTCGGTACACGTGACGATTCGTTTCTATCAAGTTAATGCTGCGTTCATACTAACGTACGGTACATTATTCGCACGTTAGTGATTTTGACAGACTGTTAAAAAAAACTTTCCTGCCGTCACTACTGCCTTTTTCCTCAAGAAACGATACTGACACACTAACATGCGCAGGAGGAATTTCTGAGGATAGTTTTTGAAATTATGATGAGCCATAGGTGATGTACTTTTGTGTGGCTCAATAGCTTTGAAACCAATTTAAAATGTCAGCAAATAGTTATTGCAATTTGGACTAAATTGATGAAAATATCCAGCTAAGTTCATGGCTACCTGAGGATTGTGATGCTTCCCACGCACTGAAATAAGTGGCCCCTGAAATTTTTATTTTCTTTCCTTCATTTAGGGCTTCATTGATGGTGCTCCAACTATCTGTTCTGTCTCTTGAATATTTAAATTAAGGTCACCAAACAGAATTTACTGATTTACACAAATAGGGAATAATTTATCATGTGATGTTTTAATGAATATCACATCTTAGCTGATTGTGACTCTGGTACAAAATCTATACTTAATGTTCTTTCAGGTATTTCACATTGTTTTGAAAGTTTGCCAGGTTTCAATGAAATATTGAAAATGTTTGTTTGCCAATAACAGAAAGTGTTGTGGTAATGAGAGAAATCAGTCAAAATCAAATAAAAGTGTTAATTTAGAAATATATTTCTATTCATAATTTCAAGGAACTGTGCATAATTGTCAATAATCAATTACTTAAAAAGTGAAATTGTATCTGTTCTCCTAATGGTCATGACATTTTCAGGCCGTTGCGGTAATGAGATTTTTATGGACTTGTTCAGGAAAATTGGTTCAAAAATGTGTTAATTTGTCAGTAAATGTTTGGAAATTACCCTCACAAACACTAAAGACCCTGGTATTCAGGCCTTAGGAAAAATTTTTTTTGACGCAAATCATTTTAAAAATTTCATGTGTGAAGTCTTTGAAACCAAGATTCCATGAGAACCACCCAGGTCATATATGACTTCCTATATGTTGATAATACAAACTTAATCTCTATCTGCAACCATTTAGCTTCCACAGGCCATTTTGCCCATTCTTAATAACACCCAACGTTAAAGTACTGAAATAATTTTTTTAAATTTCTCAGTTCTATCTTTGACATTGGAGCCAAAATTTCAAGGGCCCATAAATATGTTCTATTGTGAATAAAATGTGGGTTTCCAAGATTCGCAAATCATTGCATTCTGTGTTTATTTACATGCTGCACAGTATCCCAACTTTTTTGGAATAGGGGTTGTATTACTTTTTTACATTTATTAAAATGATTAGATAATGTGTTGCTACGAGGAGAGAAAAACAACATTGGTCAAAGCTGGGAGATGACCCAAAAGGTAAGATCTCACCTGTGTCAGATATTCTAAATATTCAGATATTTTATGTTCTAAAATAGGGAAAATGAGGACACCTTTTTTAATTTCTGTAACAAGAAAAAAACAAAATTTCAGCAGCATGGTTTGATGTTTCATTCTGTCATTTATTGGCAGCGAAGAGCTCTTCTCATAGTGCAGCTTCATTGAAATATTAATCCCCAACACCAGACCACTGTACCCAGCATTATATACAGAGGAGTAAACCAGCTGGCCATTGGGCTAAAGTGTGTTGCTCCAGGGAGTAGCAAATTGTAGTAAATTAGGAGCTAAGCTTTTTATTTTTATTTCTGCCAAACATTTTTTGACATATAAGGCTGAAATGCAATACCAACTTGATCTTTCAGGCAAGGATGCTTATGGCTGAGGTAAAAAGCATCTGTGTGGTAAATTTCAACATTCAAACTGCTTTCAAACACTTCCTAGCATGATTCAGTGCAATTTGAAGTTCAAGGTCACTCGGAGGTGAAATGGCAGAATATGTTCAAATTTGCAAAGAATCTGTTATCATTTGCACAAATGACATCCAGATACAAAGTTTTAGCCATCTAAATACAGCCTGAACTTTATCATCTTTATTTTAAAGTTTTTCTTCTTGTAAATGTCATTGTAATGTCAAATAATGACAAGCGTCAAAATTACCAATGCAGTGGTGATCGCCAAGGTCGAAAGGGACTAAGTAGTAAATTTCTACATTCTAAGTGCTTTCAAACACTCCCTGACATGATTCAGTGCAATTTCAGGTTCAAGGTGAGGAGAGGTCAAATGTGAATAGATATTCGTATTTGCAAATAATATCTATTTGCTATTTGTCTTTCCTTGTCAAGGTGACTGAAAGGTCAAATGACGACAAACGTCACAATTTTCACCACAATATAGATCGCTCGCCTCAAAAGTGTGTGTGTAAAAAGTTTCAACATTCTAGCTACTTCAAAACGATCTCCAGCATGATATAGTGCAATTTTAAACATGGCTGATTCACGGCCATGTTTGATGTCAAATATAACATCGAAAAAAAACTTTAATCTGAGCATCTATATTATGTACCATACAGCTCACATCAAAACGGAAAAAATCGCTAGAACTCTCCCTACGTTACCGCTGTCTTGCCGTCTTTGAATCGCTACTCTACCGCCAGACTAACTTGTTGTTTCGCAGGATTAATGCTGTAAGCCTTTTAACTGCCCACAGTGATCGTGAGGCAGCGCCAAGTAAGAAAATATAGCTCCTGACCACATGTGGTTTCCTTAACTGACCGACTCCACATGACCACACATCTTTACTGGTGGGAGGTATTCTTTGATCGAACCGCTAGTGACAACTATAGGCATTCAGCCTCTCCTCCTGCACTTGAGCGGTGCTCACACTTACGCTACCCACTGTTCAGTAAGAATCACTTGATGCAGGATATTTTAACATAACGGATGAATCAAGAGAAGTTAACAGAAAATTAATTGTAGTATATTTTCAGGTACACCAGTGTGAGGGAGTGAGGTGAGCTGAGAACAGGCATCGCTGAAAGTCCAGCGGAGACAGCGGCTGATTTGTGTTGTTTTCTGTACCGACGCTATGCACCTAAAACTGAAAGGTTACTGACTAACCTCAGCAGAATATGCATGGTCTTATATCGTTGCCTTTGTAGCTTTGAGTATGTCTGTATGAAACATGAAATGAGGAAATTGAACAGATAAAAAACAATCTCTTCATTTATTTTCTCGCAAAAACTTGAGTTGCAACATTCCTTATAAATTCAGTCGCACTTATCCACAGGAAAGTGAAAATGGGTGCGGACACCACAGCGCTCTACATAATAAAATATTGTTATTCTGTCTCACACAGAAAACCTTTGTCAAAATATTGCCTCTCGTAATGTTTGTTTATCTGACAAGCTGAAGCGAGTGCTTTTGAAGATGTGTGTCAGCTGTGTGTGTGAGTTCATCATCTAACTAAAATCTTCTCTGGATGTCAGGAGCGCCACAAAGTCCAGCAATCTACAATATAACAGAAACAAAGTGAAAATTTCTCTAAACTATGACAGCGGATGCGTCCTATACGGTAACATGCATCATCCACTTCCACAGAACGTTTAGAGTAAACAACAAAAATAAAGGAATTTTCCTGTCTGCACTAAATAGCATTAAAATATTTAGAAAGCTTTATGATTTTTGTCCAAAATAACGGCTCTTTGTCGCCACTGTTCTCCTCATAAATAAACCCCACACATCAAGCCGCGTCAGCCAGTATACTTCTGGTTTTATCTCATACATCATTCCTTTACATACAATGGTTTACCAATTAAAAACTTGTGATTTTAAAGCCATCTACAACCGGTGCCCCCCGGTGGCTCATCGGTCTAAGCGCGCGTACCATAAAGGCTGTGTCCTTCCCCAGGGTTCCAACACATTTGGAATTTCAAAATTCCATACTTTTCCATACCCTAATTTCCAGACTTCTCAGTGTTTTTTTTTTTTTTCCAGAGAAATATGCTACATCTGAGTAAATACAACCCCAATTCCGAAATAGTTGGGACAAAGTGTAAATTGTGAATAAAATCAAAACGCAATGACTTTCAAATCACACCAGCCAGTATTTTATTCACAATAGAACAGAGATAACATAGCAAATGTTGAAACTGAGAAATTTTACAATTTTATCCACAAAATGAGCTCATTTCAAATTTGATGGCTGCTACAGGTGTCAAAAAGTTGGGACAGAGGCCTGTTTACCATGGTGTAGCATCCCCTCTTCTTTTTAACACAGAGTGGAGGCGTCTGGGCATTGAGGAGACAAATTTCTTGAGTTTAGCCATTGGAATTTAATCCCACTCTTGTTTAATACAGGCTTCCAGCTGCTGGAGAGTTTTGGGTCTCTTTTGACAGACTTTTCGTTTAATTATGCGCCAAATGTTCTCAATCGGTGAAAGATCACACAGCAAAAATCCCAGTGTTAATTCAACTCCAGTAGAGTTTATAGGAGACCAACTGGGCTCATATAAACTCTACTGGAGTTGAATTAACACTGGGATTTTTGCTGTGCAGGACTGCAGGCAGGCCAGTTTAGCACATGGACTCATTAACTACGAAGCCATGCTGTTGTAATAGCAGCAGTATGTGGTTTTGCATTGTCCTGCACAAGGCCTTCCTTGGAATACACGTCGTCTGGGGGGAGCATATGTTGCTCTAAAACCTTTATATACCTTTCAGCATTCATGGTGCTTTTTAAAACATGCAAGTGTCCCACACCATATGTGAGGTATCGTTCAGGAACCAGTCGCGATAACCAGAAATAGCAAAAAAATGTGATTTTATTAGCGAGGGGGTAAACCCCCGCAGGACCGAAGGCAAAAGTACAAAGTCCACAATCCAAAATCACAATCCTAGGGGCAGAATCCAGAGTCGAAAAAACCAGGGCAGCAATACAGAAATCGTAGTCAATGAAGTGCAATGAAGGGCATAGCAAAACATGGACCGGACTATAACAGAAAAGTGGATGGGAATGGCAAAAACGAAAACATGGCAAAGAACAACAAGAGTCATCAGAAGATGACATATCCCACCGGTCCCACATAATTCGCCGAAAGAGTGCAAATCCAACATTTCCATAGAACTTTATGGTGAAAATTTTCAAAGATTTCAGGCAGCATGGAATTGAAACCCCTATCAGTCACATCAGGACCATGAGGGTAAAGGTACATACCAAATTTGAAGTTTCTAAGTGGTACAGTTTTTGAGTTCTGCTCTGGTAACAAGAAAAAGTCCCATTTTTGGTGCAAGTTTCAAAAATTTTGGGCAGAATGGAACTGAAACCCCCAAAAGGCACAACTAGAGGGTAAAAGTAAATTTAGAAAATTTTCAAAGATTTCAGGCAGCATGGAATTGAAACCCCTATCAGTCACATCAGGACCATGAGGGTAAAGTACGTACCAAATGTGAAGTTTCTAAGTGGTACAGTTTTTGAGTTCTGCTCCGGAAACGAGACAAAGTCCCATTTTTGGACCGTTTTTGGTGAAAATTTCAAAAATTTTGGGGAGGATAGAACTGAAACCCCCAAAAGGCACAACTAGAGCATAAGGGTAAAGTACATACCAAATTTGAAGTTTCTAAGTGGTATAGTTTTTGAGTTCTGCTCCGGAAACGAGACAAAGTCCCATTTTTGGACCGTTTTTGGTGAAAATTTCAAAAATTTTGGGGAGGATGGAACTGAAACCCCCAAAAGGCACAACTAGACCATAAGGGTAAAGTACATACCAAATTTGAAGTTTCTAAGTGGTATAGTTTTTGAGTTCTGCTCCGGAAACGAAAATGATTACGGACGGACGGACGGACAGACGGACGGACGGACAGAGGGACAGGGCGATGACTATATCCCACGGTATTACATACCGGTGGGATAAAAACTGAACAGAACATGGCAAAACCTAACAGACATAATCATAAACATAACAGGGAGTAGGGAAAACATAACAAGCATGGCAGAAACATAATAAACATGGCAGAATCAAGGCAGACATGGCAAAACCAGAACAGACAAAGCAGAATCGTGACACCATATGCACTAATGCATCCCCATACCATCAGAGATGCTGGCTTTTGAACTGAACGCTGATAACAGGTGGGGTGGTCTTTCTCCTCTTTAGCCCGGAGGACACGACGCCCATGATTTCCAACAAGAATGTCAAATTTGGACTCGTCTGACCACAGGACACCTTGCCACTTTGCTACAGTCCATTTTAAATGAGCCTTGGCCCACAGAACACGGCGGTGCTTCTGGATCATGCTCAACAATGGCTTCCTTTTTGCATGATAGAGATTTAGGTGGCATCTGTGGATGGCACGACGGACTGTGTTTACAGACAGTGGTTTCTTGAAGTATTCCTGGGCCCATTTAGTAATGTCAATGACAGAATCATGCCGGTGAGTGATGCAGTGGCGTCTGAGGGCCCAAAGATCACGGGCATCCAGTAAAGGTCTTGGCCTTGTCCCTTACGCACAGAGATTTTTCCAGTTTCTCTGAATCTTTTGATGATGTTATGCACTGTCCATGATGAGACCTTCAAAGCCTTTGCAATTTGACGTTGAGGAACATTGTTTTTAAAGTATTCCACAAGTTTTTTAATGCAAGCCTTCACACGTTGGAGAGCCTCTGGCCATCTTCTCTTCTGAGAGACTCAGCCTCTCTAAGACATCCCTTTTACAGCCAATCATGTTACACACCTGATGCCAGTTAACTTAATTACTTGCTAAATGTTCTTTCAGCTGATTCTCTTCTATATTAATTGTTTTTTCAGCCCTTTTTCTGCTTGTGTCCCAACTTTTTTGAGACCTGTTGCAGCCAGAAAATTTGAAATGAGCTCATTTTGTGGATAAAAATGTAATATGTCTCAGTTTCAACATTTGAAATGTTATCTATGTTCTATTGTAAATAACATATTGGCTCATGTGATCTGAAAGCCATTGCATTTTGATTTTATTCACAATTTACACTTGGTCCCAACTATTTCGGAATTGGGGTTGTATATCAGTGTATCATAAATAAAACATCTACTTTAATTTAATTATTATTATCTTTATTTTAACACCTTTTAACAGTTCAACGCTTACAATTTTTTTGTGTCCCTCAAGTGTCTGAACATAAAACTGTAACCAACCACACACACACACACACACACACACCCACAACGAATTATGTGCAATTAATTGTAAAAAAAAAAAAAAAAAACTATTGGACTTCTGCAGCAGACCAGCTAGTGTACTTGTAATTTCGCCAGATTGTGGAGCACTTACATCGTTATCGCCAGGCGAGCATTTACAAATTTGCCGCGTGCACAACTCAGCTGACAGTGACTTGGTGAATGCTTTGCCATTCTCATCGATGCATGAGTAGCTACAACCCGGCGGTGATTGGCTGATGGCACGTGAGAATGGTATCATAGCCGAGCTGTGATTGGCTGGTGTGCGTAATTGTATCAACCGACCTGTTAAAAAAAAAAAAAAATCGCGCCCGGCATAAAAACACGATCCGGATTGATTAAATTTTTAGAAATACCTAATTTTCTAATTTAGAAAACAGTATTTTAGAACAGTCGTAATATTCTGGAAACATAAATATTTTTTCCATACTTTATTTTTCATTTTCCATACTTTTTAATCCCTGGAAATTAATCAAATTTACTTCCATACTTTTCCATACTTTCCATTCTTGCGTAGGAACCCTGCTTCCCGCAGCGACCTGGGTTCGATCTTCCCCCATTCTTCTCCCCAACCCTCCTGTCTCTCTACACTGTATAACTGTCAAATAAAGGAAAAATTACCCAAAAAATAATCTTTAAAGCTATCTACAACAATTAAAATACAAGGACAATCACCTATTTTAAGCAAATAAATATATGAATAGGAAGAAACAATCTTACGTGGTAGTGTGGGGTTGGTAAGTTTTCACCATTTACCGTGACTGCGTGTGAAAGCATCCCCTGCTGGGAGATGCTTACCGGCCGCTCAGCCAACCGTGACATTCTTCAGCGCACGCTGGACCACCTGTGATGTGTATCCTGGAAGGGTTTCATGACTGGGTACTATATTTATAAATGCTTTGCATCCCTGCGCCGCGCTTTCTCATACAACCTACCGCGTTTCTACCCTCATGCTGCTCTGAAGTTACCGTTACCTTCTCCCGACCCTACCGCGATAGAATTCCGTTTTGATGTGATCGGTGCTGTACCTCCCCAGGGATTGCGCTAGCCGCTCGCCACGTTCGCCAATGCGAACAAAATACCGTTGTGGCGAAGAAATTTTGCGGTGAATAAGCCACGCTGGCGAAGGCCAAAATAAAAAAAATAAAAATATAAAAAAAGAGGCGAGATAATCCTATATTACGGTGATCTTCTAAATTTTGTCGGAAATGAAACGTATAAAACATCCCTGCTGTTATCACACATAGCTAATCATGCTGAAATCTTCGCACTGCACCGTGGAGTACTCCTCTAACATTCAGGTTTACAATGAGCAGCGCGCTTAGCCAATCAGACAGCTGGGAGCCAAAATTATTCTCTTCAAGCGGGAATGTAGCTTAACTGAGACCAACAGCAACAGTATACATGTGTCAGACAGAAGCCAAAAAAGCTGCTCAGCTAAATCAAGATCGTGTACAGCGAGCACCTCATGATTTCTTTGGGGGAAATCCTCCCCATCAAATAAGCCTTAAGCTTCCCAGAGCAGCCATACGACAGAAACGAGAAACTGCTATTCAGCCCAAATGGTTCCAGGATTTTCCATGGCTGGAGAAATCCAATAATGTCGACGGACCCACGGAAGCTCTACTGCGTTTGGTGTGAAGAAGTTGGCCAGAACAGTATATTCGCCAAGGCATTCAGAAAAGTGACAATATTGCGGCTAACGAAGCGTGTTAACGACAAGTAAGTTACTTGTTCTGCAACTAAACATGCTCATGTGATGTCATGACAATAATCCACGAGCCTGCAAGAGTTAATGAAGTAGGCTTAGTCAGTTCGCTGGAGTTTGACAGTGCATTACGTGACCTAAAAACGGTGTGCACTTATTTGGGTAATTCAGTCATTATAGTAACCGATGATATTTTGCTAACGATTGTCCGCATGCTATTGTTTGTAAAATAACAGCTGATGGGTGCTTTATGGAGTTTGGATGATGGAGCCTGACTAAACAAAAATTAAAAACAAAATAAATTTCAATTCAGACCTCCTTTTTCGCTGCCGAATTGTTAACCCTGCTTTTTTCGGCTGTTCCGTCATTTTTACACGGCCCGTCTTCATTTCTGGCCGAAAAAATTAATAAACAAGGAAACTGTCCTGAGAAGAATATGCATTTCAGCTAATGTCCCGACCGCGTTAAAAAAATCCTGCTAATGATAAACGGTCATATATAGTTGGCTTCATTCTCATTTTCAGAATGGTGGCCGAAGCAAAGATTTATTTATTTATTTATTTATTTATTTTTGAACAAGCCACCTAAAAGCGTACAACAACGCGAAGGATGCAATCGCTGCTCAGATGAGGACAGAGCATTGGATGGTGCAAGAAAATATCGCAAAGCAGAAGTTCAGAAGTGGAATCGAACCGCAACACCGCAATGCAAGTTAAACGGCGTCAGTGCCAAACCTAAGATTTCTTTATTCCCCTGAACCAAAATTGTCCCTCCTTAACTTATGTCTACTTTGCAGTATAGTTTAAAAGGAGAAGGGGTTGAGCAGAGGAGGAGACTAGGAGCTGTAACTACAAAATGAAATTTCATAAGGCCGATATTTTTCATTCATGACTTAGTGAGTTAACAGGGTGATCATTGTTGGCGTCAATTCCTTGTGCAGAAGAGAATTTAAACTAAAACCTTGAAAAATGAGGCCAAAGGTAATTGAGCTGAATTCGCCACAGTGGCTAAATTTTTTTTAATGTGGCTAAAGAAATTTGAGATGAATTAGCCACAGTGGCTACAAATTTTTTTCTCCTAGTGCAACCCCTGCCTCCCCACCAATCTCACATCAGTCCCTTCAGTGGCAGAGGAAGATGACGCAGATGCCAACATCGACGTGTGATCCCAAAATCTCCCTTTGGTCCGCTCGACTAAGTGAGTGAAAAGGGTAATAATACACATTTTTAAAAACATCCCCTCTGAAACAACTGAATCTGATTGGCATTTTGTACAATTAATCCGCAATGAATGAATGTTAAACAATACCTGTAGAGGGTCTTCCCATTGTCCTGACTTGGTGCCCATACTGGATTGAACAGGGTTAATTTCAATAATTTCCGAGTTGTTTTTTTTTTTCCTTTAAATTTGGCAACTCCAATCCCACCCGAATCTGGAATGCCCAATTCGAGAACTATGTACAAGCTTGCTGGTATGCAACCCCTTGTTAACAAATCGGGACAGAGGGATGGCTCGAGGCTCTCCTCCGAAGCACGCGCCTGTCAGCCCCTGCATCTTTACACTCATTGGTCGAAACTTTGCAAGTTCAGAACAAGTGCGGAGGTTACCTGAACACGAGCAAGCTTAGAGTCTTAGGCTATGTTCAGATTGCAGTCCAAATTCGATTTTTTTGCATATCAGATCAAAATCTGATCTTTCTGACTGACCGTTCTCATTGCACATTGCAAGTGACCACATCCGCTTTTGGCGTCCCTATTGTGCAGTGCTCAGATCCAATATAAATTACACACACCTGGATCGATTAGGTAGAATTTTACACAAACAAGCCGTCATGGACGACGGAGGATTGATTTTGGAAATCTATCAAATGATTATGCGTAGCCGCTGTGCGAATGCTTTACAATTTGTGAGAAAACGCCAGAAACGGAGGAGGTTGCTGTGTTCTTTATTTTTTGCCGCGGTCACAACTGGCATGGCACCGTGGCACGCGCCGAATCAATCACTTCCGTCACACAGAATTACGTTGTAATTGTTTGTCGTGGTGAAAATGACGAAAGGGGCACGTTCAAAGCCTATTCAAGCGGATAGACTGTTCAGATAGAGACAAATCCGATTGGAATCACAATTGAAACCACCTCCGTATGTGGGTTGAATCAGACTCGGGAAAATCGCATGTGGTTTTCTGCTGTTCAGACCACCCGAAATTCAAGCTAGATACAATCTGGATATGCAAAAAATCGGATTTGTGCTGGCAGTGTGAACAAGGCCTTACTGATGAGTGCCCGGCTGGCCAACAGGAGGCGCTGGAGCAACGAACAAATTGACTATTTTTAATATGCCATCCTGGCAGTCGCTTTACAATTTACATCCCGATAGCGCAAGGCCATTGTGTGCTGTTCTAAAAAAGCTGCTGACCACTGCTGGCTGGTATAACCGGGGATCGAACCCGCACCGTAATTGTCACTCTGCTCCGCAATGCGGTGCCTTAACTGAGTGAGCTAACCCGGCAGCAAATAATTTCCCAGTTTTAGCAGGACTGTAAATGCCTATAATTCTGCGACAGTTGATCATACAGGTGAGGTTTGTAATGCTGAGTAAAATCAAGCACTGAAAAGTTGTGTCACATTGACGGGTAACACGTACGGCATATGATAGCTTACAATACAAGGAAGCCAATGACGTCATGATGCTGACAAAAATGGCGTTGTCTGCCTTGGAGACTGACATTGCTGCTTACATTTATTATTATTATTATCATAAGTAACAAATGAAATTAAAGCTGCAAGCAGCGTTGAACGGGCCTCGCACCCTTGTGCACGTTGGGGGTGGTGGAGAGATCCTGACGGGCACAGGTGTGCATTCACAACCACTGGAGAGTGGCAGACTGGTTAAAAAAGATGTGAGGGATGCTTTGTTGAAATTTCCTGGGGGCGCTATGGAGCCATTTTGCCACATTCATGGGCAACAACCCTATCCCAAGTATTTGCCATTCTTGACGTGAGTATCGATTTTCATGAGGTTATAACTTCGTTAAAGCAGCCATCATCAAGTCCATAAAATTTGACGCTCTGAGGATAAAGTATGTGGGCGTGAGAAACGTTGGAAAATGGATAGCGAAATCCCGAAAAATCGCCAAAGTTTGTCATGCCCTAGCAGCCACGCCGTTTGACCTACAGACATTCTTTACACAACTTTTGATCAGCATGGTCTCTAGGTTATCTGCACCAAATGGGAAGTCGTTTGGGTGAAATCCCTAGGAGGAGTTCGTTAAAATACAGGGTGAGGAAATTGCCGGTAGTCAAAAATTTAAACCAAAATGGCCAACTTCCTGTTAGAGTTGGACCATGACGTCAACAGACCTTTTTGTGCGGCTTGGTATGATACATGTGCGTACCGAATTTTGTTGGCCTACGACAAATAAACCCCAATCATGAGGGCTTTTTCAAATTTTCAAGGGGTGCCATTTCGCCCCGCCTTTTTGCAATGACTTAAAAATATGTCAATTTTAACCAGACCGGACAAGTGTGCAAAATTTGGTGAGTTTTTGAGCATGTTAAGGCCTCCAAACATTCGAAAATACCTGATGAAAAATAATAGAAAAAAAAGAAAAGAAAAATTCTGCCAATTTCAGTATGGTTCTCGCACCGTTAGTGCTGAAGCCCTAATAAAGCAGATGGTACGTAAGGAGGTCTAAAGTGAGTTCAGCTCAATTATATTACTCTTTACAAAATCTGTTATTTTGCAACTATTTCATTGATTTTATTGTGAAGAGACCCTGAAAATGTGAAAATACGCAGTCAGTCATCAACATGATTGATAATACCATACTCACATGGCCTTTCTGCAGTTCCTGACTACTGGGAGCAGTCTCGGATAACCCATTTTTGGAATGTCGTAGGTCCTCACATCAAACTCATCCAGGACCTCCTCTGACATCAGCAACACAAAGGCCAGAGCTGAACAGGTCCGGAATTGCAGCTTTTCTGTCGAAAGTGTTCCTGATCTCTGGAATTTCTGGATTTCCTCCACTAGAGAGGTGTCATTCAGTTCATTCAGACAGTGGAACAGGTTAATGGTCTTTTCTGGTGAAAATTCCTTTCTGATCCTCTCCATAATGTACTTGACTGTTTCCTTAATGCTCTCTGATCTGCTTCCTGTCTGTGGGTCTGGTACAGCTGATCTGCTTCCTGTCTGTAGGTCTGGTACAGCTGATCTGCTTCCTGTTCCTGACAGTATTCCTCCTAAGAGAGGCTGAATGGAGTCCAACGAGAGGCCCAGAAGGAATCGGAGGAAAAGGTCCAGGTGTCCATTCTTACTCTCTAAGGCCTGATCCACTGCAGTCCTGTGTAACTCAGACAGCTGCACTCTCTCGCTGTGAGGATCTGATTCTTCAGCTCTGAGCACATTTCTGTTCTCATTTACACAGGAATGAAACACAAACAAGGCAGCCAGATACTCCTGAATGCTCAGATGCACAAAGCAGTAGACCTTCTCCTGATGCAGCCCACGCTCCTCTTTAAAGATCTCTGTACACACCCCAGAGTACACTGAAGCTTCCCTGACATCAATGCCGCTCTCCCTCAGGTCCTCTTCGTAGAATATCAGATTACCCTTCTTCAGCTGTATAAAAGCCAGCCGCCCCAGTTTCAGGATGATTCCTGTATCTGATGCTGACGTCTTCTTTGGGTTTGTGCCACTGGTGCCGAGATACTTCTGCTTCTTTACATTAGTCTGAATGATCAGGAAGTGTGTGTACATTTCAGTCAGAGTTTTGGGCAGATCTCCCCTCTCTGCTCCACCCAACATTGTCTCCAGAACAGCAGCAGAGATCCAGCAGAAGACTGGAATGTGACACATGATGTAGAGACTCCTGGATGACTTTATGTGGGAGATGATCCTGCTGGCCTTTTCCTGATCTCTGATTCTCTTCCTGAAGTACTCCTCCTTCTGTGGGTCATTGAAACCTCGTACCTCTGTCACCTGGTGGACGCAGTGAGGAGGGATCTGATTGGCTGCTGCAGGTCGGGAGGTGATCCAGAGGAGAGCAGAGGGAAGCAGATTCCCCTGAATCAGATTGGTCAGCAGCACATCCACTGATGATGATTCTGTTACATCACAGCAGATCTTACTGCTCTGGAAATCTAGAGGAAGTCGACACTCGTCCAGACCATCAAAGATAAACACAACTTTGACTTCATCGCTGTTAATACTTTTAATCTCTTTCAGCTGAGGAAAGTAGAGCTGCAGAAGCTGCATTAAACTGAATTCTTTGTCCTTCTTCAGATTCAGGTCTCTGAAAGGAAGACTGAAGATGAAATCAATGTCCTGATTGGCTCTTCCTTCTGCCCAATCCAGAATGAACTTCTGCACAGAGACGGTTTTCCCGATGCCAGCGATGCCCACTGTAAGCACAGTTCTGATGCGTTTCTCTTGTCCAGGTAAAGGCTTAAAGATGTCATTGCAGAGGATTGCAGTCTCCTGTGTGGTTTGTGTCCTGGATGCCGTCTCGATCAGTCTGACCTCGTGTTCATTATTGACCCCCCCACTCCCCCCCTCTGTGATGTAGAGCTCGGTATAGATCTCATTCAGGAGCGTTGGGGAGCCCTGCTGCGCTGAACCTTCAAATATGCATTCAAACCTCTGCTTCAGATGGGATTTCAGTGCCTGCTGGGCTCTTCTGAGGGATTTATCTGAGGAGAGAGAGAAAGAAAAATAGCATTTCCCATTCAAAAACAATTTTAAATGGCCAAAAAGCATTAAATATTGTCATCCAATGTGACAAATCAGTGAGAGGCACTTATGTCTCAATTATACATCATTACAAATACATATCAAAACAAATTACAAATGCTGTTGCACTTGTATATATCTGCAAAATAAGAATTAATCAAAAAACATTATTGATTTTTACCATCACATTGGCACTGATTTCAGAAGCTTGAGGTAATTTTTTTTAACACTCAAACCAGACAATTTATCACCACATTTCTTCAAAACGAAGACTATTTTCAATTAATAACTGTAGCATTACCGTAGCAGAGTTGTATGGACTCTGTTTACTGAAACAATACTCCATGTTCATATGAATGAGCGTCAGGATAAAATGAAATTGACAGACACAATAGTGTTATGGCCCCAATTTGTTATGGCGTCACGGACAGCAAGGGATGACAGACAAAATCCTTTAAGTTCAACAGATTTAATTAAACAAACACATAGAACTACTCTACACCCTACACTACTGACCAAGATTGAAAAGAAAATAAAAAAAAAGAGATATTTACAGTTCCCTGTAATGGAGATGGGCTGCTATGTTGTGATGTCCTGGGACAGGAAAATGCTCCAACACAGGCAAAAATCCACAAAAAGCTTAACAGGTCTTGAAGAGTGACAGGTCTGGTCAAATGTATCCTTCCACAATTTCTCCTTGCAATTTCTCCAACAACTCTACACTCCCTCGATTTTTCTCCTTATATACTCTTTTCCAGCCCCCTCTGAGGCATGCCCGAGACATGCCCAAACCTAGTTTTAGATTGCTTCACAAAAAAAAATGTCAATACTGCCATCTAGTGGCTTTTTACCACATTACAATAGACTCTGGAGTATCCACTAATTTTACTTTATTACTCCTTTTAGAGGTAGTATTTCACAACCATCCTGTATCAGACTCTGTTCCTAAGGCTCCATGTTCCTCAGTTACAGACGGTGGTATCAGATTTCACAGAATGTCTGGCTCTGAGCTGAATCAGTTGGAGCCCTGTCCTCATGACCTATGACCTCTCCCACAGAGCTGCCACAGAGGCCCAGTTACCACCGAGGACTGGCATGACTTTGTAAACCCCTCAGCAAGAGATTCTGAGCCTATTTTCAGCACTTGGAGCTACCGCACATACAATCCTGCGCTAGATCACAACCGAAATCACAAAAGACCGTTTCCAACTAATTTCTCCAAACTTCTCCCGAGATGCCTCTTACTGTCAGTGTAAATGATGTCTTCAGCAAATGCCAATTTCGTACTACATACAGGAGAAGATGCCGACTCGCACCACATAATGCTGTGATAAAGAATTTCTCCCTCCATTTCATTGGTTTTTGCTTATTTGTCAATATAGAATGTTTTAGATCATCCAACTAATTGTGAGAGGAGGAATAATAACCTGAATTACACACAATTCTGCTTTTAGATGATCATTTTACAACCCCAATTCCGAAATAGTTGGGACGAAGTGTAAATTGTGAATAAAATCAAAATGCAATGACTTTCAGATCACATGAGCCAATATTTTACAATAGAACATAGATGACATATCAAATGTTGAAACGGAGACATTTTACATTTTTATCAACAAAATGAGCTCATTTCAAATTTTCTGGCTGTAACAGGTCTCAAAAAGGTTGGGACACAGGCAAAAAAGGGCTGAAAAAGCAATTCATATATAAGAGAATCAGCTTAAAGAACATTTAGCAAGTAATTAAGTTAACTGGCATCAGGTGTGTAACATGATTGGCTATGAAAGGGATGTCTTACAGAGGCTGAGGACCCTATCTTGCGCCAGAGTCCCAAAACCCGTTATTTGGGGATTTAGCATTGCGTAAGAGGTGTTCCCCCGTAAAAGTTGCTATCTTGCACACCTGCCTATATCCCTAAAACACCTGCGCTACCCATTATATTATGCATAGGCGTGGTTTGGGCGTTACGCCAGTTAAACCAATCAGTGTGCCAGGTGCCACTGCCTTTCGGAGCAGGCTGCGCTATCCCAAATCCTCAAACCGAAACCCATGACTGAGAGAGGAAGCTCGCCACGTTTCTCCGAAGACAAAGTTAAATTGCCCGTGCATGAGGTCAAATCCAGGCAGGGGAGGATCTGTTTTTGTTAAGTAAATCATGAATTGTATTATTTTATTATTATTATTATTTGACATTGACATATTGTTTAATGTTTGTTATATAATAAAATAAAACACATCAAGCCTACCCCTTTTGTGATGGAAACTTCAAAAAAAAGAAAAAATGCGTTTCGCCATGATTGGGTCATGCCTCCAATTGAGCTGAGTGGGTGTTGGAATGACCCACTAGCATAGAAAAACAGTGCCACAGTAACCCTAACAGCAACGGGCAAGGCATACGGACAGCTGGCAGCGGTGTAAACATCATCTGCAACCAGGTGACACAATTCCGTCCCTGCCTGATGGGAGAGGCGCAGTTTTGTCACGGGTTCTCGTTCTGTGGGAAATAATACTCAGGGCCGGCGCTAGACCTGAAAATTTGGGAGAAAATATCCTTCCCTTTATTGACTACAATTAGTCCTGGCTAATTCTAGATGGTTTTCCCTCATTAACACGTTTTCCAATTCAAGAATAATCAAGTGGCAATTGAAGACACGGCTTCTCTCCCCCATGCGATCTAACAGCGACAAAATAATGGGCTACATTCAGAAAAGAAAAATAATTTAATTATAAATAGTTCTATGCACTGGCACTCAGCAACGGTAATTTTTTTCCAGCGAGAGCGGCATTTCAGAACTCTTTTGCGAATGAAGTAATTTCGGCGACAAGTACGCACACCTGTTTTTGCAGCACGGTCACGCAACTTGCTGTAAAAAAAATAGACAGCTGTCAGACTGGAAAATGTAAACGGACGAAACCACGTATACTTGTCACCAGAATTACCTTCATTAGCTGAAGAGTTCTGAAATGCCGCTCGCGCTGGAAAAAAAGTTAAGTCGCAGAGTGCCAGTGCATAGACCTAATTATAATTAATTATTTTTCTGAACTGAATGTAGCCCATTTGTCGCTGTTAGATCGCAAAGGGGGAGAGAAGCCGTATCTTCAATTGCCAAATGGGTAGCGGTTGGTTTGAGGACCCGCTATACGCTTTCCCAAACCTGTGTGGTCAAGATAGCTATTGTAGAGAAAGCGCATAAACACGCCCACCGGCACACCTCCAGTCGCTAATAAAGGATTCGGCATAATGTATAGCGGGTAGTGTGGCTGCAAGATACCGTTTAGGGATAGTGGAAGCTGCTAAATGCGTAATTCACGGGTAGCGGGTAGTGGCAACGGGCAGGGCAGTGTGAAAGATAGAGCCCTGAGTCTCTCAGAAGTAAAGATGGCCAGATGCTCTCCAACCTGTGAAGGCTTGCGTAAAAAAATTGTGGAATACTTTAAAAACAATGTTCCTCAACGCCAAATTGCAAAGGCTTTGAAGGTCTCATCATGGACAGTGCATAACATCATCAAAAGATTCAGAGAAACTGGAAAAATCTCTGTGCGTAAGGGACAAGGCTGAAGACCTTTACTGGATGCCTGTGATCTTTGGGCCCTCAGACGACACTGCGTCACTCACCGGCATGATTCTGTCATTGACATTACTAAATGGGCCCAGGAATACTTCAAGAAACCACTGTTTGTAAGCAGGGTCTGCCATGCCATCCACAGATGCCACCTAAAACTCTATCATGCAAAAAGGAAGCCATTGTTGAGCATGATCCAGAAGCGCCGCCGTGCTCTGTGTGCCAAGGCTCATTTAAAGTGGTAATCCATAAGATTTGAATTGGTTTGTTTATATTGACATCTTTGGCAGTAAGCTGTAATTGCAGGTGCGCTTCTGGACCTCATTTCCCATAACTCCTGTCGAGACCCAACAGTGTCGCCTGTATGACGTCAGTAAATTGACGGCTCTTACCAGTTCCACGCCCCCTCAACTCTCATGCAGACGGGAAAGATTCTCTTTGACACGGCAATTGAACTCAATAAAAGGAAAAATTATGTGATGTTAGTCATCCATTAGCGTCATCTCATTCCAGTAACATGTTAGGCTATTATGATAAATTGATTAACTTAAAGGGCTGCCAACTCTCACGCATTCGCCGTGAGAATTTGCGCTTCATTCACGTTCCCGTGCTGTAGTCAGTAATCAACGAAATGTGTTTCACGATTGTTCAAATTGTTTAAATTAAATAAGACCATTTCAAACATTTTTATGCAATTCCACTGCTTCAAACCCCTGAGTGAAGAAAAGCGCGAGAATTCCGGAATCATAATTGTTCTCATATTACTAGTGGCGAAATCCACCGTAACACATGTGAAACTGATAAACCTCAATGCACAAGGACTTCAATTCCACCTGAGAATCTCTACAAACGGTCTGATAGAATAATTTCTGACTACAGCACGGGAACGTGAATGTGTCATTTAAACTCAAGCCGAATATGTGAAAGTTGAGAGCCCTGTGTAAATAATGAAAACGGTAGATGGTTAACAGGTAACGTTGTAACTTTTTTTTAATAAAAATAATTTGTCAAGGCGGTTAACGTAGCTTTTTTCCCGTTTGCTTCCTGAAATTACGTTCTAATTTTAGTTTCAGTAGAAGCCTCAACAGAGACTCAGCTGACGTTAGTTTCTACTGTGCACAGTATAGCTACACAGTATGGTATTTGCCATTGCCATTGGGTAGATGTCAGAAGGAATCCAGTCACGGTACTTTCCGCTTCTTGGAAGGCTGCATTTTTAACGGTCCTCCCTTAATTCCATCCGTAAAACTGACATATAGTGTAAGGGACAAGTTAGATTTAGGGTTAGGGGATAGAGCCAAGGTTCAGGTTAGGGAAAGTATCGCTACTGGATCCCTTCTGACATCTACCTCGCCATTGCTTCTCCCGGGGTTCCTTACTTCCTTCAAGCTAGCTTGCGGCTCCTCCTACCTTCTGGACAGACCAAACACTGCTCACTGATGCAAAAAGCGTCACTAGATGTGCGCCTGTATTTAAATATAGCGTGGGAATGCCGCCACAGACACACTGATCGTTTTACCTGGCAAAGAATGAAATGCAAGTGCTTTCATGAGTGGGTCATAGGCCCAATCACCGTTGTTCTATCCCCCCTCTCTGATAGGCACTGACTTAACAGATAGTAACGAGATGGAAATCTTATGGATTACCACTTTAAAATGGACTGTAGCAAAGTGTCCTGTGGTCAGGCGGGTCCAAATTTGACATTCTTGTAGGAAATCATGGGCGTCGTGTCCTCCGGGCTAAAGAGGAGAAAGACCACCCCTCCTGTTATCAGCATTCAGTTCAAAAGCCAGCATCTCTGATGGTATGGGGATGCATTAGTGCATATGGTGTGGGACACTTGCATGTTTTAAAAAGCACCATGAATGCTGAAAGGTATATAAAGGTTTTAGAGCAACATATGCTTCCCTCCAGACGACATGTATTCTGAGGAAGGCCTTGTGCAGGACAATGCAAAACCACATACTGCAGCTATTACAACAGCATGGCTTCGTAGTAGAAGAGTCCATGTGCTGAACTGGCCTGCCTGCAGTCCTGATCGTTCACCGATTGAGAACATTTGGCGCATAATTAAAATCTCACTTTCGCGTGATTTTTCCTCATCTGCTCCTGTTTGAATTCTAAGGGATACTGGGTCTTCCCAATCTCTTATTCTTGCAGATATTCTGCCTTTTTCAGACAAATCGTCTACTCAGGCTAATGTCCTTATTCAAGGAGTAGAATGTGGTTTTACAAGTGTACCTCTCCATAATGTTCATCTCAAATCAGACTTGGTCTCTGTGCCTGTTACTGTTAGCGTTAGGTCTTCTCTTCCTTTCAAAGGTGTTCATTTGCTTCTTAGTAATGATCATGCTGGGGATAAGGTTGTGCCCTACCCTGTTGTAACTAACACTCCTTTCATTGATCAAGAATCTGAATCTATAGAGGAGGAAATTCCAGACCTCTATCCTTCATGTGCAGTTACTCATTCTATGGCCAAAAAGGCTATTCAAGATGATGCTGACCTGGACTTCAACCTGGCTGACACCTTCATTGGGCAGTCTTTTCATCAGGAACCTTCCAGTCCTGAGATGTCTGGGAAATCTTCAGACTTGTCCTTGTCAGGTCATTCTAATGACATTCTGTCTCGGAAACAACTTATTCAGGAGCAACAACAAGCTCGTGATCTAGCGCATCTTCTACCACAGGCTGCAAGTGAACAAGAGGCTACTCAAGTTCCTGTCTGTTTTTACTACAAAAATGGTGTGCTTATGAGAAAGTGGCGTCCACCTGATGTTTCTGCAGATGAAGAGTGGATGATTACCCATCAAATTGCTCTTCCAAAGTCTTATCGTCAAGAAACTCTTAGTCTGGCCCATGACAATCCTATGTCAGGTCATTTGGGTGTCAAGAAGGCCCTTCAACGTGTCAGGAATCATTTCTTCTGGCCTTCCATGAGGTCCGATGTACAGGAGTACTGCAAATCCTGTCATACTTGTCAAATGGTTGGGAAGCCGAACCAGAATATTCCAAAGGCTCGACTTAAGCCCATTCCCGCTTTTGAAGAACCTTTCAGTCGGATCATCATTGACTGTGTTGGACCATTGCTGAAGACTAGGTCTGGTTGTGAGTACCTACTGACCATCATGTGGGCTTCCACCCAGTTTCCTGAGGCAATTCCACTTCGTAATATCAAGGCGAAGACTATCATCAAGGCTCTTACCAAGTTTTTCTGCTTTGTTGGTCTTCCTAAATCTATTCAGTCTGATCAAGGGTCAAATTTCATGTCTGGCATATTTCAACAAGTTATGCATGAGCTTGGTATTAAACAATACAGGTCATCAGCTTACCATCCTGAGAGTCAAGGTGCTTTGGAGAGGTTCCATCAAACCCTGAAGAACATGATAAGGACCTACTGCCTTGACGCAGAGAAAGACTGGGATGACGGTGTCCATCTTCCTCTGTTTGCTGCCCGTGAAGCTGTTCAGGAGCAGGGCTCCAGAGCGACCAAAATTTTTAAGAATGCGACTAGTAATTTTTCTAGGTTGCACTGGTGCACCTGACGCTGCCCGGGCGAAAACATAAATTTATTTCGCAAGCGCATCATCGCTCTGTGTTCTCCTGTGACCGAACTCACACACTCATCATGGTAGGATCATACCGTGTTCTAAACCAATAAAAGACAGAGCTCGGGCGGGTCTTTGCCTCTGATTGGCTGTGGTCCTGTTCACCGTGCTAAGTTGTGTGTGTTTAAAAATTGCGCACGACCAGAGCACCAGAGTGGCTGACTAACTGAAACGGAAAAATAAAATAAACGCGACAAAATGAGGGAAAATGAAGAGAGGCAGAAATATTGAAAGTTTTTTCATTAAGAAAACCAAGCCTTCAACCAGCCCTACTACTATAATCCCATCCATCCCCACTGCTGAGTGTCCATCCCGTCAAGACACGGAGCCCTCGGTCCCTGGTGAGATGCCAAGCCCCGGTCCTTCGGCGACAGCATCAGACTCGGAACTAGAGGTGGAGACAACCGAGTCTGGGATAGAGCCCGGCTCCGAGACCCAAATTAATAAGGCCAAAATATATTCCTTCAGACAGGACTGGCTGAAACAATTTCCCTGGCTGAGGTACAACAAAGGACGTAACGCAATGCACTGCGTGTACTGTCAGGAGTGCGGTCAGAATACGGCGGGAAATAGTGCATTCGTGAGCGGGTCAACAACGTTTCGTATTGAAACTTTAAAAAAACATAAGATGTCTAAAAAACACTCGCTGTGCCGTGACAAGTGTACACAGAAAGTGGCCCCACTCTCAGCTGCATTTCAGCGGCAGAGAGTAGTAATCAGGTCCTCTGAGGAATCGGAAATGACTATCAAATTTAATGTTGCATACAACATTGCCAAAGAGGAGTTGCCGTTCACCAAATTTAAATCACAAATTCTTCTCATGAAGAAAAATGGATTAAACGTCAACCCGACGTATAACAATGATACGGCATGTGCCCAATTCATTGGGGTAATAGCCGACACCTTAAACCAAAAGACAGCTGCGGACATCGGAAACGCCACATACATGTCCTTCATGATTGACAGCGACACAGATGTCTCCACCAAGGAGTGTGTGATCGTCTACAGCCGCATTTTGCGCAAAGGGAGACCGGTCAACATTTTAATTGGACACATCGAGGTGGAGCATGGACATGCACAAGGTAAGTTTGAAGGCACAGACACATTACAGCACGAGAGATAACGAAATGTAAATCTTAAGAAAATTGTATAGTCCTATATATTATATTCAATAAATATTTAAATAATATATTTTAAAATATTATTATTAAAAATGAATAAGCAAAAGGATAAGTAGGCTAAGATCACATAAACAGTTTTCCCTTAGCAATTTACAGGTTAGTGACCTGCATGATCTTTTTTTTCTTTAGGAATTTATGCAGCCACAAAGCAAGCATTTGCTGCACTTGGGCATCAGTGTGCAGATTGGCTGGGGAAAATGGTTGCTCTGGGTGCTGATGGTGCTGCAGTTAACCTCGGCAGCAAAGGGGGGTTATAGCCCTTTTACAAAGAGATGCAGGAGATCTCATTGTGCCCTTTCACTGTATGCCTCACAGGTAGGCCTAATTATATTGCCTTTTGTGCATTTTCTCATTACGAGGTAGCTTATCTATTTGTAAACTAATTGTGATGTATCTTTGCAGATTGGAATTGGCTATGTTGTCAGTCCAGAGGGACAATGTTATGATTGACCAAGTATATGATCTGCTACATTTGGTGTGGAAGACCTACCATTTTAGTCCCAAATCAATAAGGGAGCTGAAGGCCATTGGAGCAGACCTAGGAGAGGATGTCCTAGTCCCCGGTGGGGTTAAAGGAACACGATGGTTTCCACATGTCTCCAGGGCCCTGGAGACATTCCTCAGACCCAGACAGAATGGCCATGGCCAGTTCACTGCAGTGTACTGTCATATGGACCATTTGGCAGGGTCTTCTGCCAATGCAGATATTGCAGGCCGAGCCAGAAAGGTCAGTGGATTTCCACAGAGAATTTACTAAATTAGTGCCATTTTAACTTCAGTCATTTTCCTGCCTAGAATTTTGTTTATTCATGTTGAAGGCTATATGAATAGTTGCTGTGGTTGTATGATACAGGTCGAGAAATCAATGGAAGATGCCACTTTTGTGGCTTTTTGTCACTTTCTGGCTGACGTTTGTGCTGGAATTACCAAGTTTAGTCTCGTACTTCAGAAAAATTAGACCATCCTACCGCAGGTAAGGGAGATGAAATGGGATTTAATTTTCAATTATGTTTGTTATTAGCTTCAGCTGTATTTATAAAAGTGCTTGATATGTCTAAACAGGCAGTTTGTGCTCCTGAAGACCTGCTGGTGACCACAGAGGTGATGGCTGCAAGCCCTAAGCCTGGGGGCAGACTGTCGCAGTCCATGGCTGACCTTAGGCTGCAGAGGAGGCAGCAGGATGAGCAGAGTGAAACGCCAATCTACAAATTCCAGGTACATTTGTGGTTTTGTTTCTGATATAGGAATATAGATGTATATGTATATATATTTATAATATCTCACTCACAATTTGTGTTTATGCTTTATGTCCCACACAGTTAGTTACACTCAAAGGGGAAGTGTCTAAGCTGGCAGAGGATGGTGGTGCTATCACTAAACTGCAGACAGCAGTGGAGGCAACAATCAAATCTACTGTCAAACACTTGAAAGTAAGATTCTGTAGTCTCCTAGGGAAGTGTACTCCTCTGTCTTATGAACACATTGATAGATCAGAAATGATGTTAATCATTTTATTAAGATGTCTTTATCCTTCCTATAGGAGAGGATGCTACCGAATATGCCACGACCAAGGTTGTCAAATGCTTAAACATCTTCAATCACGACAGCTGGCCAGAAGACCAAGAGGACTTAGTGGACCATGGTGCTGATGACCTAGCATTCCTCTTGGATCGCTTCTCCCCTGTCCTCACAAGGTAACATAGTGGACCACAACATCATAGTATGTAGTAGTGCTGGTAGCAACCATGTTCATTTAAGCACTGATTGGCTTTTTATTCCATGTCAATTTCAGAAATGGTGTCAACACTGAGTTGGCAAAAGAAGAGTTTGTGGGCCTGAAGCTGTTAATCGCAAGGATGTTTAAGGACAAGACCTACCTCAGCCTTTGGGAGCTGATGTTAACCAGAGAGCCATACTGTTCACAGTACAAGGTTTTACTCTTTTTCTTTTAAATTACATTTTGATATCAATATCAATTTCAACTTTGACATCAAAACAACTTTGACAGCTTGTACATCCCAATGAGAGTGTGTTTTGAATATTTTTCAGAACATACTGCACCTTGTCCACATTCTGCTGGTCCTCCCTGTGTCATCTGCAGTTTGTGAGAGGATTCTCTTCACAATAAAGAATAAATCAGATTCTAGAGCATCGCTTCACACAGACACAGTGGAAGACCTGATAAGGATCAGTGTGGAGGGGCCCAGTTTGGAGGATTTTGATGCTAGGGAGGGTGTGGCAAGCTGGTTTAGCCACGGCCAAAGGGCAAGAAGGCCAAATTACAGGTGTTGGCCATCTGAGGGGCATGTGACAGTAAGGGGAGACCTGCTGTAAGATTTTGAGACATGATGTTAGGTCTCAGTTCAGTGAAACTCTTTAAACAGTTGCACTTTTCATTTTGATATGTTTTATTTTACTTGAAATGTTTGAGTTTGAAATGTTCAATTTCAGTTCAGTGAAGCGATTTAAAGCCAGATATGACCTTCATTCCCAAGATAGAAGTTTTAAAACTGGTGAGAAAGTCCTTGCACTTTTGCCAGCTCCTGGAAACCCTCTAAGAGCCCGATATTTCGGCCCTTACACTGTCCTCAAAAAGGTCAGTGATCTAAATTGCATAATTTTAACCCCTGGAAGGAGGAAACAAAAACATATGTGTCACATCAACATGCTGAAAGAATAAATTGACAGAGACCCTCAGCAAAAGCCAGTCAATCTGGTAAATACAGTTGAACTGGAAAATTCTGAGGGAGATTGTGACTGCCCCTTGGAAAATGAACCTGGTCCAGCCAAACTTGAAAATTCAGACATTCTTCAAAATATTGACAGCAAGTTGTCCCACCTGGACCCTTTTCAAAAACAACAACACCTAAAGCAGCTCATATTTGAATGTAACCCCTTCCTGACACTGGAAGTATGATGTTAAACTAGGTTACCATTTCAATTTATACTGAACAGGATCCTGGGCGCTTAGCAGTAGGTGTTGAACTGGCTAAATCTCCCGTTACCAGTTGATGTTATTATTACAGGCACATAAAATAATAGTTAAGAAATAATAGCGCGGTGCCTCCACTGTGGAACTACTTAACTCACCCACAATGAGCTATACCGGTATTTCCCCAGAAACAAGAATACGTATTTTAAACGTTAATAAAACCTTAAATTGAATTAAATGTTCAGGACAACAAAGTCAAATGTATATCAACAATAAATTCATTTTTATTTTCTGGTCTCTCCTGCGTTCCTGCATTCAATACATTTTCTTTTACTCTCATTTCATTTTTCTACTTTCCATTTAACTCAAAACAATCGTATGTTTCTTCACATTCACTAATAAACTCAAAATAATGTACCAGTGTACAAGAGCCCTTGAAAAATTAAATCTTAATAAATAAAATTTGGCTTAAGTCCTTATTATCCTTTTTACTTCCAATGAGAAACTCAAAGTTACCCTTTTAACGGTTTCAGTTACACTCAAAATTTCAATTGGGTACTCTAACTAAAAACATCACCCTACAGGGAAATTAGCAAACACAAATAGGCTTTATAGCCCCCACCTTATCAATGTCATTGAAGAATTACCAGAAACCTCAATACTTCAACGGTTTCAGTTCCACTACCAACCATGAATGGGTAACAGTAAAATTAATCACATTTAGAACACAATAAGAAGCGGCGAAATTATGCCGGTTGAGATACACCAGTTCAAACTTTTCACGTGTTCCGACCTTCACCAAGCACTTGGCGTTTCATTCGGTGGGGCCCAAACGCTGGTGCACATAAAAACAAATCCTCGATTCCATTTAGATGCGGCGACACTCTTTACTCACGAAACCACGAAACTGGGGAAGAAGCCAGTCAAAAGGGTAAAGCGCGGAGATTCCGAGGCAGCAGCGAGCAACAGGCCGTCGTCTGTGTAGCCACGCAGTACAGCAGCTAAGTTCGTCCTCACAGGGATTAGCGTCGGTGGCTAGTTAATGCTGTTCTTGGTCTACGGCTAGCGGTTATAGCTGACAGTCCCTCACGACAGTACTAGCTTGAAACATCCGCTTTTTCCAATTAACACGCAATACATTTTCAAACCTCATGAAAACAAACGCGGTTAACCTTGCCGCACTTCACTTCAAGTTTGCATATAAAACACAGTTTCCACTGCTCCTTTCCCATGAGCTCAATATGCGTCTTCTTCTTTTTTTCTTCGTCTTCTTTTTTGATTTTCCTACTTACTCCAATCAACAAATTGCCCTCTAATTGGCTAAGAGGGTACGTTGTAGGAAAACACATATTGGCTCAATAAACAGAATATTACAATTCGCCACAGAAAAAGGATTATAGGAAATATAGTTTTCATCGACTCTGCCCAAATACAAAGAAACACACTCTCCTTTTACTCAGCTCTAATTGGTAGGTCCCGACATGAATATAGTCATATATTCCCTGACGTTCCATCAAGGACTGATATGGTTTACCATGATGTCATCCTACAAGATAGTGCCAAGCCTGTAAAACAGCATCCTTACAGAATGAATCCAGAGAAGCAGAAATACCTTAAACAAGAAGTCAAACCAATTGATGCGAAAGTAAAAGTTATCACTGAATTTCCTGAGCAGACAACTAAAAGACAACTAATGAGATTTCTAGGGATGGCTGGCTACTACAGAAAATTCTGTAAAAATTTCTCCATCATTTCTGAACCTTTGACAAATTTACTGAAGAAAAATGCAAAATTTGTTTGGGATGAAAAATGTAAAAATTCATTTGACCAGCTGAAAGCTCTCCTCAAAAACGCACCAGTTCTCTTATCTCCTAATTTCAAAAAGGAGTTCAAGTTGGCTGTTGATGCCAGTGATATTGGTGCAGGCGCACTTTTACTGCAAGAAGACACTGATGGAGTAGATCATCCTGTTTGTTACTTTTCCAAAAAGTCTGATAAACATCAGAAAAACTATTCAACAATTGAAAAAGAATGTTTGGCACTTGTTTTGGCTTTACAACATTTTGAAGTCTAATTGACTTGTTCAGCTACTTCCATCAAGGTCCTCAGTGATCACAATCCCCTCACATTCTTGCATAAGATCAAAAACAAGAATCAAAGATTACTGAGATGGAGTTTACTTTTGCAAGAGTATGAATTAGATATTTCTCACATCAGGGGAAAAGATAATGTTATTCCAGATGCACTTTCACACATGTAAATTTTACTTCTCTATTTGATTGTGAAACTTGCACTGGTTGTTACGTATATGATTGTTATAATGATCAATGATACTTCATGTGTAAAGTTTCACGATTTTCTGATTATAAAACCATGTTACTTTTAACAAAAGAAAGCTTTTTGCAAACCTTTCTTTTTTTTAAAGAGGGGAGGTGTTATGTATGAGTATTTTTTGTAAAGCACTGTACACTGCCCTCCATAATTATTGGCACCCCTGGTTAAGATGTGTTCTTTAGCTTCTAATAAATTCAGTTTTTTTCTAAATAATATAGGACCACAATGAAAAAAGAGGAAAATCCAACCTTTAATTCAAGTGCATTTATTCAGTGGGGAAAAAAATCCCACATTAAGAAATAATTGTTTTACATCAAATCATGTGTGCCACGATTATTAGCACCCCTGACGTTAATACTTTGTACAACCCCCCTTTGCCAACAAAACAGCACCTAATCTTCTCCTATAATGTTTTACAAGATGGGAGAATACAGAAAGAGGGATCTTCGACCATTCCTCTTTGCACAATCTCTCTAAATCATCCAGCGACCTGGGTCCTCTCCTCTGCACTCTCCTCTTCAGCTCACTCCACAGGTTTTCAATGGGGTTGAGGTCTGAGGACTGAGATGGCCATGGGAGGAGCTTGATTCTGTGTCTGGTGAACCATTTCTGCGTGAGATTTGGCCACATGTTTAGGGTCATTATCTTGCTGAAAGACCCAGTGACGACCCATCTTCAGCTTTTCGGGCAGAGGCCACCAGATTTTGATTTAAAATGTCCTGGTATTTCAAAGCGTTCATGATGCCATGCACCCTAACAAGGTTCCCAGGGCCTCTGGAAGAGAAACAGACCCACAGCATCACCGATCCTCCCCATACTTCACAGTGGGCATGAGGTGCTTTTTCTGCATACTCATCTTTGTGTTCCACCAGACCCACTTAGAGTGTTTGTTGCCAAAAAGCTTTATCTTGGTCTCATTTGACCAAAGCACATGGTCCCAGTTGAAGTCCCAGTACCGCTTAGCAAACTCCAGACGTTTGCGTTTATGATTGTGAGTGAGAAAAGATTTTTTCCGTGCATGCCTCCCAAACAGCTTGTTGGCATGTAGATAGCGCCTGATGGTTGTTTTTGGAGGCTTTGTGACCCCAAGATGCTACCATTTGTTGCAATTCTTTAACAGTGAGCTTTGGAGAACTTTTTTATTTCTCTTACCATCCTCCTCACTGTGCGTGGTGGCAAAATAACCTTGCGCCCTCGTCCAGGCTTGTTTACCACTGTTCCAGTTGTTTTAAACTTCTTAATGATTCCTCTGACAGTAGATATGGGCAGGTGCAGGCGAGTAGCTATTTTCTTGTAGCCATTGCCTGACTTGTGAAGGTCAACACACATCTGCCTTACTTGAATGGTGTGTTCCTTTGTCTTTCCCATGTTGAAGAATGGATAAGAGAAATGGCCTCTGTGTCACGTCATATTTATACCCCAGGGAAACAGGAAGTGATGAATTACTAATTAAATGTTCCTAGATACTCTGATCAACTTTGTAAACTACTGTAGAAATGACAGAAATACTTCAATTACATTTATTTCCTAGGAATTGTTAGGGGTGCCAATAATTGTGGAACAGGTGATTTTATGAAAAATAATTATTGCTTAGTCAGGGATTTTTTTTTTTCCCTTAAAATTCACTTGAGTTGAAGGTTACATTTTTCTACAATTTTCAGTGTGAGAGTATTCTTCTGAAATAAAAATTGAATTTATTTTAAGGCTTTTAACACATCTTAACCGGGGGTGCCAATAACTATGGAGGGTGCTGTATATAATTTGTAAATGGAGATTTGTTACATACTATTTTTGCTGCCTTCCCGGTCAGCTATTTTTTTATTTTGTTCATCATTTAGCATCCTCTGGTGGTATGTCTGTAGAAAAACATGATCTGATGCAATACCACTTGTTTGTGATGAAATAGACTAGTGCTTTCTAGAGGTTTCTGGCATCTTCTTGCCTGGAGGGGGCCGGATCACCCAGGACTCCAGGAGATGTTTCCTGAATGTTCCTAGTCTTTATAAATGCTGTGATTTTCTTCAGTTGAGGAGAGTTTTTGTTTTGGCATCAGAGTTACACAGTGGCATTAGAGTGTTATAATAAGATTACACAGTGGATTATTTGTAGAATTTTTTGGACCTAATCAGTGAAGAATAAATTTGTTTAAGTTGTCATTGATGGTTTTCTTTGTTGTGATTTTCAAGTCATAACAACTCATTGGTTAGCAGAATATTATCCCAAAGTCTGGGGGTCATCAAGATGTTTTTTGGCGAATGTAAAACAAGCCTTCCGGTTCTTTCTGGTCAGCAGTGATTTTGCCGTGTTGCTCCCCTTAAATGCCATTTTTTCCCTGTGTCTCATTCTTACTGCGGAATCATAAACACTGACTTTTCCTGAGGCAAGAGAGACCTGCAGTAATTTAGATGTTAGTCACAGGTCTTTTGTGACCCCTAGATGAGTCCTCAATGCGCTCTTGAATGAAATGTGGTAGGCTGGCCACTCCTGGGTAGATTCACCAGTGTCATCACAGGTTTCTCCATTTGTAGCCTACGGCTCTCACGGTGATTCTCTGAAGTCCCCAAGCCGGAGAAATGGATATGTGACTTTTTCCAAGATTGATAAATGTCATTAACTTTGTTTTTTTTTTATCTGTTCTTAAACTTCTTTAATTTGTGGCATAGTGTACTGCTTTCTGACAGAGGGTGGGGTCAGAACTCAATCAAAGAGAAAGGCTCACTTTAGGATTGAGTACAAGATACGACTGCTAAAATACAAAGCTTTAAACGACTTGGCCCCAGAATGTCTTTGCAGTCTTCTCATTTGTTACTCACCGCCAAGATTACTTTGTTCACACGGGGCTGAATATTTGAAAATTCCAAATATATCCAGAGTTACAACTGGAAACAGAGCATTCTCTTACAAAGCACCGATGTTATGGAACAATCTCCCGAGACAAATTTGGGCTTCAGACACACTGTCTTCAAGAGCTGGCTGAAAACACACCTTTTAGTCAACCCTCTGCCTAATTACTTCATGTTTATTTGGTTATGGTAGGACTGACTACAGCCTACTTTCATGGTAGGTTCATGGTATTGGAAGCCAGTGTTAGGTAAATCCATGTGGAACCAGAGGCACTGAGCATGCATTAATGCCAGTTCACTAGACTGTGCCACGGTGCTTGTGACATCAGTTATATCCATTCCTTTCATTAAGGTGTTTGATTGGATAAAATTTGATTCCCCAAGTAAAAATGTCTGCCCCCTAATATTGAAGCCAATTCATAGATTTGCTGGTTTAAAATGCGTCACACTGGATTATTACCAAATTAAAATTTATAAAACTATGCATTTTAGACGCTTCAAAAATTCTACTTTCTGCTGAAATGTAATCTACCAAGGTGAGGTTTCCTCAGTTAAAAAAAAAAAATCAGTTTTAATGGACCATAATTGTACTTTATTACCCATTATTTTGTTATAACTTTACAAATCCTAATTCCAATGAAGTTGGGCGTTGTGTAAGACATGATTAAAAACAGAATATGATCATTTGCAAATCTCATAAACCTATTTTTTATTCACAATAGAACATAGACAGCATATCAGATGTTGAAAGTGAGACATTTTGCCATTTCTTGGAAAATATTAGCTCATCGGTTTTTATTCAAGTTTTACAAAACGTCCCAACTTCATTGGAATTGGGGTTTGTAAATTATCCCAATGAATTATATAACATGGAAAGCGGAACACCAGACGCCGGACGTGGATCCATCTTGGTCCACAGCTCGCACGCAGATTTCACCGAGCATTAATGTTCCTTGGCAGATCAATCCAGGAAAAACTAATTTAAAATAATGTTACACTGAGGAAAAATTAAGGTGATAACACAGTGGAAAACTCACAAAGGTGAATTTATTCATGTAGTTTATCACTTTATTTTTCAGTTCAAATGGTCTTTGAAAAATGTCACGAAAGTAATAAAATATTTTCATTAGAGGTGAAAATTACTGAAAAAATTACTTCTAGCGGGAATGATGTTGCCAGGGCGCTACAGACTCGTTATTTATCAGCCATTCATGCGCTTCCCATTCACCAAAGCGATCAGGAGCATCGCAGTTTCCAATCAGGAAGGTCAGCACGGTGCTCCCTGCTC
Organism: Gymnothorax javanicus; assembly: GCA_029692085.1. Lineage (NCBI taxonomy): Eukaryota > Metazoa > Chordata > Actinopteri > Anguilliformes > Muraenidae > Gymnothorax > Gymnothorax javanicus. The sequence goes on from CM056193.1 coordinate 3,411,185, forward strand.
GTCTCCGCGCCCTCATTCCTGGACTTTTTTGGTGTATTTTGCGATGCAACATTTAAAGAAATGAGGATTTGGTGCCCCCCTTTCAATTTAAGGTGGTTGGTGGCAAGAGTAAATGACAGGAGGTTATTACATGTCTACTTTCCAGTGAAAAACTGCAGGCAGTGATTGGCTGTGATTAAATCACTTCCATCGTTTGTCCTTAACACTGAAAGTAGGCATTTATCACTGTCATCATGCGGTCAAAGGCTCACAGGGAGTGGACAGTTCAATGATCAGTTAAATGCAGATCATAATTTGCTCTTCTAGTGACAATCCATTACATCCTCCTGATAGCATTTATTTCAGTGAGGTACCATCTACCATCATGTATAGGAAATTACTTTGTTTAATTCAGTTTCTGCAGAAACTGCGATAAAAACGTATCCCTGCTCCCGCTGACAGCACATTCTGTGGTTTATTAGAGTGCACGAAAATACACTCTACTGTTATCCGAGTTCTTCTTATTATTATTCTTCTAACACACTTAATGCGGCCTCAACCGTTTAACGTAGAAACTTCATTCAAACTGCGTTGCGTAGGTCTTACTTATGACACCTGTGCAATGTATTTTTCATCTTTGTAACTTTTATACTTTTTAAACTATGAATAAAAACTATTAATTTTTTTTCCCCATAGACTTAACATTGGGTTGATGACATCACAATAGGGCCATTAAGCAATTAGAATCTTGTGCCAGGTGTCCTGGCCACCTGCAGCAACTGTCAGTTTCTCAGGCTTTAAGACTACAATCTGGCTCTCTTAAGACTACAGATCCTGTTCAACTGTTTCCTCTGTCTGCAACTGTTTCAAAATAAAAGTACTCACTACAGTAATTCACTATTAAATAATTTAACTATTTAAACTACTCAAATATTTAACTGTTCAGCCATTCCAACTGTCAGTTGTCATCAACTATGACTCCTGCCAACTGTTTCCTCTGTCCACAACTGTTTCAAAATAAAAGTACTCACTGAAATAATTCACTGTTAAATAATTTTACTTTAAACTACTCAACTATTTAACTGTTCAGCCATTCCAACTGTCAGTTGTCATTAACTATGACTCCCGCCATCTCTTTCCTCTGTCCACAACTGTTTCAAAATAAAAGACCTCACTACAATAATTCACTATTAAATAATTAAACTATTTAAACTATTCAACTATTTAACTATTCAGCCATTCAAACTGTCTGTTGTCATTAACTATGCCTCCAGTCAACTAAAGTAAACCACCACCTACCTAGCAACCAACATAGCAACCATTGAAATAAAGCATCTATGACTGTTTCCATATCAATCAACATGATTACACTACCAACCACTATAGTAACTGCTTTCTTTGTGATTGTAGCCATTATGGACACCCAAACAACAACCTAGCAACCACCTCAAGTACACTAGCAACAGCCTAGCAACCACTTCCTAAGTTGAAACCTGGCAACCAACATAGCAACCAACATGATTAACCTATCAACCAGTATAGCAACCACCATAAATAACCTAGCAACAGCCTAGCAACCACCCCAAGTACCCAAGCAACAGCCTAGCAACCACTTTCAGTTACAACCTAGCAACCAACATAGCAACCAACATGATTAACCTAGCAACAAGCATAGCAACCAGTCCAGTTAACATAGCCACTACCATAATTATCCTACTAACAAGCTAGCTACCAATATCATAATGCAATTATTTGCCACAAATTCCACCTTAAGCAACTGCAGTTTGCATTTTCAGGCACTCGTAATTCCCTGGAATTACATTCGCTAGTTTCCGGGCAGACGAAGCTCGATAGCCTTGGCAGGCAGTCCGTCTAGGAGAAGGAAAACTCCGAACAAAAACCCATTCTTCGGGACAAGGTTGGGCGTGAGGTCAGCACCCTCATCCCGGAAAAACTCAACTCGCTACAGAAGCATCAATGACTACCCAAGAAACTCCAGTCCTGGGAGAGGAAGGTCCTGCACCTCCAGGAAGTGTGACGCTGTGGCTAAAGCGAAAAAGGGGAGCTTCGTGCCGACAACCCTTCTGTCAACCAGGGCGACCACTACCATCGGTGCATGGAACATCAAGACCATGTACGAGGCAGGGAAGGCAGCGCAAGTGTCAGCAGAGATGCGCAGATACAACATCAGCCTGCTTGGACTGAGTGAGACGAGATGGCTGCAAGCCGGACAATCAAGACTGGCTACAGGAGAACTCGTGTTATACTCAGGACACGAAGACGAGAATGCAGCGCACACAGAAGGCGTAGCAATCATGCTTTCAGGTACAGCACAGAAAGCCCTCATTGGATAGGAAGCACATGGCTCAAGAATAATCGCAGCAAGCTTCAGGACCAAGAAGAAGAACATCAGGATGAATTTGGTCCAGTGCTACGCGCCCACCAACGATCATGAAGAAGAATCCAAAGACCAATTCTACAACAGACTACAAGCAGTCCTGGACAACCTGAAGGACAAAGACGTGAACATCCTGATGGGAGATTTTAACGCAAAGATGGGATCTGACAACAGAGGGTATGAGGAAGTGATGGGACAGCATGCTCTCGGAGAGATGAATGAGAACGGAGAGAAATTTGCGGACCTTTGTGGACTGAACAACCTCGTCATTGGGGGCAGCGTCTTCGCCCACAAGAGGATACACAAAGCCACTTGGATATCGCCTGACCATGTCACTGAAAACCAAATTGACCACATCTGTATCTCCAAGAAGTTTAGACGGTCTCTTCAAGACGTGCGAGCAAGAAGGGGAGCAGATGCAGCAACAGACCATCACCTCCTGACCGCGAGACTCAAGCTGAGGCTGAAGAGAACCGACACACAGGCAGCAGGCAGGATGAAGTACAACCTTAGCCTACTGAAGGACCAGCAGACCCATGCAGCCTACACTCTGACCTTGAGGAACAGATTCCAGGTGCTACAGGAACTGATCACAGAGGACACAAATGCTCATGACCTCTGGCATGGAACGAGAGATGCCATCACAGAAACATGCAAAGAAATACTGGGACCAAAGAAACACCAACACAAAGAATGGATCTCCGAGGACACTCTACAGATTCAAGTGAGAAGACACAAGAAGGAAGTTGTCAACTCCTCCCGGACACGAGCAAGCAAAGCGGCAGCCCAGGCAGATACACGCAAGCATACAAGGAAGTTAAGAGGAGTGTGAAGAAAGACAAGCGCGACTACATCGAGAGCCTGGCAGAGGAAGCAGAGCAAGCAGCATACAACGGGAATATGAAAGAGCTATACGTCACAACCAAGAAGCTCGCAGGCAAGTACAGCAAGCCGGAACGACCAGTGAAGAACAAACAAGGACAGACCATCACAGACACCGAAGAACAGCTGGGAAGATGGGCAGACCACTTCGAGGAGCTCCTCAACAGACCACCACCAGAGAACCCCGAACATCATGAGAGGCAGAGACTGACATCGAGATATGCTGCGACAAGCCAACTAAGGAAGAAATAATACGCGCCATCAAGAGGATGAAGAACGGCAAGGCAGCAGGCCCAGACGGAATTCCACCAGAGGCCCTCAAGGCGGACCCAGAGACTACAGCCAACATGCTGCTACCACTCTTTGAGAAGATCTGGGACCAGGAAGAAGTGCCAGCAGACTGGAAAGACGGACATATCATCAAACTGCCCAAGAAAGGAGACCTCAGTAACTGCGAGAACTACAGAGGCATCACGCTCCTGTCAGTGCCGGGAAAGATCTTCAACAGGATCCTGCTGGAGAGGATGAGGGACGCGGTGGACGTCAGGCTCCGAGATCAGCAGGCGGGCTTCAGGCGGAACAGATCATGCACCGACCAGATTGCCACGCTCCGCATCATCGTCGAGCAATCCCTTGAGTGGAACTCCTCTTTGTACGTCAACTTTGTGGATTTCCTCAAGGCGTTTGACAGCCTCCACCGCGACACCTTGTGGCAACTTCTCCGGCACTACGGGATCCCAGCCAATCTGACCCGACTCATCCAGAAATCCTACGAGGGAATGTCCTGCCAGGTCGTCCACGGAGGCCAGCTGACCCGGCGCATTGACATAAAGACCGGCGTACGCCGAGGATGCCTCTTATCGCCGTTTCTGTTCCTGCTCGCCATAGACTGGGTGATGAAGCGGACGACGGAGGGAAAGAAGAACGGCATCCAGTGGACCCTCTGGTCACAGTTAGACGACCTGAACTTCACTGACGACCTCGCCCTACTCTCGCACAGCCGCCAGCAGATGCAGGACAAGACGTCAAGCCTGGCCTCCTACGCTTCACAAGTTGGCCTCCACATCCACCCCCACAAGACCAAGATCCTGAAGATCAACTCTACCAGCACAGAGCCAGTGAAGCTTGGCGATAACAACCTGGAAGAAGTTGAGACCTTCACATATCTAGGCAGTGTTGTGAACCAACAGGGAGGAACAGACGCAGACATGAAAACCCGCATTGGAAAGGCAAGGGCGTCCTTCATCACCCTCAAAAACATCTGGGGATCCCACTTCATCACAACGCGCACAAAGATTCGCCTGTTCAACTCAAACATCAAGTCCGTCCTGCTGTACGAAGCTGAAACATGGCGAACAACAAAAACCACCACCAAGGAAGTACAGACATACATCAATTCCTGTCTGAGAAGAATCCTCAAGATCCACTGGCCAGATACCATCAGCAACGAAGATCTCTGGCAAAGAACAAACCAGGTGCCAGTGGAGGAAGAGATCAGGAGGAGAAGATGGGGTTGGATCGGCCACACACTGCGGAAACCAACGTCCACCATCACCCGCCAGGCCCTGACATGGAATCCCCAGGGGAAGAGGAAGCGAGGAAGACCAAAGAACACGTGGAGAAGGGACCAGGAGGCCGACGCCAAGCAGACCGGTCACACCTGGTGGGAGCTCGAGAGGATCGCCCAGGACAGAGGACGATGGCGGGAAATCGTTGATGGCCTATGCCCCACCAGGGGTGAAGATGGCTGAGCTGAGCTGACATTCGCTAGTTTCAATTAATTTGCACATTTGGTGCTGGTAAGATATAAGATAAACAAATGGATAAATAAAATTTCAAATTCTTCTTGTCCCATAAAGGTCTTGGATACATTTGCGCTTTACAGGGACAGCTCTGGAACGCACAGCAAACGGTAGCTGGTGAATAATCATGATCCATCACAAGGACTAGCCAGCTAGTTAATGGAGTTCTTTCCCCTCTCTCCCACGTATGGGAGTAGAGCTACACTGAGAGAAGACCATATGGAACGGACCATTACCGTTTTAAAACAGCACATTTCTCAAGTTGGAAACATTTGGGATAATCTAAGTACACAACTCAGCAAAATATATAACATAAGCATATCATTTTGGACATTTTAATTCAGAAAAGTTGCAAATTATACCTCTAATAAAGCATTCTTCGTATTGTGTACGACACGTTATACGCCAAAACACCACACAATTCCGATGCATTAAATTTGAATTGTGGTTTGGAGATGACGTTATATTGTATTTTGTTTTGAACACCTGGCTGACATCCTGATTGGCCCTGACGCATACCTATCTTATCTATGAGATTTTAATTATGTTTTAAATATAAACTTCAAGCGCTCTTTCTCCTCTCTGAAGCTGCAAGCTTTTTCAAACAAAGTCCCTGAATTTGAAACATTTGGCCACATCAACTAGCAAAACTTTGATTTTTTTTTTTTTATTCTAGCTTTTTCGACTACCTCATTGTCTTTCTCTCCATATTGACTTTTAAAATACTAAGTTACAAGCCCACTTAAATTTATCCATCTTTCACATCTACTGTCTCCTCTGTTCGGCTTCTGCAAGTGTTGCCTGTCCTGCGCTGTTACGTCAATGGATGCAATTTGTCATTTTTTCATGACATCAGTATTTTGTCACCTCACTTCAGAGTTCAAGGGTCACACGGTGCATTTGTCTGACCAAAGATACTCCAGTCAAGTCAAGATCAGAGCCTACTGCTATATACTAGGGCTGGGACGATTCTGAATCGATTCTTTTTTAAGGCGTAGTACCACCGCCTGCTGCCATGGGTCGAACATCCGAGCTTTCCCTTTTCCTTCATTAAACCCGACGCAGGTTGAACGAAAGCGCCAAACATCAAAGGGCATTTGAAATGCTTCCGAAAAAAACTTCACTGACATCAGTATTTTTTGGCGACATGCGGCATGGAGCCAAGTAAAGGACTACAGAATCGTCTCCTATTAACCGATTAGGCTACTCTAAGAAAAGTAAGCTGTTCCAGTTTACTTGATTGATTAGCAATCAAATGGTGGATGCGTTTACTCTCCAAGTTGAATGAGTAGAGCTGTTTATTAAGACAGCATGTTTGATTGCTGCATTTTGAAATTTAAATGGCCATAGAATAGCACAGCATGAACACGATTGCCATTGCCACGGCATTTCCTGCGACTGTGATAATTTATATCTTGCATTCACGTTTCATCCGCTTTACAGAATATTTTCCACCTTGTGTATTTTTTTGACGCTTGAAATCCAGGGCGATCTGAAAACAAATCTCTATTTTTATTTTATCATTATAGATCGCCTAAAAATACTACAATGAGAGATGAAATGCAGAGTTGGGATATGGTGATGTTGAGCGAGGATTTTTTTAAAAGTGTGATAAGACCACTTGCCGTCATGGGGTCGCGTGTAATTTCTTGAAACACACACCTGAAGCGGCTTAAACGATTTAAAATGCCGTCAGGAAGAAGCCTGAGTTTAGATTTCGCTAATTGCAGGTGCTCCGCCCTTCCCTAAATCTGCTCCCGTGTACTTGTCCTAAATAACAGTCAAGCAATTTCAGTAGCCTATAACGATTAAGATGGGATGGTGAAAAGCAGACACACCTAACTGGGCTACGGTGTTAGAGTGAAAGAATGCAAATTATTTGAATAATTTAAAAAAAAATCTTCCTCTGAATTGCAACTCTCAGCATTTTAGGACATTATTAAAGATTAATTTAAAACAGATTTGTTATAAGATCGCCCTGGATTTTAAGCGTCTAAAAAATGCACAAGGTGGAAAACATTCCGAAAAGCGGATGAAATGTGAATGTGAGATATAAATTATCACAGTCGCACAAAATGCGTGGCAATGGCAATTGTGTTCATGCTGTGCTGTTCTGTGGCCATTTAAATTTCAAAATGCAGCAATCAAACATGCTGTCTTAATAAACAGTTCTACTCATTCAACTTAGAGAGTAAACGCATCCACCATTTGATTGCTAATCAAGCAAAGTAAACTGGAACAGGTTACTTTTCTTAGAGTAGCCTAATTGGTTAATATAGGACGATTCTCTAGTCCTTTATTTGGCTCCAAGCAGCATGTTGCCGAAAAATACTGATGTCAGTCAAGTTTTTTTTCCGGAAGCATTTCACATGCCCTTTGATGTTTGGCGCTTTCGTTCAACCTGCGTCAGGTTTGATAAAGGAATAGGGAAAGCTCGGATGTTCGCCCCATGGCAGCAGGTAGTGGTACTACGCCTAAAAAAAAAAATCGATTCAGAATCGTCCCAGCCCTACTATATACTGCAGTGAAATCTGGATGTTGCATAAAAGTAATAACATGTTTCTGTTTACCAACCCTATCCCTGGCCCATAAACCAGCCCAGCCCACCGGGAATCTTCCCGCCTCTCCTGATTAGCCACTCCATGCCCGCTTGGTGAGGATTAAGGCATTCAGCAGACTTGAGGTATCCAAGATCGCAATGATCTGTCCGTACTAGGAATGGAACTTGACTGCCCTGCAGCCAGTGCTGCCACTCTTCCGGGGCTAACCTTACGGAAAGCAGTTCTTGGTCTCTCAGTTGGGGCCAGGCAGTGAGATCAGTAAGCAAAAGGGAGGGTCTGGAGGTCAGAGACAGATCCCTGAGATGGCACAACACCAACACCAGAATCAGATGCATCAATTTCAACAATGAATTGCCTGCTGGGGTGAGGACAGGTGAGGACCATGGCACTGATGAAGCACAGCTTAAGCCTCTGGAAGGCAATTTCATAATCTCTAGTTCAGGAGAACGTCACATTAGTGGAGGTCAGAGCAGTAAAGGGGGCAGAGATTGATCCATAGTAACGTTTGAACCTTCGGTAGAAATTGGCAAACCCCAGAAAACATTGGAACTCTTTCCACGATTCTAGTTTGGGACATTAGACAACTGCTCAGACCTTGCTCTGGTCCATGGGGATACCTTCGACAAAGACAATGAATCCCTGGAAGCTCATAGAAGGTCAACTAAATTCACATTTCTCCATATTGACAAACGGACAGTTCTCTAGGAAGGGTTGGAGGACCTGACATGCGTGTTGCGTGAGGCAGGCAGGATCTCAAGAAAAGATGAAGATGTTGCCTAGGCAAACATCAACGAACTTGCCCAGCATATCGGAAAGCAATGTTGACCAGATTCTGGAAGATCCCTGGGGAGTTTGAGAGCCCAAATGGCATAACTAGGTACTCATAATAGCCTGTGGGCATGTTAAGCTTTTTTCCATTCATCCCCTTCTGAGATCCTTACTACTTAGTAGCCATTGCAGATGTTGAGCTTTGTGAAAATGGTGGCCACCTAGAGACACTGTAAACATCAGTGGCAATGGTTAGCAATTCTTTACGGTTATGTCATTAAGGCCTCAGCAATCGAAACATGGGTGGAGACCCCTGTTCTTCTTCCAAATGAAGAGGAATCCAGCACTCGTAGATGCTTGCCACCAGAGATCCTATTCTTTTTTTGAGAGAGCAGACCGTTCGCAGTTATCCTCCAAAACATTTGCCTGTCAGCTGCTGTTTCTTTAAACTCACAGCTCAAAACTTTGCAAGCTCAGAATGAAGGCAGGGGAAACCCAAAGGTGCTAGCTTTGAATTTAACTGACAAGCGTCCGGCAACAAACAATGCTGACCCAGATCAGCTGTATCTCTCCCTAATACAAGAAGTGCAAAGCCAATTATGAGCTGCTCGGAAAAGGCTACTAGCCACAGCCAGCACTGGCACCGCTAAGATTCATATTCCAGCCATGTTGGTCACTACTGCTCTGCATTGCCGTGCCGTAACCGAGTGAACCACTTGGCAGCGGAGCCAGGAATTTTTGTATGTGCTTTTCCTCTGCCTTGGTCTCTGCACAGTACACTGAGAAGAGATGACCCCGGGAAGGCGTGGGGCCTAGAAAAAGGCCAATGACACAGTTGTAGGGGCCATGAGGAGGTAATGTGATACCTAAGGATTTAGAAAATGCCTCCTTCAGATCACAGAACTCGGAGGGTACTTTAGGCAGGTTGGCAGATGGATTGGGAGAGGCTGCTCTGGAACTAGCTGACTGAGTCTTGTAGGCAGTACTGGGCACCAGTGGGACTCCAGTATCTGCAGATCCTTCCAGTTAATGCAGGGTTTGTGATGAGAAAGCCAGGGTTTGCCAAGGAGAACCAGAGCTCTAGGGATGCTAATCAGAAGAAGGAATGTCCAAGAGGATCTCCGCTTAGTGGTTGCCTGAGATGAGTAGTTTTACAGGAGTGGTTGTGTGTGTGATGCTGGTAAGTGGGGACCTGAAGATGTTGTGCCCTTGTATGGGTCTTTCAAGAGCCTGGTGCGGAGGCTGTAGTTGAGTGGCAAGTACTCTGGCTGTAGTCTGTACTCTGGCTGCCTCGTGACCATGACTGGACAAATACAAACCTCCCTCATCTCCTCCAAGAAGTGTAAGGAGCTGAAAACAGAAGACCTGCCATCCGAGACAGCAGTACCCCACTCTCTAGCGTGGCTGGGAGAAGTGTGAACATACAGGCTACGTGAATGCGGTTAGTGGGGAATAGCATGAAAAGCTAGGGAGCACTGAGACAGGAAAGACAAACAGGTACCTGGATGACCATCATATGGGCTGGGCAGAGGAAGGCGAGGACCGACAACAGGAGTGGAGGCAGGAACCACAGGAGCAGCCTCAGGTGGAAGCTGCAGCTGGTATAGTTGCCCCAAGAAAGAATTTGTACAGGAATGCAAAGACCGATGGATCCTATGAAGAAAAAAAGCTTCCCGTTAAACTCATCCTCTTAGTGCAGCTCTAATTCAGTGAGGCATTGATATTTTCCAGAAAATTCCATAAAGAACATGCCAACCAACAAGAGAAGGTAAAGAGATAAGAGATAAACAGTGTAATGTGACTGGAAAAAGTTCCTCATAAAAAAGGCAGTTTTGAATGTTTTTATTCAGTATTCTATGCGCGGAAAGACAACTCTGGGCTTTAGGTCAGTGTATCATCATGAGCTGGAATACAGACTGATAATTTTCTCAAGCTTTTGCCTCATTCCAATTATTTGGAGAAAAGAGGACATCAAAAATACGAAAACATGTCTGAATGGAAAACAAAACACTCATCCTCTTACTGCAACTCAAACTCACAGCATCAAGCAGCTGAACTCACAGCACATGGACACAGAGCTTACAGTTAAACTCATCCTCTTAGTGCAGCTCTAACTCACCGCACATGGAGACAGAGCTTCCAATTAAACTCATCTTCTTACTGCAGCTCTAACTAACAGCACATGGAGACAGAGCTTCCAGTTAAATTCATCATCTTGCTGCAGCTCTAACTCACAGCACTTGGAGACAGAGTTTCCAGTTAAACTCATCCTCTTACTGCAGCACTAATTCACAGCACATGAAGACAGAGCATCCAGTTAAAGTCATCCTCGTACTGCAGATCTAAATCACAGCACATGGAGACAGAGCTTCCAGTTAAACTCATCCTCTTACTGCAGCACTAACTCACAGCACATGGAGACAGAGCTTCCAATTAAACTCATCCTCTTACTGCAGCACTAATTAACAGCACAGAGAGACAGAGCTTCCAGTTAAACTCAACCTCTTACTGTAGCTCTAACTAACAACACATGGAAATAGAGTTTCTAGTTAACTCATCCTCTTTCTGCAGCTGTTAGTCACAGCACATGGAGACAGTGCTCCAAGTTAAATTCATCCTCTTACTGCAGCTTAAACTCAAAACACATGGAGATAGAGGTTGAGTTTAACTGGAATCTCTAACTGTAGCTGTTACTTACAACACATGGAAACAGAGTCTCCAGTTAAACTCATCCTCTTACTGCAGCTCTAACTCACAGCACAAGGAGACAGTGCTTCCAGTTAAACTCATCCTCTTACTGCAGCTCTAACTCACAGCACATGGAGACAGAGCTTCCAGTGAAACTCCTCCTCTTACTGCAGCTCTAACTCACAGTACATAAAGACAGAGCTTCCAGTTAAACTCCTCCTCTTACTGCAGCTCTAACTCACAGCACATGAAGACAGAGCTTCCAGTTAAACTCCTTTTCTAACCACAACTCTTATTCACAGCGCATGAAGAAAGAGCTTCCAGTTGAACTCCGCCTCTTACTGTAGCTCTAACTCACAGCACATGGAAACAGAGCTTCCAGTTAGACTCATCCTCTTACTGCAGCTCAAACTCACAGCACATGGAGACAGAGCTTGCAGTTGAACTCATCCTCTTACTGCAGATCTAAATCACAGCACATGGAGACAGAGTCTCCAATTAAACTCATCCTCTTACCGCAGCACTAACTCACAGCACATGGAGAATAAGTTTCCAGTTAAAGTCATCGTCTTACTGCAGCTCAAACTCACAGCATATGGAGATAGAGGTTGAGTTTAACTGGAATCTCTAACTGTAGCTGTTACTTACAACACATGGAAACAGAGTCTCCAGTTAAACTCATCCTCTTACAGCAGCTCTAATTCACAACAAAGAAAGACAGAGCTTCCAGTTAAACTCATCCTATTACTGCAGCTCTAACTAACAGTACATGGAGACAGAGCTTCCACTGAAACTCATCCTCTTACTGCAGCTCTAACTGAGCACATGAAGACAGAGCTTCAATTTAAACTCATCTTCTAATGAAAGCTTAAACTCACAGCACACGGAGACAGAGCTTCCAGTAAAACTCTTCGTCTTACGACAGCTCTAACTCAAAGCCCATGAAGACAGAGCTTAATGTTAAACTCATCCTATTACTGCAGCACTAAATCACAGCACATGGAGACAGTGCTGCCGGTTAAACTCATCCTCTTACTGCAGCTCTCACTCACAGCACATGAAGACAGAGCTTCCATTTAAACTCATCCTCTTACTGCAGCTCTAACACACTGCACGTGGAGATAGAGGTTGAGTTTAACTGGAATCTCTAACTGCAGCTGTTAACTTACAACACATGGAAACAGAGTCTCCAGTTAAACTCATCCTCTGACTGCAGCTCTAACTCACAGCACATGGGAGACAGTTAAACTCTTCCAGTGAAACTCATCCTCTTACTGCAACTGGAACTCACAGCACATGGAAACAGAGCTTCCAGTTAAACTCATCCTCTTACTGCAGCTCTAACTCACAACAAAGAAAGACAGAGCTTCCAGTTAAACTCATCCTATTACTGCAGCTCTAACTAACAGTACATGGAGACAGAGCTTCCAGTTAACTCATCCTCTTACTCAGAAAGCTTAACTGGTGCTGTTGAAGAATAACTTCTTCAACAAAGCACCAGCAGCTACTGTGAGTACTATACTGATGAACAGTTCAAGTGTAATGTATCAAGGATTGCAGTCTCTCAATAATACACTTCAACGGTAGAAGTCTGCACAGGAACTTTATAAAAATTAAGGACTATTTAAAACAATTTAGCAAGTTCAGTGTCATGGCTGTATCTGAATCATGGCTGACTTACAAGAAGGAGGCTGATGTGGAGCTCGAGGACTATGAATTATTCACTACTAACAGAACAAACAGAAATGGTGGTGGGGTTGCGTTGTATGTGAATAATACTTTTAAATGCAAAAAAATAGAATCAATTTCAATAGCTATAGATAACATAATGGAAATAGTTACAGTAGAAATGATCACTGGAAAACACAAGAGTATAATAATAAGCTGTGCATATAGAACTCCGGGGTCCTCTCTAGACATATTTAATGATAAAATGAGTTTATATATACGACAAAAAATGTCGAGAAAAAGAGTGTCTTTGTCTGTGGGGACTTTAACATAGATCTATTGAATACAAATGAACACAGAAAGACTAGAGACTTTTTGGATACAATGTACTGTTTAAGCCTATTTCCCACTATCCTCAAACCAACAAGAATAACCACTAACAGTGCTACACTGATAGACAATATTTTTATCAATGACATCGAGTAAAGTTATAAGTGGGATGCTTTTTGAATGACATCACTGACCATCTTCCTATCTTCACTGTTGTACAGAACGTAACTTGGACAAAACTCAAACTGAAAGTACTAAATGGATTCGCAAAAGGACATCAAGCTTTGGGGGGCTCTAAAAAGGGACTTATACACACAAAATCGAATCTGGTTTATTCACATCAAGACCCAAACAAGGCATATGATGAATTTATGTCCATTTTCATGCCATTATATGACAGACATTGTCCTTGGCAACGACAGAGAAAGCATAAATATGATGAGAAGCCATGGATTACTAAAGGCCTTGAAAATGCTTTGTAAAAAGAAAAAATGTATTGTATAAGCAGTTCTTAAAATGCAGAACCAAGGAAGCAGAAAATAAATATAAAAAATATAAAAATAAATTAACTAGTATTATGAGATATAATAAAAAAGAACTATTATAATAAACTATTGGAACTACATAAAAGAAATACACAAGGGACATGGAAAGTGCTAAATAATTTAATTAATAAAAGTACTAAAAAGTCTGATTGTCCAAATTATTTTCTTGTTAATAATCAACAAAATGTAAGCACACTTAAGGAGATTGTAAATGGATTCAATGATTATTTCATAAATGTTGGCATAATTTGGCAAAACAAATTGCTAACCCGATAAATAAAGATGATGTTAGTGAAAAAATTATTGATATTAACCAAAATACTATATTTTTAACAAAGGTGGAAGAGAGAGAACTAATTGATATAGTTAATAAATTTAAGAATAAAAAGTCAACCGACTATAACGATATTGATATGTGCCTAAGTAAAAACCTTATATTATCTATAGCCAAACCACTAACTCATATTTGCAATCAATCATTTCAAACTGGAATATTTCCTTATAAAATGAAAACGGCAAAGGTCATTCCCATCTTCAAAAATGGAAATAAGCACAACTTCTGTAACTACCGACCAATTTCTCTGCTCCCTTAGTTCTCAAAAATACTGGAAACACTCTTTGCACACAGATTAGAGGACTTTATAGAAAAGCAACACCTTTTGAGTGACCAACAATATGGCTTCAGATCAAATCGTTCAACTACAATGGCAGTTATGGAACTCATTGATAAGATATCCACTAATACAGAAAATAAAGAATATACAGTTGGCCTATTTATTGACTTAAAGAAGGCTTTTGATACTATTGATCACACTTTATTATTAAAGAAGCTTGATAGATATGGTATCAGAGGGGTGGCTAACTCATGGATTAAAAACTATTTGGATGACAGATATCAATACGTCCAAATAAATAATGAACGGTCTGAATTGAGGAGGGTTACATGTGGGGTTCCACAAGGATCTGTACTGGGCCCGAAGCTCTTCATACTGTACACAAACGATAGTTGCTATGTTTCCTGTAAATTTAATTGTGTACTATTTGCGGATGATACAAACCTATTCTGCTCCGGCAAAGATCTCGAGCACCTTCTGAATACAGTGGAAACAGATCTTAAAAAAATAAAACAATGGTTTGATGTGAATAAGTTATCTTTAAATGTAAGCAAAACCAAATTTATTATTTTTGGAAATCGTACAATAAATCAAAGAGTGCAAATCACCATAGACAATGTGGAAGTGGAAAGAGTTTTTGAAAACAAGTTTCTCGGAGTTGTTATTGATCACAAGCTGTGCTACAAAATATCAAAAACCATTGCAATTCCGTACAAATGTAAAAACATCCTAACAACAAATTCACTAAAAATCCTGTACCAATCTCTAATAAAAACCATATATAACTTATTGTATTGAAGTGTGGGGACACGCATATAAAACAATTACAAAACCAATCCTCTTACTCCAAAAAAAAGCAATACGAATTATAAACAAAGCAGACTATAAGCAACCAACCAACCGATGATTTATAAATACATATGAACTTAACTTTAAAGAACTGGTGGATTTTAAAACTGCACAGCTTATGTTCAAAATCAATAACAACATGCTGCCTGACTGTATTCAGAAAATGTTCAAAAATAGACAAAGTTATTATAACTTTAGAGGGGTATGTATGTTTACAAAGACAAAAATTAGAACCAACATAAAACAAAGATAGTCCAAAAAGGTTCATACTGTCTGTAGTAACTAATTAGCCTTGACGTTCTTATTTTCTGACAGAAAAGGTTTTTATCCTACCTTGACATGTTTCGACGGAATACTCCCGACTTCTTCAGAAGAGTCACTGATGTTACGAGTGACGTGTCTTATCAGCTGATGTTAGCGAGGCGTGGCCGGGAGTATTCCGTCGAAACATGTCAAGGTAGGATAAAAACCTTTTCTGTCAGAAAATAAGAACGTCATGGCTAATTAGTTACTACAGACAGTATGAACCTTTTTTTTGGACTATTGAAAAAAAATTTGGACAATCTTGTGTCAGAGAGTTCCGCTACCTCGAACACCTGTTTTTAAAACGGGCGCGCCAGAAGAACCATCTCCGCTTCAATCTGCGCTGCCGAGATGAAAATGTTACACCTGCCAGCCTTAATATAAAGAATCCCATTCGAACTAAGAATGCAGATCGAATGATGAAAAAAGTGCGGATGATTTTGGTCAAGGAAAGAATACGAATAACAGCAAACAACATAAAGAATTTGGAATCTGAATTAAAACACAAAATGGAGGAGTTTAAACACCGGTACTCCCTTAGTAAGGAAATAGAACAAATGGTAGACAAAAACTTACATAAATGAAAGCACCAGAGGTGCTGATGCCTCGGTGTGTATTGCTTAGCCACTACTGATGTACAATAGTTGTACAGTAACATAAAAGCAAGCTTGAATACATAAACAGTCAATAGAGTGCGGTCCTTGTGCCAAAATCATGTGGGTGTGGCTTAACATTATGTACACAAAACGTGTATACTGAAACATGAAGTGCTACAAAAAATCAAAATTCTGGCACATTTAAAATCAAGAGAACAGTGTTTGTCACTCGTTGGCATTGTTACTTTAGCTTGGATGCACACGCTGTCGCAGTTATGATGGTAACAGACAGACAAACAAATACACAGAGTGAGTACCGTTTGCTCGCTGTGCGCATGCGCACACCGAGGCATAACAATACGAAAACGAGTTCTCAAAAACGAAAGAAAGGCACATAAGGAAACTAAACAAATTAATCGCAAATAAGCATACAGAAAGAAACCAACACCCTATTAATGAAAAAATGGATATGCAATATGTCTAAACACCGACTAACGGATGCAGAACGTAGTGTGTTATCCCGAGGGCTAAATTTTTGCGGTAACACCTACACACATCCCCCTCGAAGAGTTTATCCTCGCAACAGAATTGGCATGCGAAAAAATACCAGACCCGGTCAAAAAGCAGCTCTACGCACTGACATAGCAGGCATCCTCAAATCAACTAAACTCCCACCCAGTAACATTACAAAATCAGAAGCACAAGCCATTAACACTCTGTCTAAAAACAAAGATATCACTATTCTCCCAGCAGACAAAGGTAGAACCACGGTCATTCTGGACACAGAAAATTACGAAAAACAAATGATGAAAATGCTGGAAGATACAGACACATACGAAGTGTTAAAAAGGATCCAACGGAGGAGAAGAAAAATAGACTCAGGACCATCATGAAACGATTACTAAGCTTAAAAACAAAATAGACAAACAAACGTACAATCATCTCATACCCACAGCAAGTGTAACCCCGAATACACGGCACACCAAAGATCCACAAGCAGGGGAGCTCCGTTGCGACCCATAGTAGACAGCATAGGATCAGTAACATACAACCTGTCCAAATCTCTCATGAAATCTTACAACCCCTTCTGGGACAAACAAACAAGCACTGCAAGAACTCAAAACAGTTAGCCCAAGAACTCAAGAACACCAAAGTAGAGGCAGATGAAATTTTCATATCGCATTTACGTGGTTTCTTTATTTACTCAAGACGCCTGTAGACGCCACTTTAAACATAGTGGAAAACAGATTGGAAGCTGACAGATCACTGAAAAAGCGCACAAATCTCTCAGTTCACGACATATCAGAGCTGCTAAGGTTCGTCGCCACATCCACTTATTTCAAATTCTGCAATATAATATTTAGGCAAAAAAGAAGGATTCCCCATGGGTGACCCACTGTCTGCCATCATGTGTGGATTTTTCATGGAGGACCTAGAAACGAGGGCCATAGCATCGGCACCGAAAGTAATCGTCCACGCTCTGGAAAAGATACGTGGGCGACATCTTAGAAAAAATAAAATTAGGACATACGCAACAACTTACAGATCATTTAAACAGTATGGACCGCACTGGGAAAATACAATTCACGCATGAAGAAGAGACAGATAAAACCATAGCGTTTCTGGACATAAATATACATCACACTAATGAAGGAGACATTAAAAATAAAAAATATACAGAAAGCCCACTCA
This sequence comes from Gymnothorax javanicus, assembly GCA_029692085.1. NCBI lineage: Eukaryota > Metazoa > Chordata > Actinopteri > Anguilliformes > Muraenidae > Gymnothorax > Gymnothorax javanicus. The sequence continues at coordinate 3,428,860 of CM056193.1, forward strand.
CACTGATCAATACCTGCTTTGGTCATCTGAACACCCCATAAATCACAAACTTTCCGTGGTAAGAACCCTGTTTGATCGTGCATCGATCATCACAGAAGACACAGACAAGAAAAAGGAAGAAGAACATATAACTAACGCACTAAAGAAATGCCAGTACCCACTATGGGCCATAAACACAGGAAAACTACAGGTACAGCAGAAGCGAAATACCGCCACATTCAGAAAAGAAACGAAAAAAATGAAACCGAAACCAAAAGAGTCGTCACGTTACCATACATAAGAGGTGTCACAGAGCGGATTCAACGGGCCATGAGAAAATTCCACATCAACACCCGGTAAAACCATACATAAAATTACGACAACTACTGGTGCACCGAAAAGACCAAATTGACAACTGTAACAAATGTGACGTCATATATGAAATCCTTGCGGTCTTGCCATAAAACATACATTGGGGAAACAGGTAGACCTTTTCACACACGCAAAAAAGAACACCAAAAAGAATGCGAGAAAGAGACAACAGTAAGACAGACACGCTCAGTTAAAGAACAAGCACTACAGGTAAACCTTAAATCAGCAATCACAGACCATTGCAAGAGGGAAAATCATATTATGGACTGGGACAAGGCCAAAATTATCCGCAGACTCAGAACAACCGACATGAACGCTGGATCATGGAGGCAATTGAAATCAGGAAGCGCCCACAGGACTATGAACCGGGACGAGGGGCATACATGCTTTCCCACACCTGGAGTGCCATCTTGGAGGAGCGGCGGCGGATAGGAGGCGTGGCCGCCCTGTCAAATCTAACAGGCGGCCACGCCTCGCTAACATCAGCTGATAAGACACGTCACTCGTAACATCAGTGACTCTTCTGAAGAAGACGGGGAGTATTCAGTCGAAACATGTCAAGGTAGGATAAAACCTTTTCTGTCAGAAAATAAGAACGTCAAGGCTGATAAAACAAAGATGTACAACTGTAACAGCAGTCAACTTGTGGAATAATCTTGAAAAATGATCTAAAACATGTAGTACAATAAATATATTTAAAAATATACTTAAAAGCAGGATGATCAATTTATATCAACTAGAATTATGAGCTTTGGTGCCTTTTATGCTGAAGAGTTTTATTATTTTGTTTTGTCGTTTTCCTTTGTTCATATAAATGAAATAGTAGATTGCAGAGCGTAATATAACCAGTGTCTAAAAGGGTAGGCGTAATAGGCTATGCTTCAGCCTACACCTTTACGGTCTTGGATGTTTGTTGAGCGCTGTCTTTAGTTATCTGTTTATTTGTTCATTCTGCTTTGCTTTTTGTTGTTGTTTGTTTTTTCTTGGACCTTGTCTGGCTGATTTTTTGTGTTGAGTTGTGGATTCTATTGCGCAATGAGGTGTTGTGTCCAATCAAAGACTGAAATAAACTAAACTAAACTAAAAAACTAAACTAACTTGCCACACCTGAAGACAGAGCTTCCCGTTAAACTCATCTTCGTACAACAGCTGGAAACTCACAGCACATGGACAGAGAGCTTCCAGTTGAACTTACCTTCTTACTGCAGCAATAACTCACAGCACAGAAAGGGAGAGCTTCCAGTTAAACTCATCCTCTTACTGCAGCTCACTCAGCACATGAAGACAGAGCTTCCAGTGAAACTCATCTTCTAACGACAGCTTTAAACTCACAGCACATGGACACAGAGCTTCCAGTTGAACTCATCTTCTTATTGCAGCAATAACTCACAGCACAGAAAGGCAGAGCATCCAGTTGAACTCATCTGCTTATTGCAGCAATAACTCAGCACAGAAAGGCAGAGCTTCCAGTTAAACTCATCTTCTTACTACAGCTCTAACTCACAGCACATGGAGACAGAGCTTCCAGTTAAACTCATCTTCTTACTACAGCTCTAAACTCACAGCACATGGAGACAGAGCTTCCATTTAAACTCATCCTCATATTGCAGCTCTAACTCACAGCACATGGAGACAGAGATTCCAGTTAAACTCATCCTCTTACTGCAGCTCTAACTCACAGCACATGGAGACAGAGCTTCCAGTTAAACTCATCCTCTTACTGCAGCTCTAATTCACAGCACATGGACAAAGAGCTTCCAGTTAAACTCATCCTCTGACAGGAGCACTAACTCACAGCACATGGAGAATAAGTTTCCAGTTAAAGTCATCGTCTTACTGCAGCTCAAACTCACAGCATATGGAGATAGAGGTTGAGTTTAACTGGAATCTCTAACTGTAGCTGTTACTTACAACACATGGAAACAGAGTCTCCAGTTAAACTCATCCTCCTACTGCAGCTCTAACTCACAACAAAGAAAGACAGAGCTTCCAGTTAAACTCATCCTATTACTGCAGCTCTAACTAACAGTACATGGAGACAGAGCTTCCACTGAAACTCAACCTCTTACTGCAGCTCTAACTGAGCACATGAAGACAGAGCTTCAATTTAAACTCATCTTCTAATGAAAGCTTTAAACTCACAGCACACGGAGACAGAGCTTCCAGTAAAACTCATCGTCTTACGACAGCTCTAACTCACAGCCCATGAAGACAGAGCTTAATGTTAAACTCATCCTATCACTGCAGCACTAAATCACAGCACATAGAGACAGTGCTGCCGGTTAAACTCATCCTCTTACTGCAGCTCTCACTCACAGCACATGAAGACAGAGCTTCCATTTAAACTCATCCTCTTACTGCAGCTCTAACACACTGCACGTGGAGATAGAGGTTGAGTTTAACTGGAATCTCTAACTGTAGCTGTTACTTACAACACATGGAAACAGAGTCTCCAGTTAAACTCATCCTCTGACTGCAGCTCTAACTCACAGCACAAGGAGACAGAGCTTCCAGTGAAACTCATCCTCTTACTGCAACTGGAACTCACAGCACATGGAAACAGAGCTTCCAGTTAAACTCATCCTCTTACTGCAGCTCTAACTCACAACGAAGAAAGACAGAGCTTCCAGTTAAACTCATCCTATTACTGCAGCTCTAACTAACAGTACATGGAGACAGAGCTTCCAGTTAACTCATCCTCTTACTGCAGCTCTAACTGGTGCTGTTGAAGAATAACTTCTTCAAAAGCACCAGCAGCTACTGTGAGTACTATACTGATGAACAGTTCAAGTGTAATGTATCAAGGGATTGCAGTCTCTCAATAATACACTTCAACGGTAGAAGTCTGCACAGGAACTTTATAAAAATTAAGGACTATTTAAAACAATTTAGCAAATTCAGTGTCATTGCTGTATCTGAATCAGCACATGAAGACAGAGTTTCCAGTGAAACTCATCTTCTAATGACAGCTTTAAACTCACAGCAAATGGAGACAGAGCTTCCAGTAAAACTCATCCTCATACTGCTGCTCTAACTAACAGCACATGGAGAAAGAGCTTCCAGTTAAACTCATCCACTTCCTTCTGCTCTAACTTACAGCACATGGACACAGAGCACATGAAAACAGACCTTCCAGTGAAACTCATCTTCTTACTACAGCTTTAAACTCACAGCACATGGACAGAGAGCTTCCAGTTGAACTTTTCTTCTTATTGCAGCTCTAACTCAGCACATGAAGACAGAGCATCCAGTGAAACTCATCCTCATACTGAAGCTCTAACTAAAAGCACATGGAGACAGAGCTTCCAGTTAAACTCATCCAGTTACTGCAGCTCTAACTCACAGCACATGGAGACAGATTTTCCAGTTCAACTCATCCTCTTACTGCAGCTCTAACTTGCCGCACCAGAAGACAGAGCATCCAGTGAAACTCATCCTCATACTGAAGCTCTAACTAAAAGCACATGGAGACAGAGCTTCCAGTTAAACTCATCCAGTTACTGCAGCTCTAACTAACAGCACATGGAGACAGATTTTCCAGTTCAACTCATCCTCTTACTGCAGCTCTAACTTGCCGCACCTGAAGACAGAGCTTCCCGTTAAACTCATTTTCTTACAACAGATGTAAACTCACAGCACATGGACACAGAGCTTCCAGTTGAACTCATCGTCCAACTGCAGCTATAACTCACAGCACAGAAAGACAGAGCATCCAGTTAAACTCATCGTCTTACTACAGCTTTACACTCACAGCACATGAAGACAGAGCTTCCCGTTAAACTCATCTTCTTACTACAGTTTTAACTCACAGCACATGGAGACAGTGCATCTGGTTTAACTCACCCACTTACTGCAGCTCTAACTCACAGCCCATGAAGACAGAGCTTAAAGTTAAACTCATCCTATTAATGCAGCTCTAATTCACAGCACATGGAGACAGTGCTGCCGGTTTAACTCATCCTCTTGCAGCAGCTCTAACTCACAGCACATGAAGACAGAGCTTCCATTTAAACTCATCCTCTTACTGCAGCTCTAACTAACAGTACATGGAGACAGAGCTTCCAGTTAAACCCATCCTCTGACTGCAGCTCTAACTCACTGCACATGGAGACTGAGCTTCCACTTAAACTCATCCTATTACAGGAGCTCTAAATCACAACACATGGAGACAGAGCTTCCAGTTCAACTCATCCTCTTACTGCAGCTCTAACTTGCCGCACCTGAGGACAGAGCTTCCAGTTAAACTCATCTTCTCACTACAGCTTTAAACTCACAGCACATGGAGACAGAGCTTCCAGTTAAACTCAACCTCATACTGCAGCTCTCACTAACAGCACGTGGAGACAGAGCTTCTAATTAAACTCATCCTCATACTGCAGCTCTCACTAACAGCACATGGACACAGAGCTTCCAGTTCAACTCATCCTCTTACTGCAGCTCAAACTTGCCGCACCTGAAGACAGAGCTTCCAGTTAAACTCATTTTCTTACAACAGCTGTAAACTCACAGCACATGGACAGAGAGCTTCCAGTTGAACTTATATTCTTACTGCAGCAATAACTCACAGCACAGAAAGGGGGAGCATCCAGTTAAACTCATCCTCTTGCTGCAGCTCTCACTTGCCGCACATGAAGAAAGAGATTCCAGTGAAACTCACCTTCCTACGACAGCTTTAAACTCACAGCACATGAAGAAAGAGCTTCCAGTTAAACTCTTCTTCTTATTACAGCTTTGAACTCACAGCACATGAACACAGAGCTTCCAGTTCAACAATTCCTCTTACTGCAGCTCTAACTTGCCGCAACTGAAGACAGAGCTTCCAGTTAAACTCATTTTCTTACAACAGCTGTAAACTCACAGCACATGGACAGAGAGCTTCTAGTTGAACTTATATTCTTACTGCAGCAATAACTCACAGCACAGAAAGGGAGAGCTTCCAGTTAAACTCATCCTCTTGCTGCAGCTCTCACTTGCCGCACATGAAGAAAGAGCTTCCAGGTAAACTCATCTTCTTACTGCAGTTTAAACTCACAGCCCATGAAGACAGAGCTTCCAGTAAAATTCATCCTCTTACAGCAGCTCGAACTTGCCGCACATGACGACAGAGCTTCCAGTGAAACTCAACTTCTCACTACAGCTTTAAACTCACAGCACATGGAGACAGAGCTTCCAGTTAAACTCATCCTCATACTGAAGCTCTAACTAACAGCACATGGAGACAGAGCTTCCAGTTAAACTCATCCTCATACTGAAGCTCTAACTAACAGCACATGGAGACAGAGCTTCCAGTTAAACTCATCCTCATACTGAAGCTCTAACTAACAGCACATGGAGACAGAGCGTCCAGTTCAACTCATCCTCTTACTGCAGCTCTCACTTGCCGGACATGAAGACAAACCTTCCAGTGAAACTCATCTTCCTACGACAGCTTTAAACTCACAGCACATGGACACAGAGCTTCCAGTGAAACTCTTCTGCTTACTACAGCTTTAAAATCACAGCACATGAAGAAAGAGCTTCCAGTTAAACTCTTCTTCTTACTACAGCTTGAAACTCACAGCACATGGACACAGAGCTTCCACTTAGACTCCTCTTCTTACTACAGCTTTAAACTCACAGCCCATGAAGACAGAGCTTCCATTTAAACTCATCCTCTTACTGCAGCTCAAACTCACAGCACATTGAGACCGAGCTTCCAGTTAAACTCTTCCTCTTACTGCAGCAATAACTCTCAGCACAAAGAGACAGAGCTTCCATTTAAACTCATCTTCATCCTGCAGCTCTAAGTAACAGCACATGGAGACAGAGCTTACAGTTAAACTCATCCACTTCCTTCTGCTCGAACTTACAGCACAAGGACACAGAGCTTCCAGTTAAACTCATCCTCTTACAGCAGCTCTAACTCAGCACATGAAGACAGAGCTTAAAGTTAAACTCATCCTATTAATGCAGCTCTAACTCACAGCACATCGAGACCGAGCTTCCAGTTAAACTCATCCTCTTACTGCAGCTCTAACTCACAGCACGTAGAGACAGAGCTTCCAGTTAAACTCATCCTCTTACTGCAACTCTAACTAACAGCACATGGACACAGAGCTTCCAGTTCAACTCATCCTCTTACTGCAGCTCTAACTTGCCGCACATGAAGACAGACCTTCCAGTGAAACTCATCTTCTTACTACAGCTTTAAACTCACAGCACATGAAGAAAGAGCTTCCATTTAAACTCATCCTCTTACTGCAGCTCAAACTCACAGCACATCGAGACCGAGCTTCCAGTTAAACTCATCCTCATACTGCAGCTCTAACTCAGCACATGAAGACAGAGCTTAAAGTTAAACTCATCCTATTACTGCAGCTCAAACTAACAGCACATGAAGACAGAGCTTCCATTTAAACTCATCCTCTTACTGCAGCTCAAACTCAAAGCACATCGAGACCGAGCTTCCAGTTAAACTCATCCTCTTACTGCAGCTCTAACTCACAGCACGTAGAGACAGAGCTTCCAGTAAAACTCATCCTCTTACTGCAACTTTAACTAACAGCACATGGACACAGAGCTTCCAGTTCAACTCATCCTCTTACTGCAGCTCTAACTAACAGCACATGGACACAAAGCTCCCAGTTCAACTCATCCTCTTACTGCAGCTCTGACTTGCCGCACATGAAGACAGACCTTCCAGTGAAACTCATCTTCTTACTACAGCTTTAAACTCACAGCACATGGAGACAGAGCTTCCAGTTAAACTCATCCTCTTACTGCAGCTCTAACGAACAGCACATGGACACAGAGCTCCCAGTTCAACTCATCCTCTTACTGCAGCTCTAACTTGCCGCACATGGACACAGAGCTTCCAGTTAAACTCATCTTCTTTCTACAGTTTAAACACACAGCACATGGAGATAGTGCTTCCGGTTAAACTCACCCACTTACTGCAGCTCTAACTCACAGCCCATGAAGACAGAGCTTAAAGTTAAACTCATCCTATTAATGCAGCTCTAACTCACAGCACATGAAGACAGAGCTTCCATTTAAACTCATCCTCTTACTGCAGTTCAAACTCACAGCACATCGAGACCGAGCTTCCAGTTAAACTCATTCTCTTACTGAAGCTCTAACTCACAGCGCATGGACACAGAGCTTCCAGTTAAACTCTTCCTCTTACTGCAGCTCTAACTAACAGTATATGGAGACAGAGCTTCCAGTGAAACTCATCCTCTTATTGCAGCATTTACTCACTGCACAGAGAGACAGAGCTTCCAGTTAAACTCATCCTCATACTGCAGCTCTAAGTAACAGCACATGGAGACAGAGCTTACAGTTAAACTCATCCACTTCCTTCTGCGAGAACTTACAACACAAGGACACAAAGCTTCCAGTTAAAAACATCCTCTTACTGCAGCATTAAGTCACAGCACAAAAAGACAGAGCTTCCAGTTAAACTCATCCTCTTACTGCAGCTCTAACTTGCCGCACATGAAGACAGAGCTGCAAGTTGAATTATTCTTCTTACTGCAGCAATAACTCACAGCACAGAAAGACAGAGCTTCCAGTTAAACTCATCCTCTTACTGCAGCTCTAACTCAGCACTTGAAGACAGAGCTTCCAGTTAAACTCATCCTCTTACTACAGCTTTGAACTCACAGCACATGAAGACAGAGCTTCCAGTTAAACTCATCCTCTTACTGCAGCTCTAACCCACAGTACATGGAGGCAGAACTTCCAGTTAAACTCATCCTCCAACTGCAGCTTTGAACTCACAGCACATGAAGAGAGAGCTTCCAGTTAAACTCATCCTCATACTGCAGCTCTAACTAACAGCACATGAAGACAGAGCTTCCAGTTAAACTCATCCACTTCCTTCTGCTCTAACTTACAGCACATGGACACAGAGCTTCCAGTAAAACTCATCCTCTTACTACAGCTTTGAACTCACAGCACATGAAGAGAGAGCTTCCAGTTAAACTCATCCTCATACTGCAGCTCTAACTAACAGCACATGAAGACAGAGCTTCCAGTTAAACTCATCCACTTCCTTCTGCTCTAACTTACAGCACATGGACACAGAGCTTCCAGTAAAACTCATCCTCTTACTGCAGCATTAAGTCACAACACAAAAAGACAGAGCTTCCAGTTCAACTCATCCTCTTACTGCAGCTCTAACTTGCCGCACCTGAAGACAGAGCTTCCAGTTAAACTCATCCTCTTACTGCAGCTCTAACTCACAGCACATGAAGACAGAGCTTTAATTAAACTCATCCTCTTACTGCAGCTCTAACTCACAGCACATGAAGACAGAGCTTTAATTAAACTCATCCTCTTCCTGCATCTCTAACTCACAGCACATGAAGACAGAGCTTCCAGTTAAACTCATCCACTGACTGCAGCTCTAACTCACAGCACATCGAGATTGAGCTTCCAGTTAAACTCATCCTCTTATTGCAGCTCTAACTCACAGCACGTGGAGACAGAGCTCCCAGTTGAACTCATCCTCTTACTGCAGATGTAACTCACAGCACATGTAGACAGAGCTTCCAGTTGAACTCATCCTCTTATTGCAGCTTTAACTCACTGCACATAGAGACTGAGCTTCCACTTAAACTCATCCTCTTACAGGAGCTGTAAGATGGGAAAATAGGGGTTGGAGCACCGCTGGCGCCGATGAGTGCATCTGTGACACTGCAGCTAGACTGGCCGGCCTTCTGAGCATCAAAAGACTTCAACGCCATGCAATATAACAAATTGTTGAGTTCCTGATGACAAGCAGCTTGTTGTTTGCTGGGGTTTGCGTGAAGGGATGTGGGGGTGGTTTATGCCCGTAAGAGACTGGAGACCTGAACTGGGGGATGCAAAGTGTGAGCAAACTGTATCTGTGAATGGCCGGACAGGAGGAGGCAATAATCCCAGCCTCTGAGCTGGGAGTGGGGGATTGCATGGTTTCTGCGCCTTTGATGTCACCCTGCATAGGAGGCCTTTGGCTTACCCAATGCTCCATATTGCCCTCAATCATCTGTGTAAGACTGGACCCTAACTTATCTGTTTTAAATAATCTAAACCTCTGGGAACATCACAATATGCTCATATGTTCAATATACTGCGAAGAAATCACTTCTGTTCTTACAACACAATTTACCTGTATAATAATTCAGCTTAAGACTCTTTCATGACAACCGCATCATATTCATACATTTTCCTGGCTTGTTTGGTATGTATGTTTTTGTTACAGTTCGAGGAGTTGAATGGTGTATGTTTCATATCAAATGAAATTATAGTTCATTCACTTTTAGAAACTCCCTAAATTTGGGTAAGGTAAAATCTCCTCTCGGGTCATAAAATGTAGTTCCTTTTGTCTGAATGACCCCTCCTTTACAGCCAAATGGCCTGACTCTGTCTCAGTCCTGAGATCTGTAACCCGATATCTCACCTGGTTAACTTATGGGGCTCTCTGGTTGGAGGAGGGGGTAGCTGGTTTGGTTTGTAGGTAAGAGAAATGAGCTGTTCGGGGAGAATCGTATCCGGTCTCTCCCCGCGCATGTTAGTGCGTGAGTAGTCTTTTCAATGATGTAATATCGTATTTCAAACTTCCCGCGCACGTTAGTGCGTGTATCCTTTTCCTCCAGGTATGAATTTTTTCTCCTTTTCTAAATTATGTGTAACTTGTAATTGGCTTAATGTTGATTTGTTTGATTTAAGCTTTAGCCTACCTGGTGAATAAATTATTGTTATTCTTGTTAAGCTTGCGTGGTCTCCGTGACTCTTAATCCTTTTATTCTTTCTAGCCACGTTGCGACGGATACCTAGGGGTATAATCCCGACCGAGGTACGACTGGCCAGCGGCCCGGTATGGGAATTGGTTTTATTAAGTTGGAGAGACAATCATGATCTACCTACATAAGGGTTTATGTATTGCTGGTTCTGGGATTTTAACCTTAAGGAACCTTGAGGTGTAGTCACTTCGAGACCCATGCAGGTTTCCCTAGATTATGGATTCTAATTCTAATTCTAATTTGGAGTCAGATATTTAACGAGAGTGTAACTAAATTCATTATTATAAATTTATTATGGAGTCAGATTAATTATAACCGTTGTGCTTTTGTGCCCCGTTGTTCGAACGGAGAAAACATATCCATTTTATTGTGATTCGCACCAGCCAGGACGTCGCGCGTGCTAATACCAGGAATCCACATGCATAAACCTTCAACCCGAGCACTTCCGCAGTTGGTCGAGCTTTGTTGGGTTTTACAAAGCTCTAACTCACAACACATGGAGAGAAAGCTTCCAGTTAAACTCATCCTCTTACTGCAGCTCTAACTCACAGCACATGGACACAGAGCTTCCAATTAAACTCATCTTCTTACTGCAGCTTTAAATCACTGCACATGGAGACAGAGCTTCCAGTTAAACTCCTCCTCTTACTGCAGCTCTAACTCACAGCACATGGAGACAGAGCTTCCAGTTAAACTCATCCCCTAAATGCAGCTCTAACACACAGCACATCGAGACAGAGCTTCCAGTGAAACTCCTCCTCTTACTGCAGCTCTAACTCACAGCACATGGAGACAGAGCATCCAGTTAAACTCATCCCCTAAATGCAGCTCTATCACACAGCACATGGAGACAAAGATTACATTTAAACTCATCCTCTTACTGCAGCTCTATCTCACAGCAAATGGAGACAGAGCATCCAGTTAAAATCATCCTCTTACTGCAGCTCTAACTCACAGCACATGGAGACAGAGCATCCAGTTAAACTCATCCCCTAAATGCAGCTCTATCACACAGCACATGGAGACAAAGATTACATTTAAACTCATCCTCTTACTGCAGCTCTATCTCACAGCACATGGAGACAGAGCTTCCAGTTAAACTCATCCTCTTACTGCAGCTCTAACTCACAGCATATAAAGACAGAGCTTCTATTTAAACTTATCCTCTTACTGCAGGTCTAACTCACAGCACGTGGAGACAGAGCTTCCAGTTAAACTCATCCTCTTACTGCAGCTCTAACTCACAGCACATGGAGACTGAGCTTCCAGATGAACTCATCCTCTAACTGCAATCCTACTTTTTGATATAATTTGCATTTCCAATAATGTACTGACATTTTTGGAAATGGAGATAAGCAATAAATAATCCAAAACAGGTTAAAGTAGTCATGAAAACTGATTTATAATGATTGAGTCAACATGATAGTCTTTATTTACCTTTGATCACCTGTGAAATCTCCTTTGAAGTTGAACAGAGGATCCATAGACCGATCACTCTTCAAAGACTGACAGCTGGATACAGGTGACCCTGGTCTCTCTACCCGAACCCTGTAAATGAAAAATGGAGACAGAACTTCCTGTTAAAGTCATCCGCATCCTGCAGCTCTAACTCACTGCACATGGAGACAGAGCATCCAGTTAAACTCATCCTCTTACTGCAGCTCTATCTCAGAGCACATGGAGACAGAGCTTCCAGTTAAACTCATCCTCTTACTGCAGCTCAAACTCACAGCACATGGAGACTGAGCTTCCAGATGAACTCATCCTCTTACTGCAATCCTACTTTTTGATATAATTTGCATTTCCAATGATGTACTGACGTTTTTGGAAATGGAGATAAGCAATAATTAATCCAAAACAGGTGAAAGTAGTCATGAAAACTGATTTATAATGATTGAGTCAACGTGATGGTCTTTATTTACCTTTGATCACCTGTGAATTCTCCTTTGAAGTTGAATAGAGGATCCATAGACCGATCACTCTTCAAAGATTGACAGCTGGATACAGGTGACCCTGGTCTCTCTACCCGAACCCTGTAAATTAAACATTAAGACAGAACTTCCAGTTAAACTCATCCTCTTACTGCAGCTCTAACTCAGAGCACATGGAGACAAAGATTCCAGGTAAACTCATCCTCTTACTGCAGCTCTAACTCACAGCACGTGGAGACAGAGATTCCAGTTAAACTCATCTTCTTACTACAGCTCTAACTCACAGCACATGGAGACAGAGCTTCCAGTTAAGCTCATCCTCCTACTGCAGCTCTAACTCGAACACATGGAGACAGAGCTTCCAGTTAAAATCATCCCCTTACTGCAGCTCTAGCACACAGCACATGGAGACAGAGCTTCCAGTGAAACTCCTCCTCTTACTGCAGCTCTAACTCACAGCACATGGACAGAGCTTCCAGTTAAACTCATCCCCTTACTGCAGCTCAAACTCACAGCACATGGAGACAGAGCTTCCAGTTAAACTCATCCCCTTACTGCAGCTCTAACTCACAGCACATGGAGACAGAGCTTCCAGTTAAACTCATCCTCTTACTGCAGCTCCAACTCACAGCACATGGAAACAAAGATTCCAGTTCAACTCATCCCCTTACTGCAGCTCTAACACACAGCACATGGAGACAGAGCTTCCAGTGAAACTCATCCACTTACTGCAGCTCAAACACACAGCACATGGAGACAGAGCTTTCAGATGAACTCATGCTCTAACTGCAATCCTACTTTTTGATATAATTTGCATTTCCAATAATGTACTGACGTTTTGGGAAATGGAGATAAGCAATAATTAATCCAAAACAGGTGAAAGTAGTCATGAAAACTGATTTATAATGATCGAGTCAACATGATGGTCTTTATTTACCTTTGATCACCTGTGAAATCTCCTTTGAAGTTGAATAGAGGATCCATAGACCGATCACTCTTCAAAGACTGACAGCTGGATACAGGTGACCCTGGTCTCTCTACCCGAACCCTGCAAATTAAAAATGGAGACAGAACTTCCAGTTAAACTCATCCTCTTACTGCAGCTCGAACTCACTGCACATGGAGACAGAGCATCCAGTTAAAATCATCCCCTTACTGCAGCTTTAACTCACAGCACATGGAGACAGAGCTTCCAGGTAAACTCATCCTCTTACTGCAGCTCTAACACACAGCACATGGAGACAGAACTTCCTGTTAAAGTCATCCGCTTCCTGCAGCTCTAACTCACAGCAAATGGAGACAGAGCATCCAGTTAAAATCATCCCCTTACTGCAGCTCTAACTCACAGCACATGGAGACAGAGCTTCCAGTTAAACTCATCCTCTTACTGCAGCTCTAACTCAAAGCACATGGAGACAGAGCTTCCAGTTAAAGTCATCCTCTTACTGCAGTTCTAACTCCCAGCACATGGAGACAGAGCTTCCAGTTAAACTCATTCTCTTACTGCAGCTCTAACTCACAGCACATGGAGACAGAGCATCCAGGGAAACTCGTCCCCTTACTGCAGCTCTAACTCACAGCACATGGAGACAGAGCTTCCAGTTAAAGTCATCCTCTTACTGCAGCTCTAACTCCCAGCACATGGAGACAGAGCTTCCAGTTAAACAAATCCCCTAAATACAGCTCTAACACACAGCACATGGAGACAGAGCTTCCAGTTAAACTCATTCTCTTACTGCAGCTCTAACTCACAGCACATGGAGACAGAGCTTCCAGGGAAACTCGTCCCCTTACTGCAGCTCTAACTCACAGCGCATGGAGACAGAGCTTCCAGTTAAACTCATCCCCTTACTGCAGCTCTAACTCAAAGCACATGGAGATAGAGCTTCCAGTGAAACTCATCCTCTTACTGCAGCACTAACTCACAGCACATGGTAACAGAGCTTCCAGTTAAACTCATCCTCTTATTGCAGCTTTAACTCGCTGCACATGGAGACAGAGCTTCCAGTTAAACTCATCCTCTTACTGCAGCTCTAACTCACAGCATATAAAGACAGAGCTTCTATTTAAACTTATCCTCTTACTGCAGGTCTAACTCACAGCACATGGAGACAAAGATTCCAGTTAAACTCATCCTCTTACTGCAGCTCTAACACACAGCACGTGGAGACAGAGCTTCCAGTTAAACTCATCCTCTTACTGCAGCTCTAACTCACAGCACATGGAGACAGAGCTTCCAGTTAAAATCATCCCCTTACTGCAGCTCTAACACACAGCACATGGAGACAGAGCTGCTAGTGAAACTCATCCTCTTACTGCAGCTCTAACTCACAGCACATGGAGACAAAGATTCCAGTTAAACTCATCCTCTAACTGCAGCTCTAACACACAGCACATGGAGACAAAGATTCCAGTTAAACTCATCCTCTCACTGCAGCTCTAACTCACAGCACATGGAGACAGAGCTTCCAGTTAAACTCATCCTCTTAGGGCAGCTCAAACTCACAGCACATGGAGACAGAGCTTCCAGTTAAACTCATAATCTTACTGCAGCTCTAACTCACAGTACATGGAGACAAAGATTCCAGTTAAACTCATCCTCTTACTGCAGCTCAAACTCACAGCACATGGAGACAGAGCTTCCAGTTAAACTCATCCTCTTACTGCAGCTCTAACACACAGCACATGGAGACAAAGATTCCAGTTCAACTCATCCTCTTACTGCAGCTCTAACTCACAGCACATGGAGATAGAGCTCCCAGTGAAACTCATCCTCTTACTGCAGCTCTAACTCACAGCACATGGAGACAGAGCTTCCAGTTAAACTCATCCTCTTACTGCAGCTCAAACTCACAGCACATGGAGACAGAGCTTCCAGTGAAACTCATCCTCTTACTGCAGCTCTAACTCACAGCACATGGAGACAGAGCTTCCAGTTAAACTCATCCTCTTAATGCAGCTCTAACTCACAGCACATGGAGACAAAGATTCCAGTTCAACTCATCCTCTTACTGCAGCTCTAACTCACAGGACATGGAGACAGAGCTCCCGGTTAAACTCATCCTCTTACTGCAGCTCTAACTCACAGCACATGGAGACTGAGCTTCCAGATGAACTCATCCTCCTACTGCAATCCTACTTTTTGATATAATTTGCATTTCCAATAATGTACTGACGTTTTTTGGAAATGGAGATAAGCAATGAATAATCCAAAACAGGTGAAAGTAGTCATGAAAACTGATTTATAATGATTGACTCAACATGATAGTCTTTATTTACCTTTGATCACCTGTGAAATCTCCTTTGAAGTTGAATAGAGGATCCATAGACCGATCACTCTTCAAAGACTGACAGCTGGATACAGGTGACCCTGGTCTCTCTACCCGAACCCTGTAAATTAAAAATGGAGACAGAACTTCCTGTTAAAGTCATCTGCATCCTGCAGCTCTAACTCACTGCACATGGAGACAGAGCTTCCAGTTAAACTCATCCTCTTACTGCAGCTCTAACTCACTGCACATGGAGACAAAGATTCCAGTAAAACTCCTCCTCTTACTGCAGCTCTATCTCAGAGCACATGGAGACAGAGCTTCCAGTTAAACTCATCCCCTAAATGCAGCTCTAACTCAAAGCACATGGAGACAGAGCTTCCACTTAAACTCATCCCCTTAATGCAGCTCTAACTCAAAGCACATGGAGACAGAGCTTCCAGTTAAACTCATCCTCTTACTGCAGCTCTAACTCACAGCACATGGAGACAGAGCTTCCACTTAAACTCACCCTCTTACTGCAGCAAAAACTCACAGCACATGGAGACTAAGCTTCCAGATGAACTCATCCTCTTACTGCAATCCTACTTCTTGATATAATTTGCATTTCCAATAATGTACTGATGTTTTTGGAAATGGAGATAAGCAATAAATAATCCAAAACAGGTGAAAGTAGTCATGAAAACTGATTTATAATGATTGAGTCAACATGATGGTCTTAATTTACCTTTGATCACCTGTGAATTCTCCATTGAAGTTGAATAGAGGATCCATAGACCGATCACTCTTCAAAGACTGACAGCTGTATACAGGTGACCCTGGTCTCTCTACCCGAACCCTGTAAATTAAACATTAAGACAGAACTTCCAGTTAAACTCATCCTCTTACTGCAGCTCTAACTCACTGCACATGGAGACAGAGCTTCCAGCTAAACTCATCCTCTTACTGCAGCTCTAACTCACAGCACATGGAGACAAAGATTCCAGTTCAACTCATCCTCTTACTGCAGCTCTAACTCACAGGACATGGAGACAGAGCTCCCAGTTAAACTCATCCTCTTACTGCAGCTCTAACTCACAGCACATGGAGACAGAGCTTCCAGCTAAACTCATCCTCTTACTGCAGCTCTAACTCACAGCACATGGAGACAAAGATTCCAGTTCAACTCATCCTCTTACTGCAGCTCTAACTCACAGCACATGGAGACAGAGCTCCCAGTTAAACTCATCCTCTTACTGCAGCTCTAACTCACAGCACATGGAGAGAGAGCTTCCAGTTAAACTCATCCTCTTACTGCAGCTCTAACTCAGAGCACATGGAGACAGAGCTTCCAGTTAAACTCATCCTCTTCCTGCAGCTCTAACTCAGAGCACATGGAGACAGAGCCTCCAGATGAACTCATCCTCTTTCTGCAGCTCTAACTCACAGCACATGGAGACAGAGCTTCCAGTTAAACTCATCCCCTTACTGCAGCTCTGACTCACAGCACATGGAGACAGAGCTTCCAGTTAAACTCATCCTCTTAATGCAGCTCTAACTCACAGCACATGGAGACAGAGCTTCCAGCTAAACTCATCCTCGTACTGCAGCTCTAACTCACAGCACATGGAGACAAAGATTCCAGTTCAACTCATCCTCTTACTGCAGCTCTAACTCACAGGACATGGAGACAGAGCTCCCAGTTAAACTCATCCTCTTACTGCAGCTCTAACTCACAGCACATGGAGACAGAGCTTCCTGTTAAACTCATCCCCTTACTGCAGCTCTAACAAACGGCACATGGAGACAGAGCTTCCAGTTAAACTCATCCCCTTACTGCAGCTCTAACTCACAGCACATGGAGACAGAGCTTCCAGTTAAACTCATCCCCTTACTGCAGCTCTGACTCACAGCACATGGAGACAGAGCTTCCAGTCAAACTCATCCTCTTAATGCAGCTCTAACTCACAGCACATGGAGACAGAGCTTCCAGCTAAACTCATCCTCGTACTGCAGCTCTAACTCACAGCACATGGAGACAAAGATTCCAGTTCAACTCATCATCCTCTTACTGCAGCTCTAACTCACAGGACATGGAGACAGAGCTCCCAGTTAAACTCATCCTCTTACTGCAGCTCTAACTCACAGCACATGGAGACAGAGCTTCCTGTTAAACTCATCCCCTTACTGCAGCTCTAACAAACGGCACATGGAGACAGAGCTTCCAGTTAAACTCATCCCCTTACTGCAGCTCTAACTCACAGCACATGGAGACAGAGCTTCCAGATGAACTCATCCTCTTTCTGCAGCTCTAACTCACAGCACATGGAGACAAAGATTCCAGTTCAACTCATCCTCTTACTGCAGCTCTAACTAACAGGACATGGAGACAGAGCTCCCAGTTAAACTCATCCACTTACTGCAGATGTAACTCACAGCACATGGAGACAGAGCTTCCAGTTAAACTCATCCTCCTACTGCAGCTCTAACTCACAGCACATGGAGACAGAGCTTCCAGTTAAACTCAACCTCTAACTGTAGCTCTAACACACAGCACAGGGAGACAGAGCTTCCAGTTAAACTCATCCTCTTACTGCAGCTCTTACTCACAGCACATGGAGACAGAGCTTCCAGTTAAACTCATGCTCTTACTGCAGCTCTAACTCACAGCACATGGAGACAGAGCTTCCAGTTAAACTCATCCTCTTACTTGTAAGGCCAAGGCCCACCAAAATGGCTGCAAACCACAAAGAACAGCCATTTTAACTACATTTCCCAGAACCCCAAAAGCATTATCTCTAATGCAATTAAACCTAATGACGTCAAACCCCCCTTAAAGAGCATCAAGTAATCCATTGTTCTTTCTCTCTGGATTCTGCAACGGCGGAGCTATAGAGATCAAGGGTGCGCATCCATCTGACTGAAAAGTTTCTTTGGAACAGAACAAAGAACAAAGTTTTTCGGAGCGCTCCAGTTGGCCACGGTAGAGTTACCGATTAACTACGTTCTGTTCCGTAATTACTTAAGTTGCCGATAGGCGCCATCTATTCAAGAACCGGTTAAAAAGAATTCACACTGCACAGACGACAGTGGAATTTCTTTTGTTTCAACGCTCTTTAACCTTTGCAAGAAACAAAAAGGCAACCAGCTTCATTTTGCTATTTTTCCCGATCAACAAGTCGATTTAACTTTCTGCATTCTCTCGCATCATTGTGCCTTGAAAAGCAGACACCATTTCCTGTCCGCTGACGAGCTCTGGAAACAAAGGGACCGGACGCCCGAAGCCTTCACTCGGACACAGTAACTGACACTGGAGAACTGGGTCACTCACTCGGTAGTGATCCCAAGTAAGGCAATTTGCATCTGGGCAGATTTAGCTAGAATATATATATCGTGCGATTCCATGCTAATTGTTGATGTGTGAATGTAATTATTATTGTATACTTTGAGCTGTGTTTTTCTTTGCTGGCTGTTTTAATATACTGGATCTTACTGTTGTACTGGTTGAAAACTTCGGTATGTAAGAGAATTTGTCTGGAAATCGCGGATATTTACACTATATTGCTGCATTGCTGAGCTGTTAAATATCCGATCGTTGAGTGAGCTCATTTAAAACTGTGGATTGTTTGTTTTACATTGTTGCTTTGCTCTTTGTAATTAGAACTGTTGAGAGTTTGAATTGTATTGGGACGTTTTGGCTCGTCTGACTGATTGTTCAGCCCGCTGCGGCTTGCTACTCAATCCTATTAGACTTTGCCTGCGCCTTCTCTTCTGCTCTTCCTCTCTCTCATCCTCTCTCACTCGCTCTCCATTCTCATATTCTCTCTTCAGCTAGTTTCTGTACATTACACACTGCTTACTGAGTGGGAAACACAGACTCTGGCCTAACTCGTGCAGGAGTCTTTTTCTAATTCTCCCTCCTGTGCCATCCAGTTCTTTGTTCTCCCTCTCACTTCCTCCACTCTCAAGCACACGTGGTTCTCAGACTGCCACATCATCAGTCCGCCATTTTAGATCTGAGTCCCCCTTCTTAGATCTGAGTCCACCATTTTAGATCTGAGTCTGCCCTCTTAGATCTGAGTCCACCATTTTAGATCTGAGTCTGCCCTCTTAGATCTGAGTCCACCATTTTACATCTGAGTCCGCCTTCTTAGATCTGAGTCCACCATTTTAGATCTGAGTCCGCCCTCTTAGATCCAAGTCCTCCATTTTAGATCTGAGTCCAAGCCTGCCATTTTAACCTCTACCTTATGGTACTCAGACTTACTCACACACATGCATACACCCACACCCACACACACATACATCCTACCTTTAGTCTATTTGTATATGCTGTTCAGATATCACCGCTATTTAATCTTTCCTGTGTGTTTATTATTTTATCAAGTGGTATTGATTGCATGTTCATTGCTATTGAGACATAATAAACCTTTTTATATATTTTCAACAAGTGCTTCTGGTTGTCTTTGCCTGAATATTAGCTTGAATCTAACCTCTGCCAGGTCAAGAGCTCCCCTTTCCTTCAGCGTGTGGTTATATTATTGATGCTGGATGTTAATGGTAATTATATTGCTGTTGAATTTCAGCATTGATAATTAAGCCTAGTTTTCCCATTTTTGTTGAATATTGTAATCATTCATTTATAACATAAGTTGTGATTGTAGTAATTAGGCATTTATGGTGAAACATTAATGAGACTTAGTCATTCAATTGCTATTAATTTTCCCTTTACTAGAAGGGTGGTGCCCCGAGGAACTTTAATTATTAAAGTCTTAATAAATAAATTAACTAATTTATTAGTTATTAATTACATTTAATAGCCATTGTAATGCCCCTTTTAAGCTGTTGCACATACATACAGCAGCTCTAACTCACAGCACATGAAGACAGAGCTTCCAGTTAAACTCATCCTCTTACTGCAGCTCTAACTCACAGCACATGAAGACAGAGCTTCAAGTTAAACTCATCCTCTTACCGCAGCTCTAACTCACAGCACATGGAGACTGAGCTTCCAGTTAAACTCATCCTCTTATGGCAGCTCTAACTCACAGCACATGGAGACTGAGCTTCCAGTTAAACTCATTCTCTTACAGCAGCTCTAACTCACAGCACATGGAGACAGAGCTTCCAGTTAAACTCATCCTCTTACTGCAGCTCTAACTCACAGCACATGGAGACAGAGCTTCCAGTTAAACTCATCCTCTTACTGCAGCTCTAACTCACAGCACATGAAGACAGAGCTTCCGGTTAAACTCATTCTCTTACTGCAGCTCTAACACACAGCACATGGTGACAGAGCTTCCAGTTAAACTCATCCTCTAACTGCAGCTCTAACCCACAGTACATGGAGGCAGAACTTCCAGTTAAACTCATCCTCTAACTGCAGCTCTAACTCACAGCACATGGAGACAGAGCTTCCAGTTAAACTCATCCTCTTACTGCAGCTTTAACTCACAGCACATGGAGACTGAGCTTCCAGTAAAACTCATCCTATTACTGCACAGCACATGGAGACAGAGCTTCCAGTTAAACTCATCCTCTAACTGCAGCTCTAACTCACAGCACATGGAGACAGAGCTTCCAGTTAAACTCATCCTCTTACTGCAGCTCTACCTCAAAGCACATGGAGACAGAGCTTCCAGTTAAACTCATCCTCTTACTGCAGCTCTAACTCACAGCACATGAAGACAGAGCTTCCAGTTAAACTCATCCTCTTACTGCAGCTCTAACCCACAGTACATGGAGGCAGAACTTCCAGTTAAACTCATCCTCTAACTGCAGCTCTAACTCACAGCACATGGAGACAGAGCTTCCAGTTCAACTCATCCTCTTACTGCAGCTCTACCTCACAGCACATGGAGACAGAGCTTCCAGTTAAACTCATCCTCTTACAGCAGCTCTAACTCACAGCACATGAAGACAGAGCTTCCAGTGAAACTCATCCTCTTACTGCAGCTCTAACCCACAGCACTTGGAGACAGAGCTTCCAGTTAAACTCATCCTCTTACTGCAGCTCTAACCCACAGTACATGGAGGCAGAACTTCCAGTTAAACTCATTCTCGAATTGCAGCTCCAACTCACAGCACATGAAGACAGAGCTTCCAGTTAAAGTCATCTTCTTACTGCAGCTCTAACCCACAGTACATGGAGGCAGAACTTCCAGTTAAACTCATCCTCTAACTGCAGCTCTAACTCACAGCACATGGAGACAGAGCTTCCAGTTAAACTCATCCTCTTACTGCAGCTCTAACTCACAGCACATGAAGACAGAGCTTCCAGTTAAACTTATCCTCTTACTGCAGCTCTAACCCACAGCACATGGAGACAGAGCTTCCAGTTAAACTCACCCTCTTACTGCAGCTCTAACCCACAGTACATGGAGGCAGAACTTCCAGTTAAACTCATCCTCTAACTGCAGCTCTAACTCACAGCACATGGAGACAGAGCTTCCAGTTAAACTCATGCTCTTACTGCAGCTCTAACATAAATTAAATATTTGAGTCATACATGTTTACCTCTTTCTGGCAGGGCTGAGGGCTCCATCTTCAGAATCTGGCTCCCCTGTGTGACTCATCTTTGAAACAGCGCCCCCTGCCACACCAGACTGGAACATACAGAGAAGGAGGTTAGACCACACAAAGGGACTGGCTCAAATTAGGGTGTTTTCACACATAGGGTGTTTAGGTCGACCTAACTTTCTAGGCCGGCCTAATTGGTGCGACCTAAACAGCCGTACCGAGAGCAGCTGGAAGGGGTGGTCTCGGAGCGGCGCACCAAGCCCTTTAGTTCGGTGCGCACACCAAACCAGTGGTGTGAAGCGCGAGCTTAACCCGGGGTCGGCCCAAGCAAACGTAACTGCATTTAACATCAATGGTTCGTTCATGTCTAACGTTACAACTTACTTGGCTGTTCGCCGATATCTGCGTATGGTGAGGGGGGCCTGGTTTTAACAAAATCAATCTGCGCCTTGTTCTGGTTTATCTGCAATTCGCATTCGCCGTCCCCAGTGCAAGAAAACATTGTTCTCCACACACAGCTGTGCCTCGTTTTCAAATTTGAACGTTATAACTTCCCGACACTGAAAGAGACAAACTATATAGATTGCCAAAAACGGTAACGTTAGGCATATCAGACGGCGTTGCAGTTGAGTCTCCATCGTTCACGTGTGTTCTGTTTACATCTCGAGGCTTCATTTCAACCTTCTTTTCCGGATGGAATGGTGCTGCACACGACATTTTCGTCTGGTTGCCATGGATACATGACGCTCCATTCTGTTGAACGGTGGGCTTGGTACGGCGATAAAAAGCATATGTGAAACCGAGCCGCTCCAGTTGAAAATTGATACATTGTATATTGGGTCGACCCAAATATGTGACTGGGTCGACCCAAATATGTGTGAAAACACCCTTAGTCTACTATGAAAACATAATAACACAACACCCTATGGTAAGCCTGGCCCACCTTATCTGAGCCTCATGAGAGAGAGAAATTATTCCACTCACTGAATCATCAGCTTTGCCCTAAACCATTTCCTATTTGCTACTTCATTCTCAGCGGACATTTCTCTTTCCCTACATACAGTAGATCACGACAATATTACCCCATAATGCAGCATAAATGCAGTGAACAGCTGATATACACTAACTGGACAATAACTGTTCAATTTTTTTTCATCGATATAGCATTTTCATATTTTTAATTGATGAAAATATTACAATGAATGCAGCTGTCTTGTAATTAGTCCAAAAACAGGCGGCCTTTTTCCTCTCTTCTACCCTTCTCCTTTGCCTCCTGAGTAAATGTCACGCGGCTCAAGGGACAGTTGCAGGGAGATTTTAAAGGCACCTGGGTACAAGTTGAAGAAAAATGGGATGTCCTTTCCTTCAATACACCATGGGCTCTACCGCAAGGATAGCCAACACAATTTATTGGAAAACTTTGTGGCACCAATGGCGTATCCACTCACTCCAGCTCTAAAAGACTGTAATCCATAATCAATCTTTCCTTTAATCCAAGGTTGGTCCTGTGTTTCCTTAGAATTTTATTGCCCTCTTTCCTTCGTGAAATAGACAATTCAGACTTTCCTTGTCATGGCTACCTGCCAAACAATCTCCAGTTCATGTCCGTTTGCAATACTTAACGCGAGTTTCCAGAGCATATTTTACAACTCTGTTTCCAAAAACAGAATGCACTGACTTGCAAATCATTTAAACTCGATATTTAATTGAAGAGAGTACAAAGGCAACATATCAGATGTTAAACTAAGAAATGTAATTGCTTTTTTAAAAATTATCTGCTCATTTTGAATTTGATGCCAGCAACATGTTTCAAAAAAGTTGGGATGGGGCAACAAAAAACTGTAAAAGGGTGTGTGACGTGCCACACTGATTTTTACTTCCAGGGGAAATTTCTATTACGTACTTGTATAAAATAAGTTTGATATTGTATATATTCATTAATCTTACACCATTCTCCCTCCTCACTATTCATATTTGCATGAAAAATACAAAATTGGTAGACTTTTACACCATTCAAGTGGTAAATCTCATGCGGTAAAACGGGAGTCACTTAATTTCAAAAAAAGACAACTGCTTTTTAAATGATTAAAAATGTTTTAAATCATCAACTTTGGTCTTTGGCATATTTTTATAGTGTACAGAAAAGCACTGTAAAGTATTAATATATCTTTAAGAAATGTCATTAATATCTAAATCACTTTGTTCCACAAAGACAGATTTCCCTCAATGTCATGTAGTAAAACAAAGATTGGAAGCCATTTTGTACTTTAGATATATGAATCAAGTCATGTGACCTGTGATGACATCACTCAGAGGACCCCTGAGGACAACCAGAGCTGGAGGCAAGTTCAAAAATGTGCCCCTATATTTAAGTTATTATTATTATTATTACCTTTTCCAGGTGTCATACAAAGTGTCACAGATTTGAGCGTCATGCGGTCCAACGTCAAAAAAGTGTTGGTAAAGTTGAACATTTTAAAAATTTTGATTTATAAATGAAATTTAAAGTTTATAGGTCAAGGTCAAGGTTAGTGTGGTGAATAGGTGGCCATGCAACTGCCTGTTAGGAATGAAAATGATGGAATCCGTCATGCAGACAAACAAAATATGTCATGTGGACAAACGTTTTTACAAATGACATGCTGTTCTATTTCATCCTTACTGACCGCCAGAGGCGGTGCTTCAAGCACCGAATGATCCATCTCGCGCATGCGAGGGTCGAGTGTTTATACCAAAAAAGTCACCCGTGACCCCTGGATGACCCGGGAGAGGCTATGTCTTCAGGAGTCATCAGGTGATCTGTTCCTTTTCATCTTCTCGCTTCGCAGGTAGACTGCATGTCACTGAGCTAGCTAAAGCTAAGAGTCAATTTTTTGTCGTTCGTTCCTGGTAGCCTTGTGACTTCTCGTCGGAGCTGCGAGCTGCTCGCCCTCCAAAGGCTGCGACGAATCACGACGAAAGGTTTGTTGCGGTTTGCCGCGGACACTCCTAAGTACCAAACGTAGTGATAAGTTTACTTTGTGTTTCTCACTACATATTGTTCAGTGCAACCTGTTGTACTCGCTATTGGTTGTATTTTCGTTATGTCGTTGGTGAAGGCAGTGTACTCGCTCCCACTCCCGGCATTTGTACCGCTAATGTTTATGTGAATCAGCTGTTGGGATTGCGTGCGCTTGCCCATCAGTATTGAATATCGGTGCAACCTGTTGTACTCGCTTTGTTATTATTTTCAATTTTGTCAGGGAAAGCAGTGTACCCGCTCCCTCTCCTGGCATTTGTGCTGCTCTTGTTATTATTTCATTTATGCGCATTTGCGGTTAGCGTTGTGACCGCTTGCCCTACATTATTGACTGATCGGTGCACCGTGGGTGTACCCGCTTTTCGTTGTACTTTTGTTGGTGATGGCAGTGTGTGCACTCCCACTCCCAGGTTAGGGACTAATAATAATAATAAATAAAGGAAGAAGGGAACACTGAGCTGTGTTTCCTCGTTTTGTTGGTTATTACCGGCGTTTTCGCTTGGCCTACTTTAGCTGAATATTTTGGGGCCAACTCGGTTGTGCCCGTTTTGTGTTGTAGCATAGCAGCTACCCTTAACTGGTGAAGGCAGTGCTCTCGCTCCCGCTCCCACCATAGGTGTGACTCTGTAGTTAGTCGTGCTGTTTCCCCTAAACCTAATTTTGTTGCAACACTTGTTGGTGAAGGCTGTGTTTTCACTCCCTCTCCCAACGTCTGTTGTTTCTCTGTTTGAGAAATGCTTGGCACCCACTCTTGCTCGGCCTGTATGGCTTCTCTGCAGCTTGAAGATGATCATGATATGTGTCCCTCATGCCTTGGTCTCGAGCATCTGAGGGAGGGTCTTTCAGAAGATCCCTGCATGAACTGCAGTTTCATGCCTCAGGCAGTGAGGGCTGCCAGGTTGGCTGAGATGGAGCAACTGTTGGGCCATGTCCCGTTGTCCCAGCCATTGACCCCAGCCCAACGAGTGACTCCTGCTCAGGCTGGCAGATCTAAACGTAGGGCAGCTGAGACTGGGGGCGTCACCTCCAGGAAGAAGGTGAAGGAGTCCAGGCTTGCCTCCAAGGTGGACCAGTTAATGAAGGATATTAATCACATGAAAGCCCTCTTCCTGGCCTTCCAATCTGGGACTGGTGCAGGGGAGGCGGATGCGCCTGCCCCTCCAGCAGCCATCTTGGAGCCAGAGGATGATGTGCTCTCCATGGCAGCGTCGGCCACTGAGTTTGCTGAATTTGAGGCGGATGTGGTTCCACAGGATATTACCTCCCGTACCTCTGAGGTGGGCTCCTGTTCTTCAGCCCACAGCTCTACTGTTGGTTCCGAGGACAGCTCATTGGGAGCCATCATTCGTATGGCCCAGGCCCGCCTGCAGTTAGACGTATTGCAAGCTCAGCCGGCTGCGGCCAGTGCTTTCTTCAGGTGTGGACCAGCTCCCGCCAACTTTACTGTGCCTCCATTGGACGAGTATTTGAAGGAGTTGCATGCATGCTGGAGGGATTCCAGGGCCCTCTCTCATACAACATCCGATGGCCGGACCCTGGCAGCCATGCAGGATGCAGCCAGGTTTGGCTTGGGCCACATGCCTGCAATTGAGCCGACAATAGCTGCTCTAATTGTGTCCCCTGATGAGGCTCTAACACCGGATGCGAGGTGTCCTCGCCCCCAGTGTCGGATTACGGATGACCTGCTCTCCAAAGCCTATGACGCAGCAGCACGCATGGGACGCATTAGCAATTCTATGTCACACCTGATGCTTGCTCTATCAGCATCCCTGCAGGAGGCTACACTGGATGCTTCCATCCACAGTTTCAGCGACGCCTCTCTGCAGGCGTTCGCATTGATGTCTAGAGAGCTAGGGCGGGTGATGTCCACTCTTGTCCAGGCTCGCCGCCAGGTTTGGCTGGCGCAATCTCCTCTCACAGAGGCGTGCAGGAGAACCCTCCGCAGTGTTCCAGTAGAACCTGGGGAGCTGTTTGGATCTGCGGGTCTTGAGGCGCTTGAGCGCACGGTCCAAGCTAGACAGACTCAACAGCAGCTGTCCGGGCTTCACAGGAGTGTGCCTCCTCCCAGCAGGCCCAGGGGTTCTTCAACTGCCTCCCAGCGCCGCTCTCAACCACGGCCTTACCCCAGTGGCTACCTGAGGTCTCAGCACCCAGTTCCACAGCCTGATCAGCAAGTGGCACAGGCCTTTCGGGCCCCTTAGCGACTGCCCTCTGGGCAACCTCAGGCCTCACATGCTGTCCATCGTCCCGCCAGAGCCTCTAGAGGCCGGGGGACAAGGCGCTGAGGCCCCGGGGCTGGTCGTCGGATGGTTTTCCCAGCAGCAGCTCAGTTATTGGACTGCTTCCACCACGGACCCTTGGGTGCTTTCCACCTTGACCCACGGGTACAAACTTCAGTTCTGACGCCAGCCCCCAACCTTTGGCGGGTCAATATGACCATCATACACGACTCGGGAAAAGCCCAAGCCCTCAACTGGGAGTTATCGGTCCTCCTGGACAAGGGTGCCATCGAACCAGTAGATCCCCTGTCACAACCTGGGGGTTCTACTCAACCTACTTTTCTCAGAATAAAGAAGGATGGCGGGCTCCGCCCCATCCTCGACTTTTAGGAGACTCAACAGGTTCCTGAAGGTCCTGACGTTCTACATGCTCAGCACTGCAGAGGTTCTGCGCAGTGTTGCCAGAGGGGAGTGGTTTACCTCAATAGACCTGAAGGACGCCTACTTTCATGCCCCCATAGCGCCACACCACAGATAGTTTCTGCGGTTTGCTTTACAAGGGCGTCATTTCCAGTTCAGGGTGCTCCCGTTTGGCCTCTCCCTTTCCCCACGGGTGTTTACCAGGTGTGTGATGGCAGCCCTCTCGCCCTTGCAGTCGCGGGGCATGAAGATCCTGCCATATCTGGACGACTGGCTCATCTGTGCGCCTTCCCAGTGTCAGGTGGCCCTGGACACGACGCGTCTTCTCTCCCATGTGATCCGACTGGGTCTCAGGGTGAATTTCACAAAGAGTTGCCTGGTTCCCGCGCAGAGCACAATCTTTCTCGGGGTGACTCTTGATGCAGTCGCTATGAAGGCCTGTCCATCACCACGGTGGGTAGATGACATCCTCCGTCTCCTTCCCCTGTTTCGGGAGGGCAGGTGGTTGCGCTATGTTGAGTTTTTGCGCCTCCTAGGGAAACTGACGGCTGCCGCCAATGTGGTTCCTTTAGGACTGCTGTCCCTACGTCCCCTCCAGAGGTGGCTGAACAGTTTTCATTTGGATGCAAAGCGGCACCAGCACAGGAAACTCAGGGATTCACACAGTTGCCTCTTTGCTCTGGCTCAGTGGAGAGAGAGATCATTTCTCCTTCAGGACATGCCCATGGGTTCCATTGCATCCCGTCGGGAAGCCATCACAATGGATGCCTCCCTCTCGGGGTGGGGTGCAGTGTGGCAGAACCGGACAGCTCAGGGGCTGTGGCCTGCTCAGGACCGCTCAGGGCATATCAATGTTCTGGAGCTGCGGGCTGTGCACATGGCGCTGCAGTGCTTTCTTCCCTGCCTGAGAGGCCGGCACGTGCTTGTACGTTCGGACAATGTCTCGACCGTCTCACACATAAACCACCAGGGGGGCACCAGGTCTGCACGGCTATTGCAGGCATCCCGGGACCTCCTGTTGTGGGCAACACCATGCCTGGCCGGCCTGAGAGCAATGTATTTCCCCGGGAAACGGAACCGGGCTCCAGACTTACTCTCCCGTTGCAAGCCTCCACCGGGGGAGTGGCGGCTCATCCAGAGCTGGTGCTCAACATCTGGGACATCTTCGGCAGGGCAGAGGTGGATCTCTTTGCCACAGAGGAGTCGACCCATTGCCCCCTCTGGTTCTCCTTGACAGAGGAGAGCAGCCCTCTGGGCCAGGATGCTCTCGCCCACGATTGGCCAGAGGGTCTCCTCTATGCTTTTCCACCGATCCCTCTGATTTTTCCAACACTACAGAGGGTCCTCCAACGGGGCCACAGACTGCTTTTGGTAGCCCCCTTCTGGCCAGGGAGGACATGGTTTCCACTGCTGCGCAGGCTCTGCCACAGCTCACCATGGCGCCTCCCGACAGGAAGGATCTCCTGTCTCAGTTACAGGGCCAGATTTGGCATCCCGACCCTCTTCGCCTGCGGCTATGGGTCTGGCCGTTGCAGGGCCCAACCCGCTGCTGACAGAGTGTTCAGATGCTGTCCGCAATACTGTACTGAATGCCAGGGCGCCTTCAACCCGGGTGCAGTATGAAAATAGGTGGCAGCTGCTTACTGCATGGTGTTCGGACAGGGGTGAGGACCCAGTGCACTGTTCAGTTCCAAAGATTCTGGAGTTCCTCCAGTCACTCTTGGATGACGGCCGATCCCCTGCTACTCTGAGGGTATACGTGGCAGCCATTTCCCTCGACATGCTCGAGTGGATACTGACACAGTGGGGCGCCACAAACTGGTGTCCTTTTTTCTGAAGGGGGGCATTGAGGCTCGCCCCCCCCCGCGCTGGCGTGCTCCAGCATGGGATCTGCACCTAGTACTGGATGCCTTGTGTCTGCCTCTTTTGAACCCCTGGATCAGGCGGAGCTGAAGTGGGTCTCTGCTAAGACTGCCTTTTTTCCTTGCCATCGCTTCAGTTTAAGCGTGTGGGGAGCTGCATGCTCTGTCTGTGAGTGGCTCATGTCTGAGGTGGAACTCAGATGGCTCGGGGGTTACCCTCGGCCAAATGCAGCTTTTCTCCCGAAGGTTCTGTCATCGTCGAACCTCAGCCGACCTATCCACCTGGCACAATTTATCCCCCAAGAAGGGGAGGACAGGTTAAGACTGCTGTGTCCTGTGCGGGCTCTGAGAGTCTATGTGGCTGCGACCGCAAGCATCTGACGGTCGGACCAGCTCTTCATCTGCTATGGTGGTCGTAGGAAAGGCTGTGCTCTCTCCAAACAGCGACTGTCTCACTGGGTTGTGGATGTCATCACCCACGCATATAAAAGAGGTGGTCACCCCCTGCCATCCGGGGTGAGGTGCCACTCTACTAGGGCTGTCTCTACATCATGGGCGGCCCTGCGTGGAGTGCCCCTGGAGGACATCTGTGATGCAGCATCATGGGCATCACCAAGTCCCTTCTCCAGGTTCTATCGGGTGAATGTTGCCACTCCCCATCCGTTGGGTGTGGTCCTGTTGCCCGACTCTGCTGTTTCCTCTCAATGAGGTATGTATGGGGATTCCTCGTGACTTTGTTGTTATGGGTCATCCAGTGCTTGAAGCACCGCCTCTGGCGGTCAGTAAGGATGAAATAGAACGAAAGGTACAGCGCCCTCCATAATTATTGGCACCCCTAGTTAAGATGTGTTAAAAGCCTTGAAATAAATTCAATTTTTACTGCAGAAGCATACTCTCACACTGAAAATTGTAGAAAAATGTAACCTTCAACTCAAGTGAATTTTAAGGGGAAAAAAAAATCCCTGACTAAGAAATAATTATTTTTCATAAAATCACCTGTTCCACAATTATTGGCACCCCTAACCATTCCTAGGAAATAAATGTAATTGAAGTGTTTCTGTCATTTCTACAGTAGTTTACAAAGTTGATCAGAGTATCTCGAACATTTAATTAAGTAATTCATCACTTCCTGTTTCCCCTGAGGTATAAATATGACGTGACACAGAGGCCATTTCTCTTATCTACTCTTCAACATGGGAAAGACAAAGGAACACACCATTCAAGTAAGGCAGATGTGTGTCGACCTTCACAAGTCAGGCAATGGCTACAAGAAAATAGCCACTCGCCTGCACCTGCCCATATCTACTGTCAGAGGAATCATTAAGAAGTTTAAAACAACTGGAACAGTGGTAAACAAGCCTGGACGAGGGCGCAATGTTATTTTGCCACCACGCACAGTGAGGAGGATGGTAAGAGAAATAAAAAAGTTCTCCAAAGCACACTGTTAAAGAATTGCAACAAATGGTAGCATCTTGGGGTCACAAAGTCTCCAAAACAACCATCAGGCGCTATCTACATGCCAACAAGCTGTTTGGGAGGCATGCACAGAAAAAACCTTTTCTCACAATCATAAACGCAAATGTCTGGAGCTTGCTAAGCGGTACTGGGACTTCAACTGGGACCGTGTGCTTTGGTCAGATGAGACCAAGATAAAGCTTTTTGGCAACAAACACTCTAAGTGGGTCTGGCGGAACACAAAAGATGAGTATGCAGAAAAGCACCTCATTCCCACTGTGAAGTATGGGGAGGATCGGTGATGCTGTGGGCCTGTTTCTCTTCCAGAGGCCCTGGGAACCTTGTTAGGGTGCATGGCATCATGAACGCTTTGAAATACCAGGACATTTTAAATCAAAATCTGGTGGCCTCTGCCCGAAAGCTGAAGATGGGTCGTCACTGGGTCTTTCAGCAAGATAATGACCCTAAACATGTGGCCAAATCTACACAGAAATGGTTCACCAGACACAGAATCAAGCTCCTCCCATGGCCATCTCAGTCCCCAGACCTCAACCCCATTGAAAACCTGTGGAGTGAGCTGAAGAGGAGAGTGCAGAGGAGAGAACCCAGATCTCTGAATGATTTAGAGAGATTGTGCAAAGAGGAATGGTTGAAGATCCCTCTTCCTGTATTCTCCCATCTTGTGAAACATTATAGGAGAAGATTAGGTGCTGTTTTGTTGGCAAAAGGGGGTTGTACAAAGTATTAACATCAGGGGTGCTAATAATTGTGGCACATACGATTTGATGTAAAAGATTATTTCTTAATGTGGGATTTTTTTCCCCACTGAATAAATGCACTTGAATCAAAGGTTGGATTTTCCTCTTTTTTTCATTGTGGTCCTATATTATTTAGAAAAAAACTGAATTTATTAGAAGCGAAAGCACACATCTTAACCTGGGGTGCCAATAATTATGGAGGGCGCTGTACATATGTAACTACGGTTCTATGAATCCTGGATGACCGCCAGAGCGTTCTGTCACTCAGAATCCTTGTGTGCTCGCGAGAAGACTCTGTAGGAACAGATCCCCTGATGACACCGGAAGATATAGCCTCTCCCGGGTCATCCAGGGGTCACGGGTGACTTTGTTGGTATAAACACTTGACCTGCGCATGCGCGAGATGGATCATTCAGTGCTTGAAGCACCGCCTCTGGCGGTCAGTAAGGATTCATAGAACCGTAGTTACATACGTAACTTCCGTTTTACCACATGACATAGAAGATTTAAACTGATTTATCTTTTTCTTTCTTAATTATTTTAATCATTTGTAAAGTTTGTACAATTATTCTTAATTACTTTTAACATTTGCAATACATTTTTGTATATTTTAAACATTATTTTACATTTTTACAGATGCCTCTTTCCAGTAAAGAGAGGGGTGCGCGTTTCCGTGCAAAGATCAGGGCAGATCCTGCTGCTAGAGAGGAGAGACAAGAAAAGAGAAGGGAAAGGTATAGCTGTGAAAGTATATGATGGTAGTAATGTCCGTATACATGTCAGTTATGTCAGTACAGGCTGCATTCTCTTTAAGCCTGAATTATAGTCTTTATCATCAGCGCTAATATAAAGTGTCTTCAGTGACTTGCAGTAAATAAAGATATGAATAAATGAACCATTAATGAGTATATTTTATTCATCTATCAGATTAATGTTCTGAATATTAACAAATAAATAGTTTTATTATGATTCTTGATTTTCTGTTGCAAAATACATTTTAATGTCATTAAAAAAGGTTCACTTTGAAAGCCCTGAGTATCTTTGGCATTTTAATTTGTCACATTTTACACCTATTTCATGGGCAAGTTCTTCCGAAATGAATGCGGAAAAGATAAGGAGCAGTGGCTGTTCAATAGTGCCACGTGACGTCCAGTCAGAACACAATCATTCAGTCATGAGTACCGAAGAATTTCTTTGGACAGAGTGGGAAAGGAGCGCATGTTCCCAATGTCATTAATCATGCTTTCTCGTAGTTCACCAAAGCTCGAACAACCTTTGGCAGGACTGGCTGCACAGTATGATGATCGTTCACGACACTGACCCTCCGAAGTCCACAGCACCACTCACGCCCTATATTTTGACTTCTTTATCATTTTATACACCTCCATAATATAAACAACTCTGCTGCGCTCCGCGCCAGTAGGAATCATTCAATATCTGATGAAAATAACCGTTATTACCTAGTCAATTACAATAGTAGTCAAATATAACTATTTTCAATCAGAGTTAGGCCAATTATTCCTTTGAGCAGATTATTGCAACTATCAATAATCACTTCACAAACAGCGCATTTGTCTATTTGTGAAAAACGCATCATTTAAAGTACTCAATTCAAACGGATATTCTATAGAGGGCCATTGCTGTCATTTTACTAGCCTACTGTAATTTTATTTACAAAGATTGCTGTGAAAAGCTACCAAACGTCTGCGTGGATTTTGTTCTCCTGAGTCAAGTTTCGATTTTACTTGGCCAAACTCTCCAAATTCCGTAAAATAGATTTTACAAATGTGATAGGCTAATAGGTACGATTGAGATCAGCATGTTAGCAAAGGAAGACAGAAAAAATAAGCGTCGTCACAAGTGAGCTTGTTTAACTGCATTTGAGAAACAAATCTTGATCTCAGATTAGAAAAGAGAATAGAGCAGGTTGAAAAGCAATAGCGAACCACAACCATGGCTGGCGTCGCCTGTCTTACTACAACAGTTGTAGCAACGTATTAAAAATCCCACCCTGTTCTAAAACGTTCAAAAATTACCAAAATGGCTAAATGCACGTATACGTCTTATTTTATTGTTTTGGCAAAGCAGATGAGAGTGCTGCCTGAATTAACTGACTTCACTAATTTTTACAGCGAGATTAATCTGGAATTTCCGGACCACGAGTGGACTGGATAGACTACTCCTTTAAGTTATTTGCCTCCGTTCTGTAAAAAAATGTCTGAGCTCCTGACCTGAAAGCCGATGAAAACAAACATTATTTTACGAGAAACAAGGGATTTTTTTCCCGCCGTTATATGATTATACCGTCGCACTAAAACAGCGATGTAATATGAGAAATACAGGCCGCGGAAATGTTTTTTTGAAAAATCGTTATAATTTGTTTTATTTCCCGGCGAATTCCTTTCCTTCCCTCCACCCCATTCACCTCTGACTTCAGTTAACCTCATTCCACTCCACAACACGCAACTTAATTCGATATTTACCTAAATTTAGATGTTCTGTTCCTTTATTTCGTCTTCTCCTCGTCTTCACTCTGAAATGGCGCTTCGGTTTGAGTTTTACTTTCACTTTTGAGGACGTCCAGTTGCCCAGGTTTTTTTTTTTTTTTTTTTGCGTATTTCAGGGGCGTTTCTAGACTTTAAGGACAACCTGGGCTTAGCCCGACTGGACCGGATGTCAATTTGAAGATGAGCCGAGGATTTTTTTTTTTTTTCATTTTTATACAGTACATAGGTGTTATTACTATAGTAGACAACAGACTCGTTAGACTGCCCAAATGATTTATTATTTAATTTCCAGGTGCATACACGTTTAAACAGTGTAATGTGGTATGCTTATGGCTGATGTCTTGTTGCCTTGGCCAAGCAATGAGGCCACAATGGCTGCAAGTAGCAGTTTTCAGGATTCAAATCAAATTTAGCTAATTTATTTGCTGGAGAATCAAATACCAAGGATGTGGAGTGTCTTGCATTACTTTACAAAAAGTTTAAAGCAAATGTCAATGTTGCAGAATTTACTTACAAATGCTGTGATTATGATTTTGAAAAAAAAAAAAAAAAAACACTATGGTCACACTAAGAACTGGCTCCATTGTTGAATTTTGAAATGTAAAGATTTGACCTTTGAGCAGAAAAATGTAGCCCATTCCATAAAACTCTTTGACATGTTGTTCATCAAACCAGATAAAGGTCAACTAGAAATGGGTCATATCTTAGCATGCTGAAAATTACAGCCTTACCCAGTGAAATTCCTTTCTTTGGTGAGGCTTAATATAGAAAGGCAAATTTGCCTTTATAGGTATATTTCATCATTTTACGAATGAAAAATTGTGGAGTACCACTCTGAGATTCGGCAGGACAGCAGATCACAGACAGGAGTATGGACATGATTTCTTTTTTCTTTTTTTTTACCCATGACATGAACTGGGAAAATTGCTGAAAACTGAGTGAGTTGGCATGGAATGACCCTATAACTATTGTAAATAAATTACACCAAAATAAATATCCCAATGCTCCTAATCCTAATACTCCTGATGCATTTGAGTATTATAAAAGTGCTTCATTGATGCACTTTCTCAAGCACAAATTAAAGTTGGCTACTCTGAATAATGGTTAGGTTACCGATGTCCTGCCTGATCCTGACGTATATCTGCTCCTGCTGGCTCCTCCTGTCTGTAGCTCATCTTTGCTGCTCCCCTCCACAAAACCATGGAATCAGATCAGTGTGCGGCAAACCAACAAAAACATAAGTTATAATAATACAAAGTAATACTGTGGACAACAATGCAGGATACAAAGACCTTAAACTTGGTCTCCTTGGGCCTTCTTAATGCTAATATGCTTTACAAACTTTTCTGATTGCTATTTTCAGCTGAAATTACAAATGCTTTGCTAATGCATAGGTCATTTGCATACATTTCAGTGGACATTTTAATACATTTCAATTTAAGGACATTCCCATGACATGGATTTTTTTATGCCGTTTTATGTTAATTTACCATCTTAGTAGTCACTTTGATGGTTAAATGGTTCATTACAAGGGTTGATGAAAGCTCTCGGCCCCCTCAAGTGATATTGACTGGTTTATAGTTTGTCACAGTTAAAACATCTCCCTCACAAAAAATCCAACATTGTAGGCCTACTGTGTATGAAAACTGCAATTTTTCTACAGTGTTAGTGTAACACCCTCGTCTGCTCCTCAGCCCATCAATAAACACAAATGTGCAACAATGGGGAAAAAAGCATTTAGCCCTTCTAGCTAAATTTAGCCCTTCTGGCTAGATTTAGCTATTTAGAGCCGCGTGAGTAATAACAAGGAAATGTAATTATTTAAAATGTTTGTTTTTTTCTCTCGAAATGAGCACTGAAACGTGTAGCCGTCATATGTGTTGTCGTTGGATCTTGATTCAGTTATCGTGATGCCTTGCATTAGTGCTTGCTTTCTAGCAGGGCTCAAAATTAGCACCAGCCAAATGCTAGTAAATTTTAAAGTTGGCTGGTAGATTTCAGACAGAAAATACTGATTTCCTATTGAATGGCTAGTGAATTTCGCCAGTTTATTTGTCAGTGGCTGGTAGATATTCACATTTCAAAAAGTTAATTTTGATCCCCGCTTGCTAGTGTTTACTAAGGATAGCTAGCTAGCCACAGGGGCGTCGCCAGCCAATTTTACCGGGGCTTCAGCCCGGGGTAATTTGAGCTCAGCCCGGGGTAGCCAAAATAGTTGTTTCGCTTTTTTATTTTGTTGTGCTTTCTATCCCTCGCAGCCTGTTAAAATCATAATCTGTATAAAAAGATGGACAAAGCTACCGTGATGTCACCCATTGGTTTCAGTATACCATAAAGGAAGCCTCGATTTTGGCAATTTTAAATTGCGCCACGTTGTCATTTTGAAACCGGATGTGATTCCTATTGGACGAGAGCGTGAATTGAAGATCCGGGGAGGTGCGTGGCTCTGGATCTGACCGTACAAGGACCACAGGATAGTCACGCCCCTAAAGCATATTCTGGCTTTATCCTTTTTTCTAGTCTACTTGGGACCATAATTTACAAAAATTAACATCATGATATATCGAAGGAGACTTGAAACTTGCTATGGCTACCATAAAATAATGTGAAAAATCATTATTTAAATAAAAAAAATCAGGTGGGAAAGTAGGGTCATTTTCTCATAGACTTCTAAAGCATTGAACTTCTTTCTGCAACCACCGACATCGCCATCTGCTGGCCATTAAATAGAATGCCATTTTACAGTACTTCCGTATGGGCTTCATTTTTGCTGCAGGGTGAAGTTGCCTTCAGCCGCCGACTTCCAGGCTGCTCAGCCTGTCAGGCTGCATAAACACCGCCCCCAAGTACAGCCAATCAGATCGCGAGCTAGAGTACAACCAATCCGCTCACGAGGCAGCCAATTCAATTCAAATTCCTCTCCTCAAAGCGGAACGGGCTTAAGAACACCAATATTGTTAAAAACGAATGCATTTAATCGTCTTTTCTCATTAAGGAAACTGATTCGGGAGGTAACGTTAGATATTTCAGCTATTTTGATTATGTTAACCAATGCAAACAAGTGCTTTTTTTGGTCTTACAGTTAACTTATAGACCTAACCTTAGCTAAACAGGTCATACCGTGAGGATACGCTCAGGAACCAGACGCAAGAACCAAGCAGTGCAGTAGATGAGAGTTTATTAAGCGAGGGGGGAAACCCCCGCAGGGCAGAAGGCAAAGGTACAAAGTCCACAATCCAAAAATCACAATCTAGTAGAGCAGAATCAGGGTCGAAAACCAGGGCAGCAATCACAGTACTCGTGGTCGGGCTAAAACAGGTTCGGTACACAGGCACAGGATTGTCAGAAAAGCAAAAGCCAAAATCCAGTGGGCGTAATCCAAACCGTTAACAGGGCAGCAAATACAAAACTCGTAGTCGGGCAAAAAGGGTTCGTAAACAGATGCAGACAATAGTACCAAAAAGCAGAGCCAATAATCGTAAGTCGGACGGTCCAGTCAGAAGAGTAACACTATGAGTACAAGGCGAAAATGATAGCAGCACAGGTAAACGAGAGGAACGTTCTGACGGGGAAGTGCAGTGAGAAGACAGCTTAAATACACTCGAGGGAAGTCACATGCTATGATTAGGATCAGGTGATGAGGATCAGACTAATTACGTGGGAGGAAACACAAGGGAGAACCTAACCACATGAAATTGGCAAAAGCCAAAACGCGGACAGGGAACACGAGACAGCCTAAGACAAGACATACAGCTCCGGTTAGGGAGTTCTAATGTGCACAGATAATGAGAGGTAGGACAGAGTGGAGCAGGTGCGGAGGATCCGCTGAATTGCAGCAAAGACTAAGTGCAGGCAAGAGGCGGAGACTAGAACAGGGCGAAGTGCTGAGAGCTTGTTAATCAATTAGTAAGTGCAGCTATACAATCCCTAGTGCTCGTTAGTAAGTTAGTATTATATACAATGTTAGTCTGGGTTAGTAACTTTAACAAAAACAACAAACTGTTAGTATTGGTTAGTAAAACAGAAAAGAGAGGTGAAGGAAGCAAACGAGATTGGAAGGAATGTTTGAAACCCAGAAACCATGAAATCACCTAAGCATGTGACACGCAGGACTGGGGAGAAGCTGTAGCTTAACAAAAGACCAGACAGGGGAGACAAAGTGCAATGAAGGGCATGAACAAAGACATGGACCGGAATCTAACAGAATAGTGGATTGGGAATGGCAAAAACGAAAACATGGCAAAGTACAAAAAACTAAACAGAACATGGCAAAACCTAACAGACATAATCATAAACATAACAGGGACTAGGGAAAACATAACAAGCATGGCAGGAACAATAATGAACATGGCAGAATCAAGACAGACAGAGCAGAATCATAACACATACTTGTTAACCTAAACACTTCTACAATATAACTTCAAGTATAACTCTGTTTGAAACATAAAATTGGCCTACTTGTGTGATATTTTGTTCAATAAGCTGTTTAGTTGAGCTTCTTAAAAACTTCAACTGCAAGTTGCTGTAACGTTAGCTGCCTTTAAGTCTGATTGTAGAGACTAGTGCCTTGCAGGCTGGTTAGAAGGCTAATGTTGATTTGATATTGTATAATCTTCAATAGTATTGCCTCAGATGCCTTTAAGGCTGATTGTAGAGCACTAGTGCCTTCCAGGCTGACCGTAGAGACTAGTGCCTTGCAGGCTGGTTAGAAGGCTAATGTTGATTTCATATTGTATGATCTTTCATAGTATTCAGTCAGATGCCTTCAAGGCATCAGGGCCCGGGGTGGGTGCTGGGGCAGGACCTGCTGCAGGAGTATCAGGGCCCAGGGTGGGTGCTGGGGCTGTTTTTTTTTAACTTTTTTAGGGTTAGGGTAGGGCTCCACGACGGCGCCGAGACATCGTTTT
The DNA here is from genome assembly GCA_029692085.1 of Gymnothorax javanicus. Taxonomy (NCBI): domain Eukaryota; kingdom Metazoa; phylum Chordata; class Actinopteri; order Anguilliformes; family Muraenidae; genus Gymnothorax; species Gymnothorax javanicus. The sequence continues at coordinate 3,467,823 of CM056193.1, forward strand.
AACTCCTAGAAAGAGTGTAAAAAGTAAAGACAACATTAATATGCAACAACACCTCGGTCAGTTTTCTGAGGTAACGTGGTTGGTTTCTAACTGTAAGAAATCTATGGGCTGAAAAATAGAAGATTTTAAATTAGCCTTGGAACGCTCCAACTCAGTGGAGACTCCCAGTAGAGACCCCCTCAGTAATGCTGAGGGAGTCTCTACTGTCAGCCTTGAAGGCATCAGAATTGTAAACACACACACACACACACACACAGACACACACATATATGTATATATAATGAAATCATCAGCCTACCAACCAGCCAGCAAGGTACTAGTCTCTACTGTCAGGCTGGAAGGCACTAGTCTCTGCAATCAGCCTTGAAGGCATCTGACTGAATATTATCAAAGATTATACAATACGAAATCAACTTTAGCCTTCTAACCAGCCTGCAAGGCACTAGTCTCTACAATCAGCCTTGAAGGCACTAGTGCTCTGCAATCAGCCTTGAAGGCATCTGAGGCAATACTATCGAAGATTATATAATATCAAATCAACATTAGCCTTCTAACCAGCCTGCAAGGCACTAGTCTCTACAATCAGCCTTGAAGGCATTAGTGCTCTACAATTAGCCTTGAAGGCATCTGAGGCAATACTATTGAAGTTTATACAACATGAAATCAACTTTAGCCTCCTAACCAGCCTGCAAGGCACTAGTCTCTACAATCAGCCTTGAAGGCACTAGTGCTCTGCAATCAGCCTTGAAGGCATCTGAGGCAATACTATTGAAGATTATATAATATCAAATCAACATTAGCCTTCTAACCAGCCTGCAAGGCACTAGTCTCTACAATCAGCCTTGAAGGCATTAGTGCTCTACAATTAGCCTTGAAGGCATCTGAGGCAATACTATTGAAGTTTATACAATATGAAATCAACATTAGCCTTCTAGCCAGCCGGCAAGGCACTAGTCTCTACAATCAGCCTTGAAGGCACTAGTGCTGTACAATCAGCCTTGAAGGCAGTTAGCGTTACAGCAACTTGCAGTTGAAGTTTTTAAGAAGCTCAACTAGACAGCTTATTGAACAAAATATCACACAAGTAGCCCAATTTTATGTTTCAAACAGAGTTATACTTGAAGTTATATTGTAGAAGTGTTTAAGTTAACAAATATGACCTGTTTAGTTAGGTCTATAAGTTCACTGTAAGACAAAAAATAGCATTTGTTTGCATTGCTTAATATAATCAAAATAGCCGAAATATTTAACGTTACCTTCCGACTCAGTTTCTTTAATGAGAAAACTCACGATTAAATGCATTTGTTTTAACAATATTAATGTTCTTAAGCCCTCTTCGAGTAAAGGCTTCGAATTGAATTGGCTGCCTCGTGAGCGGATTGGTTGTTCTCTAGCTCGCGATCTGATTGGTTGTGTTTGGGGGCGGTGTTTACGCAGCCTGACAGGCTGAGCAGCCTAGAAGTCGACGTCTGAAGGCAACTTCACCCTGCAGCTTCATGCTTCAGACCAGGGTGCTGCGTCCATCTTTTTATACAGTCTATGGTTAAAATAAGGAATCTCGAACACTACCTCTGGCTCTGACGAGGAGAAGCTGGGCGGGGCTTGGCTGGGCTGGGCTGAGCTGTGGGTGGGTGGAGAGCGGCGGAGGGTCGTGTCGCGGTCTGGTCTGATCTGTGGATCAGTATGGGGTGTGATTAGTGCCACGGCCTAGCTAAAGAGCTCACTGACCTGATAAACGTCCGTGTCTATCCCGTGACTCAGTGACCTGACGCCGTCGCTACTTCTTAAGAAACTTGGGGTGCGTTCGGGCGCGTCTGCAAGTAAGTCGGCTGCGCGAGATTCCCGAAAGATTACGCGAGAATCTTGCCGAAGTTGCGCGATAAGCCCTCCAAACCCCGCTATGGCTGCAGCTATTTACTTGCAGACGCACTCGAACGCACCCTTGGTAAAGTAATACAAATGTGAACCTTTAGGTTTCTAATCGAATGTTCATAGTAAAAGTAAAAATGCGGTATACAATTTAAGCCTTTCAGGCATGCAGTATTCATTGAGAGACGTTTCTTTGCTTAATATTGCAGTTCATTGTTGTAGCATTGGCTACGGTTATCTCAAAAGTTTTTTGTATTGTTACGACAATCTCTCCAATATGCTCACAATAAGAAACCTAATCTACCATTTGTTGTTATTATTTTGTTTCCGATCTGTTGAGTGAAAAATGTTTTTTATTTCTAATCTCTTTACAAATTATTTCTTGTCAGTCATTTATTTTTTTTGTCAATATGCGAGGTCTAACATGGCTGATTTTGTAGGCCCTACTATTTGTCCTCCAAACTCAGTTGCATAAGTCTTGACACCCCTAGAAAATCCTGGATTAAAATCAAAGTCAAGTATATGTGTAATGAGGTCTAAAATGATGATGTTGGCCCAATTCAGTAGGTATTTAATCATATATTTGCAATATCTAATAATATGTACTACATAAAATTTGATAGGGATCATAGGAATTTTTTTGTGAAATAACATTCAAATTTGGTAACTGCCACTGATGAACAATATATTGGATAAATGACATGCAGTCAGACACAAAACACATTTGCAAGTGCATTTAATGACATTAAATGAGCGTGCAGCCTCACACTTTTGGCTTTCACCAACACTTCATGGTTTCACCTCTGACATGTAAAGTGAAAACAGACAGTGTTCGTTTGATGTTTCATTACCACAGTTAATGTCAATAACGGGTATGGCCTCCCCTAGCTTGAATGACGGCTTGACAACGCCGGGTCATACTGTCAATCAGAACCCGGATGCTTGCAATTGGAATGTTGTTCCATTCTTCAACAAGGGCATTTCCGAGCTCTTCAAGAGTTGTGGGTTGTGCCCTCACGACCGAAATGGCGACCTGCAGCATGTTCCACACATGCTCGATAGGGTTTAGGTCCGCGAACGCATGGCGGGCCAGTCCATGCGGACAATTGTCTCCTGCTCTAGGAATTGATTCACCACCCTAGCACGATGGGGACGGGCGTTATCATCCATCAAGATGAAATCAGGGCCAACAGCACCAGCGCCGCATGGTCTTACGCACACATTGAGGATCTCATCCCTGTACCGTACCCCTGTCATCGTCCCTCTCCCCATGACATGCAGGTCCGTTCTGCCGTTCCTGCTTATTCCTCCCCAGACCATAATTGATCCGCCACCATAACGGTCGGTTCGTTGATGTAGGCATCATTAAATCGATCACGTTGTCTTCGCCACACCCATTGCCTCCTGTCAGTAAAGTCCAAGCAATATCGGGACTCATCAGTAAAGAGAACTGGAGCCCAATCGTTTGTGTCCATGTGACATGATCGTGAGCCCAATCCAAACAGTCACGCCTATGACGCACGGTCAGTGGGATTCGAACACATGGCCTTCTTGAGTTGAGGCGGAAGTATGAAGACGATTCCGATCGTCTGAGTGGATACCCTGACCCCGAGGCGTTATGAAGGTCATTTCGTAGGGTGGTGGCTGTCCAGAAAGGATGACGTCGCGGCCTGAAGTGTGAGAAAGTGGTCTTGTCGTTGTGTAGTCGATCTCTGACGACCACCCCCATGATGACGGTGTGCTGCTGTACCAAACGTTTGATGCGGTTCCACGCTCTGTTCACAACGCTTTGGCTGACGTTAAGTGCATTAGCAAGCGTGACATTGTGAGAAGCCAGAGTCAAGCATTCCGATGCATCTTCCCAATTGCTCTGAAGTCAATCGACGCCTAAGACGTTGAGGAGACATTGTTATTGCTAAATGTAATGCAAAAAATTTGGGAACTTCCAAATTTTCACCAACAAGCAACACACACGCCTGAGTTGAAATGGTGAAGTGTTAGTCAAAGCCAAAATGTGAGGCTGCACGCTCATTTAATGTCATGAAATGCATGTGCAAATGTGTTTTGTGTCTGACTGCATGTCATTTATCCAATATATTGTTCATCAGTGGCAGTTACCAAATTTGCATGTCATTTCACAAAAAAATTCCTATGATCCCTATCAAATTTTGAGTAGTAGTGTTGAAGAAAACCAGTTACATTACAAATCGCAAATAAATTCAGTGGAATCAGGAAAAAGATTATACAGCACATTTCTGTCTTTACAACCCAGTAGGGAATAAGTATTGTTTGTGTTTTCTTCTTGTACTTGTGTTTTCTTGTATTCTGAATTTTTATTCTTACGTGGGTATTCATTCAATTTGTAGCTGTGGGACTGTTCTTCTTCCATTTTTCTTCCAAAAGCCCTGGGCATCTTATTGGGATTCATTCTATCATGGACCCCATCTAATACTAGCTGATATTCAATAAAAACAGAACAGCCTCAGTAAGGAAGCTTTAAAGAGGCTGTGGTTGGACCTTGCTGCAGGACTTGGATCCAATGCACTGTTGAGAATTATATTCCAATATTTCTAATCATATTCATCAGTAAATCAATAACCATAATACTCATAATCGGTAACCATATTATGTAAGCGAAAGTAACACACATGCACAGGCACACACACACACACACACAAACAAGCTGTCATGGTTTGGTCCCGCCGGCAGAAGGCAAGAAGCCGGCGGGCACTGGGACCATGTACCCAAAGAGTGCATTAGGGACCCACACGCACAGGCTGAGTAGAAAAATAGAAATCTTTTAATAAAAGATTAAAAGCTTAGAGGAGCAGCAGCAAAACACAACAGGGCTCCAGCATCAGAATGCAGCTACACTGCCAAACTGGCAGTGCAGCTCTTAAATACTAAACACTTCACCTCCACTTCAACGAGCAACAGGCGTGGCTCAGCAACAGGTGAGGCTCAGCAGCAGGTGCGGCTCAGCAGCAGGTGTGGCTCGCTGAAGTGGAGGCGAAGACAGCCGGAGGGGGGAGGGACTGCAGGGCAGAACCATCACACAAGCACTTGGCTTCTGTAGCTTTGATTGACATCTGCTCAGTCATCAGCATTATTCACCATCATCAGAAATAATATAGTTATGCTGCTCCAGTATTACTCTGGAAGAGGGTTGTTATCTTTTGGTTGCAGTTTGCAAGGCAATTTGGCAGTGTTTTGGTTTGCCTGTCTCTGGGATGACCTGTGACCCAACTAAAAGTCTCTGAAACAAGTAGCCTTGAAGTTGTCATTTTGCAAAGGATGCCAACTAATGATAAAATGAGAAAAACCATTGTAGTTTGAGAGGGCGGAAAAACCATATTTGGAAGACATTTCCTGTGATGAAGGTATAAAAACTGGGTGTAAAAAGCAGAATGGCAGTTCTTCTTCTGCAAAAAGAACTCAGCTTTTTATTCATCAATATGCCTCAATAAAGCCTAATTTTCTGAAGAATCTGTCTCTCTCAAATTGCTTGAGGATGGGGGAACCTCATAATAGGAAAATATTTCTGAATGAAAACCACGACAGCACTCCTGAAAATCTAGTCAAAAATGGTTCACTAACTGCAGAACATTTAAGTTTTGCCATGACCATCACAGTCTCCTGACATAAACCCCATAAAAAATCTGTGGGATGAACTGACAGAGAGTCCACAAGCATTAACCTCTGAATCTGAAGGACGTGGAGAAATTCTGCATGGAGGAACGGTCTGAGATCCCATTCCATGTGTTCACCAACCTCCTCATACATTAAAGAGGAAAACTAAAAGCTGTTATCTTGGCAAAGGGAGGTCACACAAATTAAATGCAGAGTTGACAGTAATGGTGGGACACACATTTTTGAGAAACATAATTGTTTCTTGTCAAAATTTCAAGGTTTCTTTCAAGTATGTTACTGCAGTTAAAAGTTAGATTTCTGTGAATAGTTGTAAAGAAAGATCATGATGATAAAGAAAATAGACTTTTTTCCCTCCATCTTGTATTGCGCATTTTTACTGAAGGGTGCCGATTATTCCAATGAGCACAATAATGGACTTATAGTTGGTGTCCGATTACAGGGACAGAACTAATGAAACACCTGTGTCTGAGGCAGTACATTTTGTTTTCATTGATATTATGTTTAACAAAGGATATTACTGGGGAGGGGGGGGTGGATGCGTGATCCTCCACCTCCACCCCTCCCCAAAGATCATGCTCTGGGGACACAGTATAAGCCAACATATATCAGACAATTCCAGGTAGAATCCATGCTCTGCTTAATTTCAAAAGATTTTAAAGTAAAAATCAATTGTTTAATTAAACAAGAGTGAAATAAATGCAAGTCATCAGTATTACAATTCCTTTTAATACAGGGGTGGGGTATAAAAACGTTCAGTTCTATAACTTTACTCATAACATCATAAAACTCCAGTACATGTCCACAATTAAGTTATTACATAAGTACAATGTGTATCTAAGCAATGACACTTAATAATTTGTAAAAATAAATTAGAATAAATTAAATTTAAATACTTTCAAATTTGCCAATGGGTTGTCCCCTTCTGCCTTCTACTCTACACGTGGCTGAAATCACTCATGACTCTTGTCGCAGCGATCCCACGATACCAAGCACTTGGAGTCCTGAAGGCCGGCTTGCTTACACCAGCTACATCTTCCTCCATAAGTGTCTAGTCTCCGGGGTCTTGTGACCGCCACAGAGAACAGATAAGGTATCAGGGCACTGTTTGAACGATAGTGAATCATCATGAAAATAATTTGACAGGGTACTGCATGCGCGCAGCAGGCATCTGTAAGGAGGGAGCTGAGAGACAGTTTATGAAATGAACAGCCATGGGGGACAGTCCTCTGTGGCTCAAGAGGGAGAGGCCCAACAAGAGATGACCGGGGCCCTTGCAGTCTGGGTCCTGGCCATTACTGCAGGATTTTGCCATTTTTGGCAAGCAGCCGCAGTCTGTCCGCCCTGGCCACAGCTGTACAGAACACATTCAGAGCAATGTAAAATACTGTGTCCAATTAAGTACAGCACAAAACATCACCGACTGGTAAATTAATTCTTTCAAACAGGAGCTACCTGGTGTGTGAATCTGAACCACTTCACCTTATGCTTGGCTGTAGGCCTATACCTTTTTTGACCAAGCACCCAGCCAACTGTACAAAAAGATGTGTTTGTCCTTATATTGTTTGTAGGGATGCACAATATTTATCGGACCGATAAAATATTGGCCGATTTGGGGAGAACTGACGTTATTTTTTATCGATCCGATAGGTACATTTTACCCGATAAAAAGGTCCAATAAATCAATGAAATTGGGGAAATTGTTTGCAGGCCGAGTAGCCCCAAAACAGGCCATGACGCGCTGGTTACGTCATCTATTGCGCCTTACTAGCAGGACCCAGAGCAATAGATAACTCAGAGTGGCGCCACTCATTGACTTCCTTGCTTGAGTGGTCACGTGGTTCGTGGGGAAGCGCTATAGTTCCAAACAAACACCGCGCTGTCATGATATCCGATGGGACAGACAGCAGCGATTGCGTTACTGAATGGTAAATGTAAAATTAAACCGAACACGTATTTCTCTTAAAGGGATATTTCAACATTTTGGCAAATTGGCCTATTGCCATAATCCCTATAGTTATATGAGTAGGTACATTACCTTTAGTTATCCATGCCCGTTGTTTTGAGATTCGGGGGGGAAAGACGCAAGCTGCTCAGCGAACATAATGAAAGTGAAAGGTACAGGTCTCTCCCTCCTTCAAAACTCTTCAAATACGCAATCCAGTAACTCCAAAACGCTCTCGTGGACAAATTGTGACCTGCACATTCACCACGCTATGAAATAATCTCTCTGAACAGCTCCTCCCGAGATCTTCACGAGATCTGGGCAAAACCTGACGTCAGGTTGTGCCATCCAATTAGTACAGACCTAGCCAGAGCCAACCACTGCGCTGGACCTGCCCACACCGGAAACTATTCTAGCAGGCACTAACAACGGCAGATCATACTATGCCTTAGTAGTGTCTATACTTTTGGAAATACAAAAAAAGAAGATCATTTGATGTGCAATTTTGTCAGTATCTCTCCCAAAGCTGCTTGTCCGTTTAAATTTTTCTTCCAAAAGATGATGCCACCAGAAATCAGTGGGTGGCTTTTTTTGTTTGCTGGCAGCAAACAGCCACGGCCAAAGGGAACGTTAGCTGATTGTGCTCAGCATTTCACCAAAGACAGCTTTGTTAATAAAGGATAATTCGACACAGGATAAGCGTTTCAGCTGCTTCTCAAGCCTGAAGCAGTTGCATCGATCAAGCGCTTGGAGCCACAAGCTGTGAGTAACGATATAACAGCAAATAATGTAAGTGAAGCTAACGTGTTACGGGTGGCTAGCAGGACCGCTAGCGATAGTTAGCACTAACAACTGGCCTCAAACGCAGGCTTTGTAAAATATCTGAAGATAAAGCCTGTTTCGGTTGCGACTGTCCGTGACTCACAGACACAGAAGCTGTAAGTTGCTTTTTACTGCATAAGCCAAACTGACGTGATAACCAGTTGATTGTGGCTGTAGCACAGCGGCTAACGAGCAAGTTACTGTTGCTAATGTTTGTGTCCTAAATATGCAAGAGTGATATCAGGGGAAATTCTACAGAAGGTGTGTGAACATAAACCTTATTTGAAACTAACTTTTAATACTTGTTTGTATTTTGGATGCTTGGTACAACTGTTCACGGTAACAGAACTTGCTGTTTGTAAAACCTGTATTGCAAGGGTTTGTCTCTGTGGTTATGACTGCTCGGTTACCAGCTACTGCATGTTAGTTTGCGTGCCGTGCTAATTAAAAATGCTCCTGGTTAACTTACATGCAGTAATTCTGATCGGTATGCTTGTGTTACTTCGGTAAGCATCAATGTGGCAGTTTCACCATAACGTTGCCCAATTGTAGCCACTACAGTTAGTGATCGCTTCACTTATCCATGACCGGGATCAGCCGGATGCTTCACAAATGTCTGAGCAAGCTCTCTGGTGCTACTGTGAAAGCAATGCGAAACGCAGAAGCTCTACCGGTTTACAAATGATTTCTCTGCACTACCTTGACATAATTTCATCCCCCTTTAGAAATTGTTGTGGCTAATAAAGAGCCGAAAAAGGCGGAGATTAAATAGGTAATTCTTTCCTGTAGAAGTGATCGATTCGCTAGCTCCATATAAGCAACTTGTCCGCGCTAACGGAACTTACGAAACAAATTTTTCGCACGACAGATTACATTCAAAGTCATGACCGCTTATCAGCTACTGCATGTTAGTTTGCGTGCTCTGCTAATTAAAAATGCTCCTGGTTAACTTATATGCAGCAATTATGATCGGTATGCTTGTGTTGCTTCGGTAAGCATCAATGTGACAGTTTCATCATAACGTTGCCTGATTGTAGCCACTACAGTTGAAGCTAACCGGAGAGGTGCTGTACGCGGTCTGCTGAGTTGGGCTGCAGTTAGACCAGACGTAGGTTTTGCAGAGCTTGGGGTACGTTTTTGGGTGCTTATGAAACGATCGCTTTATTTATCCATGACCGGGTCAGCCTAATACATCTCCAATGTCTGGGCAAGCTCTCTGATGCTACCAGTGAAAGCAATAGGGAAGCGCACAGGCTATAACGTGTCCGTATAACAAACGATTTCTCTGCATTGCCATCGATTGAATATTAAATTCTTTCCTGTAAAAGTGATCGATTCGCTAGCTCCACATAAGCAACGGTTCACGCAGACGGAACTTACGGTCTGTAAAACCTGTATTATGTTCATTACATAACCGGAGCTCTATCTAGCTCTCGCACACTATCCATAATGTGACCATTTTCCGCGAGGAAAAGCTGGTCATTCCGAAGCAATCAGTAAACCATTACCACGGGCAATTTCCAAAAAGGCCGTTTAGCTTGGAGCTTTCGCCCCTCCATCATATACCAGCGCAGAAGCTGTTCGTTTCTCCACGCTAACAACACACCACAGCTATGCAAACAAACCAGCAGGTCCTAATACACACCGAAGCAGTCCATAAGCTGTTGGTCCACTTTTAGCTGCTCATCACTGTCCATGTTTCCCTCTAAACTCAGACCCACAGGATTTCTACGGTCTCCGGTCTACACTTGGGCATGTCGACCCGTTCTACAAATGTGTCTATATGGGGTGGATTCTAGCTTTCCCTGCATCCTAGCTACAGAGTAGAAAAGCCGCTGTACTCACCACTGTTGCCGATAGCAAATTTGTGCTCGAGCTGCCAGACTTTCGCACTGTGTCCTCCACTTTCGCTGTTGCGTTTATTAGAACAAGTTAATTTCATTAGATCTATACACATGTACTGCATTAGATTGCAGAATATGCCCGTTGATTCCTTCGGGAGACGCGTCAGTTTAACTCTGGAGCGGACCAGGAAAACTGCGTTCTGCTGCCTCGTCCCGCCTAGATCCGCCCTCCACAGAGCTGGCCAGTCAGAAGAAAGTGGGCACGGGGGGTTGGGGGCCATAGCGGAGGAGCCACCCCAATGAGGCGTTTCAGGCAGAGACTACTATGGACTACAAATGGGGTTTTTTGAAGATGGCAGTATGAGCGAAATAAGTACCCTATTTTTACTTTGCGCGATCAGGAGTACTCTAGGGGAGTCGAAGACCAAAATATAAACTTGGAAAAATAGCGTAATAGGTCCCCTTTAAATGCGTGCAGGACTCCTCTTACAGTTAAAATGACACGGAGACAATGGATAATGCGTTAATTTGACGGTTAAATTCGGTCAATTTATAACAGTGTAGGAAAGCCGAACTTCATTTCGTTGCTCTGTTGCGACAGCGTATGTGCTTGGTGCAAACCAGCTTGCCCGGTATACACGAGTGCTTTTGAGTGGAAATGCATTGTGACGGGACTGGCCATTTTGTCCGGTGTAAGCGAAAAGCCGTTATATTAAATCTGGTATAATATGAACTTATCGGTTATCGGTATCAATATCGGACATGAGAAGCAGGAAATTATCGGTTATCGGAATTGGTTGAAATTTTTCATATCGTGCATCACTAATTGTTTGGTATCATAATTGTCACCCGTTAGTAAGTTTTGACTCTATACTGATATCTGTGTCAATACAAAGGTCCAATAATGAAAAAGTGAAACTTCGTAAATCAAACAATAGTTAGCTGCAGGGGGCACACCTCCAAAAGAAAATAATATACATTTCAATATAATCTCTATGCAAGAAGACTTAGCTGCTTCTGGCCCTATCAATGACCAATTATTGTCAGAATGAGGTCTCACACGCATTATATAAAAAAAAAAAAAAAAAAAAAAAAAAAGGGATCCAAGACTCACTCAACCCAAAGCAAATCAGTGGGGAAAAAAAGCTGGACGCTGGGGATTATTAAATTTGGACCAACTGTTTCAGCCTTTTGAAAGGCAATTTCAGATGTGGTAATAAAAAGAAAATTAGATCACCATCAAAAGGAGGAATAAACATAACCATTTTCTGAGGGTAAAAGGGTCTGTGTAAGCCTTTGATATGGTTTAATTTTAGAATAGTTTAATCATGTAATTCAACATAATAGGGAGCGATCCATTTTCGCATATGGACTGCCACACATGAAACTCAAAATGAAGAAGACAGCTCAGTGTGGCTTAATGGGTATTGTCAAAACTACTGTGACTCTCAGTCTTTCCCATTTTAACTTCAGCATAAACTGCTGTCTTCCTTTTCATGGTCTGTAACCCGATCTCCATTCTAAGTACTTCCAAGTATGAAATAGCTCAGTAAAATGTGTGCACGCAGTTCCATTTTCTAAAATACCGTATACATGCAACTTAGCGTGCACTACTTTGATACATGATGACGTATGCAGCTATTGCACATACGCCAGACAAACGTTGTTACTCATTTTGAGCAAACAGACGCTAAAAAGCTGACATTTATCAAAACAGCCAAAGCAAACGAATGAGAGCGGAATAAACTAGCTAGTTTCAGTAGCATTATCTAGATCCCTAAAACATAGGCTAACGTTGGTTTTTTGATAACACCCTGTTTCTGCACTTTCGTGAAAGTTAGATTGGAAGACAGTGAGTTAGCATAACAGTTCAAAGTAAACTTACTGGGCGCGCAGAATTAGATTATCGTTACGTTGGCTGATAGCAACATTATAGATTTACTTTACCCGTAATGACGAGCGTAGGTTGTCAAAACGCTTATCCACGCGGAGGTTATCCAGGCGCATATCCACACCATAGACAGGGCCGGATCAAATGAGTTGTGAGGAGGGGTTTCCTGGCGGGGGTCCAGGGGGCTGCATAGGCCCCTGGTGGGATCAAGGGGCAGCACCGTGTGGGGGGCTCAGGGACGAAGCCCCTGAAAAAATCCAGCATTTTAGCTATTTCTGAGGCAAAAAGGGTCATTCCATGTCAACTCAGCCACCCATGTACATGACACCTCTCAGATTTTACTCAAACTTTGTCCAAAAATATTTTATGGTACCAAACAAAAGAATCCCAAGTTTCATAGTAGTATCTCTGAAGGTTTTTGCGTGAAAATTTCTTGAAATTTGGGTGAAATGCCCCTTTTTGACTTACGTGAATTGGTCATTTCGTTTTGTAGCATTTTGGAAGGACCATAACTTCTCACGTAATAGAGACAGTAAGCTGAAATTTCATGTGCTCATGCATTCTGGTCTATATATCAGGATTCTGCAGCCAGAATCACCATGAGAGATCACAGGGGTGAGAGGAGGGCCCCCAAAATCCAAATTTTTTTTAAGGCGGCAAGTGATTTTTCTCTTTTTGGGGGTCCCAAGGATTCAGTTCAGTGAATGTTCCAAATGTGTTTTTCTCCTCATATTTGGGAACTTTCCCACCACTAAACTAAGTTTTAGGATAATAGCACCATTGGTGGGGGACTTGTGGGGGTCAGAAAACCACTTCGGACCAACATGATCCTCTCAGACCCTGGACTTCAGACACCCAGATGACCCTGTGGGCACTGGATGGTGGTAATGGCATTTATACTGGACAAATATACATATTTAAACATTTATTTAATTAAATAAAAACTTTTATTATCAACCTCCTTCAATATGAACATATTTTATGAAAAAAGGCATTCTGAGACCCTTTTTAAGCATTTCGAAGTCCAGAAACTAGGTCAAACAGGATTACATAGAAAGAGTGGACTAAACTCTCTAAAATATGTTATAATTACATTAATACCAATGTTCATCAATGAAAACCTGAGGTAAGCATCCAAAATGATGCAGAAAGGGACTTAAACCCCTTGTACACCATAACACGACCATGACCTAATGTAGTGGGAAACCAGGTTACAACATACTGCCAACAATTGTTCAAGACGTGGTTTGAGCACATAAGCAACATAATTTATTGGGACACGTGGTAGTATTCTATTCTTACCAGGAAAAAGGAAAACCATTTATTCAGAATCCTTCAGGTCTTTTGTCCTACAAATTGAGGAAGCTACAACATGATTTTTTGATGGTCATATTCCGCAACTTTGTACTGGCGCGCACTACGTCCATTTCAGGTGCTTCTATACAGCGGATAATATGCTGGAATGGCACCCAGCATAGAACCTGTTCCTGGTCAGATGGTCAAGAAGGGACATTGTAGGCACTTTTCATGAATTTCACATAGACGTCACCATGTTGCTTCTTCCTCAAGTGTCTTGCATCACTTGGAATCCTTGCAAATTTATTCTGATTGGGTTCCAGCGAATTGACACTACCCTTGCTTAAGACATACAGTACTTGAGCCCTTATTTTAACCCTTAGCTATATCTCATTTGGTAGGAATCATAAACAACATAATTTATTGGGACACATGGTAGTATAACATGGGATTCCTGATCTTGCATGGAGTGATCAACCTTGACCATCTTTTTCCCACAACATTAGGTCATGGTCGTGTTATGGTGTACTAGGGGTTAAAGTCCCTTTTTGCATAATTTTGGATACTTGCCGCAGGTGTTCATTGATGAATACCTATATTAATGTTATTATAACTGATTTTTGACAATTTTTCTATGTAATCCTCCTGTTTCTGTACTTTTAAATTTCTGCTGAATAAGGGTCTCAGAATGCCTTTTTTCATAAAATGCCTACATATAGGAGGTTGATAATCAAAGTTTTTATTTCATTAAATAAATGTTTAAATGTGTATATTTGTCCAGTATAAATGTCATTACCATCATCCAGTGCCCACAGGGTCATCTGGGTGTCTGAAGTCTAGGGTCTGAGAGGATCATTTTGGTCCGAAGTGGTTTTCTGATCCCCACAAGTCCCCCACCAATGGTACTATTATCCTAAAACTTAGTTAAGCGGTGGGAAAGTTCCCAAATATGAGGGAGAAACACATTTCAAACAGTAACATTCACTGAACTGAATCCTTGGGACCCCCAAAAAGAGAAAAATTACTTGCTGCCGTAAAAAAAAATTGGATTTTGGGGGCCCTTCTCTCACCCCTCTGATCTCTCATGGTGATTCTGGCGTGATTCTGGCTGCAGAATCCTGATATATGGGCCAGAATGCATGAACACATGAAATTTCAGCTTACTGTCTCTATTACGTGAGAAGTTATGGTCCTTCCAAAATGCTACGAAATTAGATGACCAATTCACATAAGTCAAAAACGGGCGTTTCACCCAAATTTCAAGAAATTTTCACGCGAAAACCGTCAGAGATACTGACATGAAACTTGGGATTCTTTTGTTTGGCACCACAAAGTATTTTTGGACAAAATTTGAGCAAAATCTTCGAGGTGTCATGTACAAGGCACCTCAATATTGGCTGTTTTGACATGGAATGACTCGAAATCGAGCCATCTCCAGGCATTCTACATCCAATTTCAACCAAAATAGATCATGATAAAATGTGCCTAATAACCAACAGGAATGCCTTTTAAACCAAGTACCCATTCAGCTGAACAGTAAATCTACACCAAGATCATATGTCTTCACCCATGCAACTGAGAAAATATCCTAAATGTAAAAGCCTCATCAAAAATCAACAACAAAATTTCAAACCTTGAGTACAAAGAGAGTATGATTTTTATTAGATCATGCAAGAAAATGTGCACTGACCTCCTGTCTTTGAGCACAGAAATATAGCAAAGGTTTATTTTGTCTTCATTGTGGTTTTTTCCTTGGCATGGTTCTTGCGGACTCGCAACTTGAATTTGAAAATGACTCGTAGGCTATGTTGTTTTTCCAGTGAAAAAGCGCGTGATCGGAAGTGGTGAAATGAAGGGAAGTAACTTTCAAGGCTGGCGTAGCACCAGTGATTTTCCCTGCGTATAGGTGCCCCCCGTTGACTCAGCTGTGAGACTGCATCCACTATCGCGTATGGATAACTTTTTTTTCCATGTGTGGCTGGGTAGTCCTGTAAGGATTTTTTTTTTGCTTATTTTGAAGGTACTTTGCTCAGGGCGGGTGGGGGGGACCCAGGAAACCCCCCCCTAGATCCGGCCCTGATAGAGATATGTATGAACTAGAGGCGCTATGTATTTTTTTTTTATTATAATTATTGAAGAATGCATTGTACAACAATATTTGGCAATATCACAATCATATCGTCATCAGTACATTCGTGAAACGGAGCACATGACAAATAAGAGTGTAACTTACATAAATGAAAATCAATAAAATAAAATAAAAATGAACCGAAAAGAAAATAAATACAGTGGTTTAAGGGGTTTCAGTTAGCTTTAAGGCATCAATAAAATTCAGCAATTTTGTGGCAGTTTTCTTCTTCATAAACTTCAGGGATCTGCAGTATAATGAGAATTCTCTTATGAAAACAATGAATAAAGGCAGTGTTTTAATACATTTACATCTGTGGATGAAAAATTTACCCAAAATAATTTAAGTGTCCAGTAGTAGATCATAGTTTTTGTTCTTCACTATGATTCCAAATGTAACGTCATTTCTAGTGAAATTGGAAAGAGACTGGATATGAGGTTCCAGCCAATCAGACATATCACACCAAAATGTGTCACTGTAAATACAAAAGAAAAACAGATGATCCGTGGTCTCTATGCCCTCCTCACAGAATTTCCAGTTATTTTGATCATTATTGAATCTTTGTCTGAGGAGTTCTCTTGAAGGATACATGTCATTAAATACTTTAAAATGAAGTTCTTTTGCTTGAAGAGATAATGGTAACTTCAAAAAATTTGTACGTAGTTTCTTCAAAGTAGAATGACAGAAGATATGAGAAGCAGAGTTACGGCTACATTGCATTGGATATAAAGTGAGAGTAAAAAGACCACGGAACACCTTGTTTTGTAAAATTTTATTAGAAAACTGAAGACCAGCAATCATCAATTGAGGCAGATGGAGGGGGGTTGACCATATGAGGAAGAGCATTTTTTGCTTAAAAAAAAAAAAAAAAAGCAGGTGAGATGCTTTGAACTACCTTATTATAATGCTTATGGTTGCACCGAAAATTAAATTTAGTACCAAACTCTTCAAAGGATAAAACATTTCCATAATTGTCCAGTAATTGGGCGACCAAATATTGTTTTCCATCCAGTCATTGAAATATAAAGACTTATTCCTAAGAAGAATAAATCTGAAATTCCAGATGGGTGCATCATGGGGTGTGAAATTGTGTTTATATGGTAGCTTCCAATACAGCAATGCTTGTGAATGGAATGCAGACAGATTTATAGGTAATTTAGGAACATCAAAGTCACAACGTAAAAGGAAGTCAGTACCTCCAATCTTTCTAAACAATTCCCTGGGAATACGAAACCAAAAGCTGTTACTGTTTACCTAAAAGGATCTTAACCATTTAATCTTTAAGGTTCCATTTATACAGTCAAAAGTCAATGGCTTGTAGCCCACCATCCTCATAGTCTTTTACTACAGTCGCTTTTTTTAAATAATGAACTTTTCTTTTCCAAATGTAGTCGAAGTTTAATTTATTGATGGATTTAATAGCTTTCTTGGAGATAGAAAGAGAATAAGCTGGATAAATACATCTCGATAAACTTTCCATTTTGGTTATATAGGTGCGACCAAAAAGAGAAAGATCTCCATTTAACCATCTGTTTAGTTTTAACTTACATTCATCCATTTTATTTCATACATTTAGATTTTCACTTAATTTAGCATCTTTTGTTATGTGTATACCTAAATATCTGACAGTAGCTTTAATTGGGATGCCATAAGCTGCTTCAAGATGGCAGTCATGTGTAGCCATTAACTCACACTTTTTCAAGTTTAATTGTAGATCAGATGCTTTCGAGAATGAGTCTATAATTTTAGTAGCCTTTGGGATCTGCTCAACACTTTTAAAAAATAAGGTTGTGTCGTCAGCCAGCTGACTTATAATTATTTGGCTATCAAAGACATTTAATTGTTCAATATCTGAATTTTTGATGAGGATAGATAGCATTTCAGCTGCGATTATGGAGAGTGAGGGCGAAATAGGGCAGCCTTGTTTTATGCCTCTATTGACAGTGAAGCGAGGAGAGGTGCCACCTGACAGAGATATTGAGCTGTTAGTGTCATTATAAGGACATTTTATTATGTTCCTAAATTTCTCCCCAAAACCACAGAGCTTCAATGCCTTAAAAATCAAAGGATGTTCGACCGTGTCAAAAGCCTTATAAAAATCCAAAAAGAGAATAAAGCCATCATCATTTATATGCTCATTATATTCCAGTAAATCAAGGACAAGGCGGACGTTATTGTGTATTGATCTACCTCTCATAAATCCTGATTGAGTGTCACTAATTATTTGAGAAAGACCCTCTTTGAGACGATTTGAAAATATATGAGCTAGCAGTTTATAGTCAGTGTTAAGAAGTGTTATCGGTCTCCAATTGTCTAAGATTTTAGGATTTTTATCTGGCTTTGGGATGAGAACAATTATACCTTGCCTCAAAGTCTGTGGAAGTGAAAAATTGATTATAGTTTCTTTAAGTGTTTCAAATAAAAGTGCTTTGATATGCTCCCAGAAATGTTTATAGAAATTGGCTGGGCCAGGGGAGCGGTCAGAGGTCAAACACTGCATTGCCTTTTCAAGCTCATTATACGTGATCTCTGCATCACAATTATTTTTGAAGTCCTCATTTATTTGAGGAATGAAATCTCTGATTTTATCAATGAAGGTCTCTGATGCATCAGATGAGAATCTTGAGGAGTATAAATTGCTGTAAAAGGAATAGATTTTATTGGCTATAGTTTTAGGGTCAGTGCACTCATTATCATTAATAACCAGTGTTCCTATACTATTTTTCTCTTGGCGGGACTTCTCTAATCTACAAAAGTAAGAGGAGTTTCTTCCCCCTTCCTCCATCCATTTTGCTCTGGATCTGATAAAGGCTCCATTTGCTTTTCTTGTGTAAATGTTATCTAACTTAGTTTGCAATGTAAGTAGTTTCCTTTCGTCAGCATCCGTAAGTGTGGGTTTATTACAGCATAGACTTATTTCTCTTGTCAAATTGGTCTCCTCTAGAAGGGCAGATTGTTTTGTTTGCTAAAATAAATGGAAAAGTTTCTTATTCTAAATTTAAGGAATTCCCATTTGGAGGTGTAGGACAAGAGGTTAGTATCTTGAGTAATTTCATTAATAATGTCTTTAACCCCCTGACAATATGCTTCAGATTGTAGCAAGCTGGCATTAAACTTCCAGTAACCCTTTTTTCGTTTGTGAGCATTAGCAGGTTTTAAAGTGAGACTAATAAAGCAGTGATCAGATAGGGGAGCAGAAGAAATAAGGCAATCCATTACAGATTTCTTTACAGTGTCAGAAATTAACCAAAAGTCAATCCTTGATTTAATTGAACCGTCTGGCTTAAACCAAGAAAAGTTTTTTAAGTTAGGGTGTATAACACGCCGGGGGTCAAACAGATGAGAGTTGCAGAAACTGATTAAATGAGGGTTATAGTGATGGTTATAAAACTTGGTGGGTGAGCGGTTTAACCACTCATTAAATACCATATTGAAGTCTCCTCCCAATATAATATTAACTGTTGGATAACTCAATTTCAAATTTTTAAGAAGGTCATCAACTTCAGAAAGTAAATTTTTGTTCTGGCTTATGTTATTGTATCTATAGATATTTCCCAAAATAATGAAGGAGTCTTTAATTGATAAAACACATAAGATCCAATGACCATCTGCGCTTTTTTTGGATGTAACTATTTTCCCAGGGAAGTCGTTCATTAAAATTGCAGTACCTGCGGAACGATTGGTTCCATGACAAAATAAAATTTTATCACCCCATTGATTGGTCCAAAACTTTTCATCTGTTTCGTTAGAATGAGTCTCTTGTAGCAAAACACAGTGTGGTTTCTTACTTTTACAGAACAGGAAAATCGCCTTTCGTTTAACACTGTCTCTTAGGCCCCTTATATTGAGTGAAATGAAACAAAAATTAGAATCAATAGTGAACATTAAATGGTAACTTACCACTTAAGGATAATAACACGAGGTATATAGGCAGCTAGACTGCTTTGGAATGTGAACATAAGGCAATGTCCCTTTGGAAAAAAGTCAACATGAATGTCCTTCTCAATGGCAAATTAAATGTCCCACATAATAGTCAGTGAAGTGTTTTCCATAATGAACTCACATGAGAGTGTGGTTAAGAAACCATGATTCTTTTCCCGTTTATGTAGCCAGCTGGGCCCCTGAAATAGGCTCGCTGACCTGCTTCTCTGGCTTGCTTGATTTGTGGCCACACCGCTGCTCTCGCCTCCCTGTCAGCTGGTAGGATGTGTTCGGCAAAACTCACATTCAACTGATTGCACACCACAGATCTCTTGGTCAGGCGCCAGAGCTCATCTCGGTAGTGCCTCACTGTAAACTGTATTATTACTTGGTGATGTTTGGCTTCCTCTCTCCTGCCCAGGCGGTGAACCGAGTCAATGCCGTCAATCTTGTCAGCCCAATGCGGAGCAATCCTGAGTAAAATTTGTAACACCCTCTCTCTAGTGTTTTCATTTTCTTGTTCTTTAAACCCGCGCAGTTTCAGGTTCCATCGGCGTTTATAACGCTCCAGCTCCAAAACTCTCCCTTTTAAAGCGACATTTTCTGTCTCGATTCTTGTCACCTTCTTTTCCAGAGTTTGAGTCTTGGACTGGCAGTCTTTTATTTCTTTAGCATTAAACTCAACACTTTTGGCCACTTGTTCAATCATGTCACTGTTGTTTTTCATTTGCACCTGAAGCTCTTGTAACATGCAGGGATGTTATTTACAGCGGCAAGTATTGTAGCACTGGATACCTCCGGTTCGCCTTTAGATTTAACGGGATCGGTAATTTAGTGGGAGTGTCGGGTAGAGGACGGCTCGCCTTTGTGGCTGAGGTCTCCAGGTTAGGATCGTTGGTATCAAAACAGTAGTTGTGAGCGAAAAGTGCTGTAGCAGCAGTGGGTTTCTTCGTCTTGTTTGATCGACATTTCAGGCAGGGCGAGATCAGCGAAAAGTAAGCCAAAGTGATTCAGTATTTATTTAATGGCGTTGGTGGAAAGCTTTTTGTTTTAAAAGGACTAGTGTAAAACTTTGGGGGCAAACAAACAGAGCTCTCAAATTAACATGCACTCAGTTCGCCATCTTGCCAGAAATCCCACTAGAGGCGCTGTGTTACGATTTCAATGTGCAAGTCTGGCCGCCATCTTGTGACGGGCGTCCATCACAGAAAGGTACAGCAAAGTGAATTCATGATTTCCAGAATTTTATTTCTTAATGCCAGACCACTGCGTTGCCGTAAATTGTAGCCACAGGCGAGGGAAAGTCCTCGATTTAACCTTTCACATGTACGTTATTTTTAGCTTGAACAACGGAGATTATTGCCTTTAAATCATAAAACTTGGCTGTACTGCGTAAAGCTAGTCTTGACTTAACCCTCTCCCACTACCAAATCACCGGATTACTTACCTCGGGGGTAACGCCGTGGCTTACCCCAAGGCAGCGCAAGCGTATCACTTTAGCCGCTTCGGGTTAACGCGAAAAATAAAAATTCGCTTACCCCGGGGTTCGTAAACCGTATCAGCGACCAGGATTAACGACAGTGATCTCGGTGTTAATTGCCAAATCTCGGGTCGAGCAGTGTAGTTGGGACCTGAGCAAGGTATTAATGTGTAGCCACTGCAGGCTTTTCATCAGATAAATACCTGCTTGTTTGCCAGCATTAGCTGTTATAAAGCCTTAACCCCTTTTTATCTAGGATACTAGTATGAAAACTACTTGGGAGCCTCGTATACTTGTGGGCTCACAACGGCCTGTTTTGTTTAGACAGAAGATGCGAGCGGCCGGAATTTTCTGGCGCTGTCCGGGTATAGGACCGGGGGCCTGTACCATAAAGCTGGATTAACTTAACCAAGAGAAACCCTGGGTATCTGGCTGCACTTAACCAGACTTCCGCATTCCTGATAAGCGGTACCATGAAGCCAGTTATTAACTCACTAATTTAACCCAAGGCTTTCCAATCTAAATCTGTGCGCGCTCACATAAAGGGCGGTGTTTGCTGCATACGTGTGACGGTGCATTCAGGAACCACATGCAACGGAGGGAAATCAAAAAAACGTACGCCTTTTGAGTTCCGGGTCAGTACCAAACAAGAATTGCCAAGCCACAAAACGAAATCCAAAAAACAGAGTCGACTAGACAGGCCGGGGTCAGAACCAGTAAATCAGATGAGCAAAGGTACATAGACGGTAGGCAAAAAGTCGTAGTCGATAAACAAAGCCAAGGGTCATACACAGGGCATCCAAACACAGAAATTGTGGTCATACAAAAATGGGTCAAAATCCAAAAAGACAAAACAATACAAGAAGGGCAATGGCAAGAATCGTAGTCGGACAAACCAGTAGAAGAAAAACAATACTCAATGGCATACAAGGCGCTCTGCACAAAGAAATATTGATCAACGTTCTGAAAAAGTTAAAACTACAGTGAGGACTCTGATATAAACGGGAGGGAAGTCACATGCTACGCAGGGAAGCAGGTGAGCTGGATCAGACTAATTACAATGGGAGAATCACATGAGGGAAACCCTAACCACGAAAACTGGCGAAAGCCAAGACACGGACGGGAATCACACAAACAGCCTATGACATTTAAACAGCTCCGGTCAAGGAGTTCTAAGTGCACAGATAACGAGTGCAGGAAAGTAATTAAGTACGTGCGAGAGATCTCGCAGAAACGCAGGGGGAGACAGGTACAGCTGAGCAAGAGGCGGAGACTAGAACAGGGTGATTGCTGAGAGGGAATTAGTATTAATTAGTAGCGCTGCAACTTTACAGATTTAACTAGAGTACTCGTTAGTAAGTTAATAATCTATATACATGGATTAGTTGTGTTAGTAGACTATGATACAAAATACAAATGTAAGTTTTGTTAGTAATCAGAACAGTAAGGCGAAGGAAGTAAACAAGAATCGAAGGAATACGTTAAACACCAGAATACATTTAAATCACCTGAAGTAAGTGAGCACACAGACGGGGAAGACGGACTGAACCAACTAGATCACAAGACAGGGGAGACAAGTGCAATGGAACTGAGAAATGGAATGAACTAAAAACCTGAGGATTAAAATAACCAAAGAGAATAAATAAAAGACAAAATCATGAACACAGATCCTGAGCATAAACATGAACATAAACATGACAAAAAACCATAACCATGACGATACGACCAATCGCAGACATGGAGAAACCGAACCGAGCCGCATACTTTATGGTGGAGGAGCAGACAATCATCATAAATACATATGAAAAATATAAATCTATAATTCAGGCAAAAAGCAACACAGTTGCAGCGGCCAAAAGCCGCAAGGAATGCTGGCAAAAAAATCGCCGACTGTGTCAATGCGTAAGTTAGTGGGATTATAATATTACTTCCCCACCATGACTGCACGAGTATAGATCTGACTAGTAACATTTGTGTGTACCATAAATTTATGTTTTTCAGAAATTTGTCGTTATGGCATGCGATTTCAGTCTTATTATTTCAGATGCAACCCCAGTGGAGCAAAAAGAACGTGGGAGCAAATAAAAAATAAGTATAAAAACATACTTCAAAGTGGTCAGTACGCTTACTATGTCTTATACATGTGGAGAATGTACATGTTAGGCTTTACTGCTTCACACTGTCTCTGTGGTAGGATGACCACAATGGAATTGATTTGATATTATTTGCAGCCCACAGGAAAAAAGCTGACCGACAAAAGACGGGGGGGGGGGGAGGGGGGGTCTCCCACTCAGCTGTTCACTCCTGCAGAGGAACTGGCCCTCCCCAATAATGAGGGTCGACCCTTGATG
Organism: Gymnothorax javanicus; assembly: GCA_029692085.1. Taxonomy (NCBI): domain Eukaryota; kingdom Metazoa; phylum Chordata; class Actinopteri; order Anguilliformes; family Muraenidae; genus Gymnothorax; species Gymnothorax javanicus. The sequence goes on from CM056193.1 coordinate 3,491,018, forward strand.
GAGGGGTGTGTGTGGGGGGGTGACATCAGACCCCAGTGGAAGTGGCAGCTCTCACAGCACCTCATTCTTTCAGGGTATGTCTCAGTGAGTCAATGTTAAAACACTGGGTTGTTCATTGAACACAATTATCCAATATTTTTACTGTGGGAGTGTAACATGTATTTTCTCAACAGTTAACAGTGAGACTCATACACTCACGTTGCTGCCCCCACCCACACACACACTGTCTCATACAGAGGTAATAGTGAAATCAACCTGTCATACACATTTACATATGTCATCTGTGGTTGCTGATCATGGATTTGGGGGGGATTTGTACTCAGGTGGAGGCCATTGATGATGAGGAGATGCTGTCTGCAGGCTCGGAAAGACCACTGCTGGTACACTTTAGTCCGTAATTAACAATTATATGCAGTTTTCCCTGTTTTAACACAGATGCAGTGTGGACACTTGGCAGTTACTGATGTATCTTTTATTTCTCACTAATGGCGGTGGTCTGCACATGGGACTAATGGGTGTCCTCAAGTGCTCACTATCTTAAAATGAATTCGTTGCTATGATGTTTATTTCGCAGGAAGAGGGAAATCCTCCAGACCCCGAGCCTGCGGCCTCCACCTAAAGACAGCCCACCAGGAGACAATCACAAGATGTAATTAACTTTAATTTAATGAGGATAGTCAGTGTGACATTGGCATTATTTTAAAGCCAGCCATGCAAAGGGGCAATGCTTATATGGTGAAGCGACTGTATTATGTGTTTAATTTGTTTCAGGTCGGAGCCGACAGTGTGAGATGTCTCTACAAGAGGAAATTGGAGCTTGATATTAAACCAAAGACTTTGGATGTAGAGTATAAAAAATTAAAATTTAAAAAAGTTAGACTTGAGGTGGAAAAATTAGAGCATGAGAAGAAGGTAATTCATTGATTTTTTTTTTTCTCCAGGCATGTGAAACAATTAACATCAGTGATGTAATGTTTTTCAGATATAGGAAACACTGAAACCAAAATGTGCTCTTTTTTTCAGGAACAGGAGAAAAATTGAAACTGTGACAGGAAAAAAATTAAATAAAAAATTCAGTGTTCACTTTCTTTTAACTAAAAAACTGTTGGGTTATGGCCTCTCTCACAGCCCTGCCTGAGGGGTAATCTAAAGTTATGGGGTCTACCACATCAGGGGGTGGGGGGTTGTTGGGGGGGTCCTCTCCTTCCTAATGGTGGCAATGTTGTGCCGAACCACACGCGCCGCAATTATTCTGCATGCCCGGTCGGGGGCCACCCTCAGGCCATGGAGGCATGCAAACCGGGCCTTGATGACCCCAAAGGTCATCTCTATCCTGACCCTGGTTTGGCATGGGCCACATTAAACCTCATTTGTGGCCCTGCGCCAGGGTCAGGATAGGGGGTCATTAAATATGGCAGGCATGCATAGCCCCTGTCTCCTAGGAGCACTCCACTGAACTGCCCTAAAGATAAAAAGAAATTGCTTTGATAAGTATCTCAAAAACAGCTTAAGGATGTAATCAAAATATATATAGCCAACAATGTACATTTTTCATACCCTGCTCCAGTTTTTGGCACAGCAAAGACTCCTGAATCGGGGAGTCCTGGACAGACCCAGGCCACTTTGCCGCAAACTGGTGACCATCATTTGATGGTCACATGTCATCTGCAGAAGCATTGGGGATAAACTGTAGTTAGTGATGCTGCAATGTGTATTTAAAAGGTCTCAAACATAGTAAGCCTACTACTGTAAAAAGTCTTGTGTGGGCCTTTTTATACATTTGGACAGTTTAGTTCAAAATGACTGTGACACAAAATAGTATTGTAAGATGTATTCCACCTGAATGTTGAGACTGTGAAAGGAATTTCTATTCACAAAGTCTGCCTCATTCTCGCCCAGATGGGCGGAGATGGGGATGTGGGTGCAGTCATTAGCACCCAGCACCCTGGGGAACCCTGTGAAAGGAATATGCTGCATTAATATACAACAGCAAACATCATAGGGCTTAGTCTACATTATGCAAATTACACAGCAACCTACCCTCCCTGCGATGTCATAAAAGCCCTCTTTGATGCATTACGTGGGCAGGTGGCCAGGAAACACCACGAATGCATCAGCGAGCTCAGTCAGGGCCCCCGCGACTTTGTGAATAGCCCTGCACACAGTGTTTTCCCCGAGGTTTCCGGCATCGCCAACAAAATACATAAAAGCACCTATAAATGACTGACTGAATGAATGATATAGTCAAACAAATACTAGTAATTGATGACATTTAGTCAGTGTCTTGTCTTGCGACCCATCCAATGAGGGATTTGAAGACATAATCATTACAAACAAGTAATTACCTGTGGCAAAAAAACCTCAGTACAATGCACACTGTCTGCGGAACTGTCAGAGCCTGGTTGCAGTGCGTTGCATTAGCAATGTACGGCTCCCGCAGCCGACAGATATACCACAGTCCTTCTGTGGAAAACCTGTACCTCTCGTACAGACATAGTTCAGGCAAGTCAAACGGATTGTGGCGATCGCGAAACACTCTTTCGCGCCTGAGAGCCCTTCGCACAAGTTGTGCACTTAGATCTATGGAAGCCCAAAACTGCCAAAATTAAAAATAAATGAATGAATAAATAAATAAATGTATAAATAAATAAATACATTTAAATGCAATAAAATTGCAAAATAAAAAAACATACATAAATCAATAAAATTTATGTATAAATTGGTCTCAACTCATTTATTTATTTCTATGATCCATATTCATTTATTAATTTATTTCTATTTATATTTATTTCCTAATTTATTTATTTCTGTATATACTTATTTAGGTATTTATTTATTTCTCAATTTATTTATTTCTATATATAAATATATTTCCGTGGCAGTCCCGGACCAAGAAATAAGGAAATTTAATGGTAATGAGGGGGTGTGGCTTTCATCCCTGTCATCGCGTCGCCTTATTCCCATTGGTTGTTCCATAATAGAGTGCTTAGATTGATTACACAGGCCTACCTCCTGCATCAGCCTGCTGTTTAGAATGGTCAGTTCGCTAAATTTGGGAATGGCTTCACAAAGACGAGCAGTAGCGAGAGATTTGAGACTTTTAGCTGACATTGCTGGAAATGAAAACGCCAATTTTGATTATTTGCTATTTCGCGTGGAAGCCTCGAGGGTCCGTGTACCTTTCGGCTATTCGTTCTTCGTTTTGATTAAGGTAATGAAAAAACGGAGAACGAACTGATTTCCGTTTTTTGTTCTGATGTGGCAAACAAAAAACGAAAAACGAGCCGTCTCCTGATTTGCGTTTGGAAATTGGAAAACGGAAAACGAGTCGTTATCTGATTTTCTATTAAATGATTACTAAACAAAAGTCGGGAAACGAAATACAGCCAATATTCTTTTAATAGAGCTTGCTCTGACCTGAGCCGGAAGCGAAATTTTTCCCCCAGTCTGCTAGTAATGGAAGAATCACTATTGAGCAATCAGAGATTCGTGAGGTCAATATAAACAAGTACACGTGGAAGCGCGGTGATATCAACAAGCATTATGTTGCTAGCTAGCATCGTGCTGCTACATAAAATAATGTTCCGTTTTCATTGTACGGTATTGTCACTTGTAATCATTTGGTCTCGCCAGCAATTGCCAGATGTCTAAACAGTGATATGTGATATGGCAGTGGATGTGTGTTCTTCTGACGAGTACGGGTCCATTGTTTGACTCACGTTACTTTAATTTTTAGCTGGTTAGCTAGGTAGCCAGATCCTTGAGGTTTACGGTTTAAGTTCGCCAAAGAGGAGTGGGCCAAATTCCCTGTGGAAACGTGTAGAAACCTTGTGATCAACCACAGGAAGCGTTTGGAGGCTGTAATCGTGAATAAAGGCTTTGCCATCAGTTACTGAGAAAAGGGTATGAATAATTCTGGACATGGCATTTTTTTGTAAATCTGTCAAATAAAATACCAAAATGTATTGTATTTCTTGAAAAATTGTTTACTGTACTTCTTACAGTCTTATGTCAACTTACTGTGTCATTTGTGCAAGAATAAATTTGATTTGTCAAAAAATATCTCGAAAAAAAACCAAAAATTGGTAGGGGTATGAATAATTTTGGGCATGACTGTATGTTTTAAACAGCAACGTTTCGAATAGCACACATCCTTGTAGATTTTAGCTCTGCGTTGTAGCTTATAGGCTATGTTAACCAGATCAATAACAAGTTCTAACCTGTTCAATATATTGAATAGTGCACGCTGCTCCTGTTGCGGGACATTCGCTACACAGTAAAACGTTCAGTGTTAAATCAACACTTAGAGTCTATTTGGATGTCGAGCAGCACTCTGTGACTGTCTCGCTGCGGCGGGGAGAGTGACTGAGGCAATGGGAAAAGTGTCCTGCTGACTGTCCTGCGCCAAAAGCAAGTGTCCTGCTGACTGTCCTGCACTGCGCGAGCGTCCTGTTGACTGTCCTGTGGAAGTATGCGAGTGTCCTGCGTCAATCTCACAGGAGAGGACAATTTCGGCTACTGCTGTGAGCCACGATTTGGCTATTTCAAACCTGTCAAACAGTCTCACAGGCATTGTTTCTAAAATTTTGATTCAAGGTTTCTGGTAGTAATGCTTAGTTTTCTGGCAGAAACCTTGAGGCTCTCAACTTTTACATATTTTGGAATGAAACAAAGCACGTCTGAATATTGTTCACGACCCGCAACAATAAATCAGAGGCACAGATGGTTTACTGCCATAAATTATAATACAGCATGCGTAACGATACACATCCCTTACGAAAAAGAAGTTTTTTTCAAGTGTGCCTTTAGCATACTTCTTCTAAACTAAAAATAAGAGAGTATACTTTCAGTTTACTTTTGATGTACTTATCAGAGACATACTTAGCAAAGCAATACTTCAGTATACATAGCTTATACTGAAAAGTACACAGAAAAGTCTAAGTATATTTGGCTTATACTTGTAACTAAACTTTTGATCGAGATATACTCAAGAAAAGTATAAAGTATCCATGCCTAATGTTCAAGTATACTTGGCTCGCAGTTAGGCTACTATCAAAAGAATAAGCACATTAAAATATATTTTACCATACATATTGGCTTCTTTGAAGTATAATGCATTATAGTTTACGATCTCATGAACTTACATATTCCACATTAAGTTTGCAGTAACAAGTCAGCTTTGGGGTAGCATAGCAGAGTAAATAGCACATGGGTGGAGCTGAACTTGATTTTTATGCAGTGTTATTAACCCACACAGAAACAGATCAACATTTGTCTAATTTTATTTGAGAACAAATTTGACAATTCTTCCAGTATTGACAGACTTGATACATACCCTTACAAAAAAGAGGTATACTTCAAGTTTAAGTAGCGTAAACTTAAAGTGCCCATCTAGTTTACATCTAAGTTTTATTTTGTACTGCAAGTACACTACAAGTGAACTTTTAAGTATACTGTGACTTAACTTGTTGCATTCCTCTAGCATACTTTTCAGTTTATGAAAGTATACATTGAAGTATACTGCAAGTAAACTTAGATATACTGCTAGTTTATTAGCTGTATGTGAGGTTATGCTCAGGAACCAGTCACGAGAACCAAGCAATGCAGTAGATGGGATTTTATTAAGCGAGGGGGTAAACCCCCGCAGGGCAGAAGGCAACAGTACAAAGTCCATAATCCAAAAATCACAATCCAGTAGAGCAGAATCCAAGTTGTAAACCAGGGCAGCAATCACAGTACTCGTAGTCGGGCAGAAAAAGGGTTTGATAAACAGATGCAGACAGAATTCCAAAACAGAGCCAAAAATCGGGGACGGTCCAGTCAGAAAAGAATCACAAAGAATATGAGGCGAAAACAACCATAGCACAAGGGAAACGTTCTGACGGGGAACTGCTGTGAGAAGACTGCTTAAATACACACAAGGGAAGTCACATGCTATGATTAGGGACAGGTGAATTGGATCAAACTAATTACGAAGGAGCAAACACGAGGGAGAACCTAATCACATGAAATAGGCTAAAGTCAAAACGCGGACAGGGATCACGAGACAGCCTATTGACAAACATACAGCTCCGGTTAGGGAGTTCTAACGTGCACAGATAATGAGAGGCAGAACAGAGTTGAGCAGGTGCGGAGGATCCGCTGAAAAGCAGCAAAGTAGATTAAGTAAAGACAAGAGGCGGAGACTAGAACAGGGCGAGCGCTGAGAGCTTGTTAATCAATTAGTAAGGTGCAGCTATACAATCCCTAGTGCTCGTTAGTAAGTTAGTATTATATACAATGTTAGTTTTGGTTAGTAACTTTAGCAAACTAACAAACTGTTAGTACTTGTTAGTAAAATAGAAAAGCAAGGTGAAGGAAGCAAACGAGATTAGAAGGAATGGTTGGAAACCCAGAAACCATGAAATCACCTAAACATGTGACACGCAGTACTTGGGGAATAAGCTGTAGCTCAACACAAGACCAGACAGGGGAGACAAAGTGCAATGCAGGGCATGAGCAAAAACATGGACGGGAATGATAACAGAAATGTGGATACTGGCAGGAATACAAAACATGGTAATAACAAAAACATGGCATGGATCTAGACTAAAACAAAACCTGAGCAGAACAGAACAGAACATGACAGAATCATAACACTATACTTCTAGTAAACTTTTCAGTTCATGAAAGTATACTGTAAAGTACTGTATACTGCTAGTAAACTTAAAGATGAACTATTAGTTCACTAGTTAAAAACTTCTAGCACAACGTCTAATTTATAAAAGTATACTTTGAAGTATACTACAAGTAAATTCAGATGTACTACAACTTTAGTTGTTATATACTTCAAGCCAACTTTTTAGTTTATGAAAGTACACTTTGAAGTATACTGCAAGTAAACTTATAGGTACACTACTAGTCCACTAGTTCTTTACTTCAAGCCCTCTATAATTTACATTCAGGTTTAAACTTTCAGGGAGCTAAGTTTTTTTGTTTTTAAACTGCAAGTATACTTCAAAGTCTTCTTTAAGCTAACTTAACATCATACTTACAGCTTATGATTATTGCACTCTAAAATGTATTTTTGTTGCTATTCAGATATTATTTAACGTAAGTAGACGAGAGGTTACCTCATGTACTGTACTAGTAGACAATGCTTAAGTGCATTCTGCTTTAATTTACAGGTGAAGGTACTTATAAGAATTCGCAATGAAACACATACTCAGGATTGAGAAAAAATTGATTCCTTTATAAAGTAAATTTTCAAACACAATATTGTTTTGGATGCCAAAGTATAAGAACACAGCAATGGCAACTCTTATTGAAATCCCAATTCAAAACAAAAAAACCTCTTTCTCTCATATGGAACCAGAAATATGCATAAAATATGAATTAGCAATGCCTTCAGCCTGACCAGTAGGCTGAAGAACTCAAGCAAAGGCTGATGAAATATATGTTTTTTTGGTTAATGGAGTTCTGTATCACAGTCAAAAATATGACCGACTAAAGAAAAGATGCAAAAGTGCTGTATACTTGAAAGATGGTACATTCTGTTTAATAAATGATTTAATCATTTTTAAACAAGAGTGTGGACACCAAAGCCCCGCATATTGTACCTGTACCAAACATTGCTGTGTTTTAGTTGAGATATCAGTTCAATCTAACTGGCCATTATGTGCAGATTCACAGATAAATGTACACTATTTTCAAACATGAGGTTAAGAAGACTGGAACTTTAGTGCTATCTGGTCTGATATGGTGCCAATGAAATGAGTGTACCAATTTTATGACTAGCAGCCATACCACTACTTGATATGCACTCGATGTGTGGCTGAAGCTAAGCAGGTGTGGGCTTGGTTAGTGTTTGGATGGGAGACTGCCTGGGAAAATGAGTTGCTGCTGGAGCTGGTGTTGGTGGATCAGTAGGTTGGGATCTTCCCTCTGGTGGAATAATACAGAATACTACAGTGCAGTGATGAGGATGTTGTCTTTCAGATGAGATGTGAAACTGAAGTCCTGACTCACTGCAGTCATTAAACATCCAATGACACTCTTTAAGTTTCCTAACAGTATACCTCACAGTATACTTTCATGAACTGAAAAGTTTACTAGAAGTATACAACTAATAAACTAGCAGTATATCTGTAAGTTTACTTGCAGTATACTTAAATGTATACTTTCATTAACTGAAAGGTATGCTAGAAGTACACGACTAGTTAACTCACAGTATGCTAAAAAGTTCACTTGTAGTGTACTTGCAGTATAAAATAAAACTTAGATGTAAACTAGATGTGTACTTTTTGTTTACTTTGCTTAAACTTGAAGTATACTTAAAAGTATACTTTTATAAACTTAAAGTGGGCCAATTTAGTCCCAAGTAGTATTTAATTAGTACACTTACAAGTATACCACTAGTACATTGACACTAGTACACTACAAAAAGTATACTTGGAAAATATACTTGACGTTTACTTAAGTTTACTTGAGAATATGTACTTGAAGTATACTTCTTTTTTGTAAGGGATGGTCATTTCTTTATTCTCATTTGCCTGAGATATTTTTTAGGATAGGCCTATGATACATCTGGAGTTTTTTACTCCCTTCGGAATGACCGGTAGGCTACTATTAAGTCAATCCAAACCCCTCTTAAATGAGCTACTAACTCAGTGACTTGGTTTAATTTCTCTGTTATTTGATGGGAAGGATCGGTTTGCAATTCAAGTTTTGAAACTGTTGCTTTGACGGCGGGACGAGGTGATGACACAGCCTATTAAGCCAAATGTCATCCGTCCGGAATGAACCGCAAAATTGTTTTTTCAAGCTGGCCAATTCAACTCAGTAATTCAACTGAAAGCTATGTCGTATCTCTGCCTATGTACAGGCAACGTGACTACAGTTTCGAATCAGCATTGTTAACGCACGTAAAACTGGGACGAGTTTGAAACATATCGATGTTAAAATTAGAAATGGTGTACAGATAGCGACTGTCCTGCAACAGGAGCAGCGTGCTCTATTTGATATATTGAACATGTTAGTACTCGTGATTGATCCGGTTAAAGTAGCCTGTAAGCTACAACGCAGAGCCAAAATCTACAAGGATGTGTGCTATTCGAACGTCGCTGTTTTCAAGATAAAAATAAATATAAACCCATCATCTCTTTCCGACTGCATGAAATTTAAATAAATAAAACTGTCCTATCCTGTTACAAGTGTGCAGGACACTGCTCAATTGCCGCAGGCCACCGCGCAGGACACTGCGACTGGCGCAGGACACAGGACACTGCGCAGGACAGCGCGCAGGACACCGCACAAGACACAGGACACTGCGCAGGACAGCGCGCAGGACACCGCACAGGACACTGCACAGGACAGCGCGCAGGACTCCGGACTGGACACAGGACACTGCGCAGGACGCCGCACAGGACACAGAACACTGCGCAGGACGCCGCACAGGACACTGCACAGGACACAGGACACTGCGCAGGACAGCGCGCACGACACCGCACAGGACACAGGACAATTTTTGCTGCTACTGCCTCTCCTCTCCGGAGCGCTCCTCTCACTATCCGTGCGGCTTCCTCCACGGGATTCTCAAGAAATGGGCAGGTCATTTTCCCAAGACAATGATTGGCCAGTAGGTGGTCCTGTATACCCGCTAAGATCTTATCCTGAACTTGCGTTCAGCATAAGTTACCGCAGCAACGTACCCCGCTAAGAAGTGAACCAGCTTCGTGATACAGAAAACCCAGGGTTAATCCGGAAGTTACCTCGCTAAGCCGAAATCCAGCTTCGTGAGACAGGCCCCTGATCTTGTCCACATTTCAGGCGATGTGCAGTTAATCTCGAAACGGCCCAATGATGATAAACACACAGAAGCAGCGAGTGGTGGGATTTCTCTGAAGAGGTGCTGACTGCAGCAAACTCATTTAACTCATTCGGCGCCATCGACGTTGATCTACGTCTTTGGCAAATAGTATCTTATTTTAAAAAAGAAAAAAAACGTTGATTCACGTCAGAATTTCAGTACCACCTATCTCCGCCAGATGGCACTGCAATTTCATCACAACGCTCGTGGTCGCTCAGAATGTTCTTGTGTTTACCTTTCCTCCATGTATTCAGTGCATAACAATGGCCTGCTGGACCATTGAAAGTGTGGCGCCAAATGAGTTAACTCGACTGCTTCAGGTCAACAATCATTAAAACCGCAAACAGCCCTAAACACAGGGAATGGTCACCAGTAATTTTTAAACAGGAAAGAGAGGACATATGCACTATTTCAAATACTTCCTTTTTCCAACAGAGGTTTCCCTACAAACTCAATTATCAATGAAAGCCTGACTGAACCTATTTCTCAATCTAAGCACACTAGGTACCCATATGTGACAGGATTAATCGCTAAACGGGGAAAAAGTTAATTTGTCATTTTTAATGGGCTTTAATTTGGAAATTGCTTTTGGGCATCAGGAGCAAGTTAAGCTGTAATACCTTCAGTAACCCGAGGAGTTTACAAACTTGAGGGAGGAATGTCTATCACCGCCATGCATTTTACGACCTAGAACAACACTTCAGTCTTCGTTACAGATTAGGAGGGGTTCCGGTATTACTTAGTTCATTTATCCAGCTTACTTAATCCTGCTTCGTAAAACAGGGCCCTGGTCCTTAGACTGAACCCACAGTCTGCACTTAAACAACAAACAAACTTTTCCCTGATACCAGGGCTTTTTGAATTTAAGCAGTGCACACTGCAGGTTCAAACTCCTCCTCCCTCTGTGACTGTAATTCCAGTCCCGCCCCTCCAGCTTTCAGCACACCAGGTTTCACTTGGAGCTGAACAGAGAGAGGGGAGCTTTCCTCAAGAATCAGTCTAATACCTCTAACCTACTGATTGTGCTATTGTATAAAGAGCAAGGGCTCTCAACCTTATCCAGAACGGGCTGATACTGGTCCAGGCTCTCATTCCAACCAATCAGATATGCACCTGATACTACAGATCAAGGTTCTTAGGAAAGACTCTAGGTGTTGACCAGAAGAATCCAGTGAGTAACATCATGCCTGGAACAAAGCCCTTCACCCACACTGGCCCTTTCTGGATTAGGTCGGGAACCCCTGGTCTAGAATGACTCACAAAAGCTCAGAATATCGATTTCTGAATCTGTAACATGCAAAGGAAGTGTAATATTCGTAACAAGGCACATCAGCACAATAAATGGTTAATAAGTGTTGACCCCACAACCAAGAACAGGTGCAATATCAAAAAGATGTTAGCCACTGCTAAGCAAGTATTTGATCTTTAAATGGCACTGGTGCCTCAAAGCAAGAAGGTCTTGGGTTCAAATCCAGCCTGGGACCATTCTGTGGAGAGTTTGCAGTTTCTCCCCATGTCCTTCACATGTTCCGGTTTCCTCCCACCGTACAAAGACTAATTGGAGACTCTTAATTAATTGTATGATAGTGTGAGTGAATGGTCTGTGCGACCTGTGATGGATTGGCAAACTGTGATGGATAGGCTGCAGCTCCCCTGCAACCTTAGTGAGAAAGCAGCAGTATGGAGGGATAGATGGATGAATGGATGGATGGATATACAACCTGGACAAAAAAGAAGACAGAACTGTACTACTTCCAGAATGACATAAAGACTACAGAAAAAGTTCAGAGAAGAGCCACAAAGTTAATTCCTGGTATAAAACCTAAAAGCAAAGAAGACAGGATGAAGATTCTTTATCTCTTCAGTCTTAATAAAAGGAGACTTTGGGGTGATCTGATTGAGGTCTTTAACCTCTTTCACTCGAGATGTACTATCGGTGGGATTATTGCCCAGCTCTCACATCGCCTTAATGCGCATTGCTTCTCCAAACCTGTTCCTATTTATGTTTTGCTTATAAGCAGCTAAGCATTAATTCATTCAGCTGTGAGGATCAATCAGTAGAATTTCTGTGAATTGCTCCTCAGCTGACATTATTGTTCATTGCAGTAATAAATAAGCATTTTCCTATCCACATTAATGGTAATATAAAACCCCAAGGTCTTTGGAAGCTACTGAATTCCTGTAGCTCACAAAATGCTACACATTTTTTTTTTTTCTGCATCAGCGTCTGATCGGCTTGTTGCACCAAAGAAAATGTTTAAAAAATGCGGTTTTGCCAACTTAAGTTTTCGTATTAAGTTTGCTTATGTGAGAATAAATCTCTGTCAACAATCAGTGATACTACAATAATGCAAGTTAACTCTCAACCTGTTCCCAATTAAGAATCTGACAATTAACTGAATTAATTTACTGAACAAATAGGCTACCAAGCTGCATTGCCATTAATTATTAAGACATCCAGCTTTGCGTCAAAGAGGAGGACTACAATATGAGATTGCTAGATGGCAGTAACTGAAATTTCAACAAATTCTACCTTAAAGTATAATATTATGTAGTAAATGCTGCTGAAGATGGTAGTTAGATAAGGTTTAGATTTTGTTTCTGATTAATGAATTAGATAATTGCTGTTATTATAATCCTATATTGTAACATTCCAACAACTTTCCCAAAAGCTGGACAATAACGTCCTCATCAATGATTTTGCAGCCATGAAAGTTCAATGCATTGCATGTTTTTTAAATGCATTCAATGCGTCGAACTTTCACCATGCACTAATGAGCCATTTGTTAAATTATTTTATTGCCAATGCTTTGATGTAAGAAGCGTTAATAATTTAATAAATCAATTAATATCACAGTGGCAAGGAGTGCGCAACTGCTCTTCCCTGCAAATGAAGCCCATTCTTTTGAACATTGAAAACATTTTGGTTAAGTACAATCTTAAAATAAATTAGGTTGTATTTCTGAAAAAAAATTATAAAATGATGTAATACAGAGAAAGTATTGGATGAATTAATTATTATTATTTTGTCTCCATGCCTGCAATATCAGTGATCACTATTTAGTACTTTGTCAATGTAGCCCATCGCTGTTGTTTCTGTATAATTTCTTTAAATTACAGGCTTATATATTGGTCTTGATTGTTCAGTAAATAAATAGTGTGATAATTGATCTTGCGATCTTAAACAGAAACAGCTTTAAAGCAATTACACATTTAAGGGTCAGGGGCTCAAGGCATGCCATTGAAAATCTGGTTACACAGGCATTACCGCCAGGGGGTTGTTGGGCTTTCGGGAGTTAAATATTTTCAAGGGATTAACAATGTTAACAATGCTGATTTACTCAGGCCAAGTTCTGTTAGCAGAAGTTGGGGTCACAAATGGTTAGCCAGGGGCAAATCTAGGACTGATACACTAGGAAATATATATTTTTTTCACACGAAGGGCCTGATTTACTAAGATCTTTAGCACAAGCAAAATCTTTTTGCCCATGCAAAACCAATAACATTGCCCATGATCGGCCAGGGTACTTGCCTTGCACCAATCAGTGGCAAGGTTTCTGGTGTTGCACGGGCAAAAAAACAATCAGCCAGCAGAGTTGGCGGAGAGAGTCCGCCTTCAGGAGAATACCATGCAGAAACAGGAAAACGTTCTGTTAAGTCTCATTGAGAGTATTAGAGCCTTGTCCACTCAGATCACACAGAATATTGCACAAGCACAATCCGTACACCTTCCCCGAGAGCCTAAACTCCAGTTACCCCCAAGACATGGAGGCAAGGCAGGAAGATGTAAAGATTTCATTGCCCAATGTGAAATATTTTTTAAAGCGCAACCTTCACGGTTCGTGAATGAAGAGTCTCGGGTTTCATTTATTTTATCCCTGTTGACCGACACAGCACTCACTTGGGTCGGGCCACTTATTCAATGTAATTCACCGGTCATGAATTCAGTGGAGACTCTCGTTAGAGAAATGGTATCGGTGTTTGATCAGGATGTTTGTGGTCAGGACGCGGCTCCGCGTTTAATGCATCTGAGGCAGGGCTCTGAAAGCGTCGCGCAGAGTTTTCAATCTCATTTCGCTCCTTGGCGACAGAGACAGGCTGGCCAGAAGCGCCTCTTATAACAGTTTTTGTTCACGCTTTGGCTGAGGAGGTTAAGGACGCTCTGGCTACATTGGAGCCTTGTGTTTCTCTGGATTTGTTGGTTCGTACTGCGGTGTGAATTGATAATCGCATCCGCGAACGTAACAGGGAGAAACGTACTGCATTGGCTCTTGCTGACAACGAGGTTAATGCTCCTCGCAGCATGCATACAGCTCCAATTCCGCCCACTGATATTTCCACTCCTGGCGAGCCTATGCAGGTTGATGGCTCATATGAGAGCCGGGCTCGTAAGCCCGTTCGCAGACGTATAATCTGCTATAATTGTAACAAACCGGGACATATCCGTCCACGCTGCCCTGAGCTTAACAGAAACGGGAATGCCCTCTAGCGGTATGGGGGGCGCTAGAGAGACAAGCCCAATTTCCCTTCCGAACTTTGTTTCCTGTAGAATTGACTGTGGGGAGACAGAGAGTATTTATTGAGGCTTTTTTGGACTCGGGTGCCGTGGACTGTTTTATGGATGCGGAGTGGGCTAGGACACATTCCATTCCCATCCGCCCTCTTTTACATTCATGCACTGTAAGATCTTTGGACAGTCACCCGCTGGGAACTGGATTTATAACCGAGGTCTCTGAATCATTGACTATGTTCGTCCCTTTTGGTGGTCATTCTAAATGTTTTTTTCCCGGTTTCCTGTTTTCTATTTCCCGGGAAACGGGAAATGGTTTGGAGGTCAAATCCCGGGAATCCTGTTTCCCAGGATTAAACCCTAGTCCGGAATTGGCCTGCCCCTCAAAACGTCAAGAAGGTTCAACGGTTTTTGGGCTTTTCTAATTTTTATTGGAGGTTTATCCGTAATTTTAGCGCAGTAGCTGCCCCCTTATCGCGCTCACTCAGAAGAATACCTCCTCGTCGTTTGCTTGGTCTCCAGCTGCTGGTATCCATCAGAAAACTGGGCTGGTTCTGGATGTGGACACATACTGCATCATTGCCACATTGTGGGAAAAAGGTACATGTATACCCAGCGCCATTAAAAATGCTCAGGTGAGGTATGTACTGTATTTGTGGCAAATTGAAGAATCAATTGATTTTTATTGCTTTTCCAGTGAGGGACGAGAGGAAATAAAGAAAAGCGCGTGGTATTGTAATCCTGACGCGCGCCACATGAACGCGCCAAGCACCTCAGTAATAACATTGAGCTGTTCCTGATGTGTACAGTGACACTTGACATGTTCTTTCTGGTGTGGTCAATAGCCTACATAAAGCAAACAAAAAAACGAAAAATGCTACTGCATCAAGAAAATAGAATGGCTTGTGACACAGGAGAGAGAAAAAGAGCCTTTGGCATGTTACGGGCAGGTCTCAGCCGCCGAGAGGTGGTGCGTCATTCGCACTGTCACCGTTCAACAATTTTTTGCCCATCAACAGCAGTAGGAACTCTTCACCTCTGACTGTGAGCACCTGCCTCTGTATAATTTTTTGGCACTTTATTTCCCTGTTTCTGTCAGAGAATGGAAAACAGGGACTGTCGCTGACCGACCACGGTAAGGGCAGCCATGCGTACATGGGCAAAAACTGAGTTTTCTGTAGGGACCGTGTGCAGGCATGTGTTGCTCACATAGATTTTCCCAGTTTATGGAAAGCGGCTCATGTTTTTCCTTTATTTAAGGGGGGTGATCCCAGTTCAGTAAACAGCTATCGGCCCATCTCAAAATTGCCATGCCTGGCTACGATTTTAGAATCTCTTGTAAAACAACAACTTTGCAATTTCTTAACTTCCAACAACATTTTAACGTCACAGCAATCTGGTTTCAGGCCTGGACATAGCACCATTACAGCAGCTTCATTGGTTATAAATGATTTAGTAACAGCTTTGGATAGTAAACAAAAATGTGCGGCCCTATTTATTGATTTAGCAAAAGCGTTTGACACAGTACACCGTAATATCTTATTAAATAAGTTGTCCTCCATTGGTCTTGGTTACAGAGCATGCTCATGGTTCCAGGACTACCTCTCAAATAGAACACAAGCTATTATTTCTGGGGATGCGCAGTCTCAATTTTTAAAGGCGACAAAAGGTGTACCCCAAGGTTCCATTCTTGGTCCAATTTTATTCACAATTTATATAAATGACATTGCTCGTAATGTAACGAATTGCAAGGTTCATTTTTATGCTGATGACACAGTGCTTTATTCCTCTGCTCCAACATGCTTACAGGCCCTCACATATTTACAATCTGCTTTTAACGTTATACAGCATGCTCTAGCTGATCTTAAACTGGTTTTAAATACTGATAAAACAAAGTTCATGATCTTTTCAGCACAGAATGCAATTATGTCAGGTGACTCCAGTTTCTCAGTGACTGGTGCTCAAATTGAGCAGGTTTATTCTTACAAATATCTGGGTATCTGGTTGGATCATGACTTTTCTTTTAAGACGCATGTGTCCAATCTGTCCAAGAAACTTAGAATAAAAATCGGGTTTCTTTACAGAAACAGGTCCTGTTTTTCTTTGGACAATAGGAAGAGGATTGTAGAGGCAACCATATTACCCATACTTGATTACAGAGATGTCCTTTACAGGCATGCCTCTATTAGTACGATGAGATCCTTGGATGCAATCTATCATGGTGCATTGCGCCTCATCACAGGTGATGGTTTCCGAACCCATCACTGTGCTTTATATAATTCTGTGGGATGGTTTTCCCTTCATTTTAGAAAGAAGCTACATTGTATTTTATTTATTTATAAAGCCTTGCTAGGCAAACTTCCCTCATATCTTACTAAGCTCTTATCCATCAAAATCAGAAATCAGCATACCAGATCACAAGAATGGTTTTTGTTAGAGGCTCCCAGGACTAGAACAAATTTGGGAGGTACCTCTTGTAGTGCATTCGCTCCTTGTATGTGGAATAATTTCCAGGATACCTTGAAGCTAGACTGCCGTATCCCCTTCGTGTCTTTCAAGAAATTAGTGTTGGATATATTGCTTCTGGAGGCCAGATGTATTTGCTTTTAGTTTATGGTAGGATTTGCTCATTTATTTTTCTCTGTCCTATGTTCATATGTTTATTTATATGTATATATGTGTGTGTGTGTGTGTGTGTGTGTGTGTGTATGTATGGATATATATATATATATACATATATATATATATATATATATATAATTTTTTTAAATTAATTTTTATTATGTTTTATTCCAGTTTAAAACTTGTTATTCCTTTAATCTGTAATTGTTGTTTGTGACTTGTGTATTTTATGTGTGCTGTTCGTCTTTAACCTTCCATTGTAATTGTTTTATTGTAATCAGGGCTCCCCTGCAAAAGAGACCTCTGTCTCAGTGGGACTTCCCTGCAATAAAGGTTATTGATTATTGATTGATAGATGGCGTCAAACGGTACTTGCGCTCACCCTCACCCTCACCCCAGGTTGTAGCATGGGCACACAATGTTGTCAACTAACTGAGCAACGATAGGAAAATATTATTCCCCTGCATTCTGACTGCCAAGCTGGCCTGTGACAGAAAGGTGGTTGAACTAATGAGAAACCGTGGCCTTGGCAACAGCAGCAGCATGTTGTGCAGACAGCTGCAAGAGGAGCATGGGGACAGGTACCTCAGAGGCGTTCACCATTACCTTTCAGAATGTAAAAGGTTTAAGGCTGCATCGCACACTGGTTTAGTGGTTGCAACACATTTTGAGGAACCTCCAGAAATGACGGCGATATCTCAGCACCGGTGGTTGATGAAGGTATACCAGCTAGATGTCTTACAGAGACTAGACTACATCAAAGCCAGCATTACGTCACTATTTGGAGAAGTGATCAAGATGGATTCAACCAAAAAATCAGAAAGAAACTAGCAGGTATTGTTGTACATAGATATTCCTGTGTGTTTTGGCTTGTGGATACATTATCTGGAACAGTATATGATTACATGTACCAACATCTGAAACTTTTAATATCACCGTGGCCGTTGTGATATGACCTCACGGCTGAAAGCGACGTTAAACCCAAGTCATCCATCCTTTATAAACTACTTCACTTTTACTGAATTCCTCAACTTTCTTGCATTCTGTTATGTGCAGGAGTTCAGTTGCAAATTTTCTGTTTTAGGACAAAGTGCCAAAACGGCAATGTGGGCTTCAAATGATGGTTACCCCAACGTTAAACCCCAAAGAGAGATTTTCCCTTTTTGTTATTTTTGTAAATGCATATTCAATAATGCTCTAAATTATTCTTGTTTGTATTTTACAGGTACATTGGCTAGCGACGTGAATTTTCAGGTCTATCTGTTGGATGGGGTTTATTGCTGGAACGAAAATCAGAGAAGAGATGCCATCAAAGACCAGGGGAATACTGGCCCTCTTTGCTATGATGGCCTACTTCAACAGTCCGTCAAGAAGCTAGCCGCGGAGATTCTTGGAAAGGATAAGTTGCCTTTGTTTACACCACCAAAAAAGTATACAGGTACTTAATTATCATTATACTTGGTCATGCATTGCTTGTCTAATCAACCAGTTACAAGCTAAAATCCATGCAGCTCCCACTGGCATTGTCTCATGCCTAACAGGAGAAGCTCTGCCGCATACTACTGCATGAAAGGTTTTCCCTGGGTCATGTTTGATTTACACCTGTCCTGTGGAAGTAATATTGATGTAGTAATTTTCATAACACCAAAAGCCTCCTGCAAAAAAGGAAAATATATCTGATGGCCTTTTTTTGAAGATAGATAGCCAGAGTTGAAACACTGGGTGAATTAAGGACATGCTCAACAGATACTCCCCAGAGCTTTTGTTCTGCTGTTTGCAGGAGGCTTCTGGGCCTTGAATATCTCTTTGCACAGTCCACGCATGCTGGCATAAATTATACCCAGGCAGCTGAACAAATCGAAGATGATGCCAGTCTCACTGAAGAGGATGAGGAGGAGCAAGATGAGGGTTTCGTGGAATCTGCTGAGGAAGATGATTTGACAGTCCCCTTATTGGAAGCGCCTACCACAGAAATTCATTTTCAGCCGGCGGCCAATCCCACACTCCATATTCCCACCGAGGAGGAGTATAGAGAAGTGGTTCCAGGTGGTGTGTGTATTTTTTTTCAAAACCATGCATTCTGGAGAGTAAACGTGTATTTTTTTTTTTTTTAAGAAAACATCCTGTGTTTTACATCATATTTACTCTTAGCCTTTTACTCCTGGGTAGTGTGAAATGATAGTTTACTATAATTGTAAAAATACAATTATTTGTTTAAATTTCAGAACCCGTTCCATTAGACTCATTGAATGTTTGTCGGACTTCAATAGCAAGTATATCAGGTGAGCTCACATATTAATTTTGCTAGTTATTAGTTACTATTTAAATGCCTTATATGTAACTCATATGATCATCATTACATATTAGCTCTACAAACTATCTGCACTCATTCAAATGGACATTTCCAGATAATTGAGGTTCCTTTAAATAAATATGATCTTTGTGTATTAAAATTAATTGTTTTTGTTTTACCTCTTTACCTAAGGTCTTCGTGCCAAGAACGGTCAGAGACGATTCCTGTGGGGCCACTGGGGCAAACTACTGATGATGTAAGCTATCACCATAAAAGAATTGAAGCATCCTTTATCAGGCTTCCTTATCATATCTATCTGGCTCTACTTTCCAAATATTATTTAACATGTTTATGAGCTGAATTGGACTTTTTTCATGTTGACTTTCTTCAGACATGTCCTCTGTTAGTAAGACAGTCGCCAACAGCCAAGCAGGCAAAGGTTAATGCCAGGAATATCTGACATTATTTCATACTTGGCTTCAGTGTTTTGAAATTCTGTTGACATGATTTCTGGTTCTTAGTTTATAATTTTTATATTTTTTGGTGGCAGAGTGATGTTGGTCCTGACAACGTACCAGGCTACTTGCAGGTGCTGAAGTTGGCTGGGCTCCTGGCTGGCCTGCGTGAGCAGACCACGCCTTTGACCACGGCACAGGCAGAGACATTAATTGAGATATGGAGAGGCCTGTCAGAGTACGATAAACAGCAAACCAGATTTCCCCAGCGGTTCGCTACAGCTTCAGGGTCTTCCCGCTTCAAGAGCCCCCAAAATACAAGTTGCCCTCAGTGTCACAAGCATTGAAAGGTGAACCTTTTACTATTATTAATTTAGTTCTTGGTAGCTGCTTTTATCTCATTGTTTTTTGACTGTAGAGATTCATGCTGTGCTCCCTTCCACTGCCTACCTATACACACACACACACACACACACACACACACACACAGGTAGCAACCACATAAATTACATGACGTGAAACCAAAAACCCCAAAGCAGATAAACGCCATATACTAATGTCTCAATAAATTCAATTTGTATGCTTGTCTACATGGAACAAACTAAGGGATGAATATATTTTTATTTTCAGAGCTGTCCTTGGGCCAAATCCAACCAGGGCAAACTGGCCAGATTGTAATAGATAAGTGGAGGCCACTGCCCAGAAATTGATGCGAAGTTACTCAAGTGACAGGCGGTTAAAGGCCTCAGGCAGTTTCACTTCTCGTTGGACCCTGGTCAAAAATGCCTATACATGCATTCAAGCATTAGTTTTGGGCAACACGAGAGTCGTGGGACAGACGGACATACGACTGCCTAGTCTGAACGTTAAAACAATACAGCAGTGGCGGGTATTGAATCACAGGAATTTATCATAAATACAACATGGTAAATTGAAAACATCAGCATTTTATGATTTTACAAGCATATTGCCTTCTAGTGTCTTGATAAGTGTTTTACAAAATAATGTCTAGTACAAGATATTATATATCGCATCTTGTACTTTTCAGGTACAATAAACAAGGTAAGGAGAGGGATTTGAAGATCCTTGTTCAAGGCATCAGTCTTCCAAAGGCGCCGATGTCAGGAACAGGCGCACCACCTCCCAGATCAGCACCATCAATAATTGTTGGAGACGGTGCTCAGTTTCCATTTGTAGATCCCCCGGATACTGCTGGAATGGCAAAACTTAAAAGGAGAAGGATGCCAACAATATTACCAAGCACAGGATCTGAAGCAGTTCTTCCCCTCCCAGCCATGATAGTCCTCATACCCATACGCCCTGCAGGTGTGCCACAAATGAGCAAACCACCCTCAAAACGGAAGTACGTGAAAACTACTACAACTGTGATGCGTCCCGAATGTGGAGAGGAGAGGCCTGTGCCAACACACCAGCTGTACATGGGCCACAGATACTGTGGCAAGACAGAAACTGTCCCACTTGCTGAGTGGAGGGCAGCTCTTCAGTCACAGTGGGTGGCAACTAAAGGACAAAAAAGATGCGCTCTTAAAAAAAAGAAGTCAAAGATCGGACTGCAAACCTGGACAGAAAATCAACAATGGCCTAAAAAAAAATTGCCTAAAACTTTTTTACTTCTGCCTATTGTATTGAACAGTGATTTATACTTTGCAAATTTCACTTTCTGAAATTTAAAATTTTGTCTCTATAAAAAGTAGTTGTATCCCTTTCACATTTGTTTTTTTTATAGATGTAAACAATGTTGAAAAATAAATGTTGTTGTTTTTTAAATGTATACTTTTATATTCTTTGTTCAAATTTCTGGAATGAAAGAAAATCTAGTGTAGGTGCATGAGTTTTTTTCCCAAGTATATTCCCAAGTATATGCTCATTCGTTAAAATTGACCTTGATAAGTAGTTGAAAAAAAAATCCCCCTTTCCTTTCAAAAACTACTTTTCATCAAAAATATTTGATAGAGACAACTTTCACATTAAAAGTTTATGAGCGTTTACTTCCATATTGAAATCTTTTGCCCCGGTACAGTACAGCTTCCCTCGTTTTTGAATTTCCCGCGAGTTTCTGGATGCGCAATTTCACGCGATTTCCCGGATGCGCGCGCTATTTCCTTGTAGTCAGCAATTAATCAACGGCTATTTGAAAGAGATTCTGATCGTTTAAATTGTTAAAATGAAAGAAGATCATTGGAAGAAAGACGTTTCAAATGATCTTATTTCATTTATACAATTTAAACGATAATGAAAAACACTCATTGCTTCCAACCCCTGAGTAAAGAAAAGCGCGAGAAGCTCGGAGTCATAACGCTGGTGAAACTGATAACCCTGCATGCACAAGGACTTAAGTTCTGCGCGAGAATCTTTCACCTATGCGTTGAATAATTGCCGGCTAAAGCAGAGGAACGTAAATATGCCACTAAAACGGACGCCGAATGTGTGAGAGTTGACAGGTATGCTTTATTGATGAAATATGGCCACACCTGATAATGTTGAGAGTTTTCGGAACTTTAGTAATTATAATTTAAATTAATAATTAAAACAGGTCACGACCAATCATTATTTTTACAGGATGGGTTTCAGCCTTCCCTATAGCCAGTTCACCAGCCGCCATAGGGAAAATATTTTCTTCGTCGGTTGTGGAATAAATAGCAGAAAAGTCGAAAATAAATAAAAACAACCGTAGGCTGCTGGATTTTCCGATATTTGGGGCAGAGGCCGTTATCTATGAACGAACGAACTGAAATCGACATTGAAGTGTAGCACGCAGTCTGGCAAACTCGCGAACCGCTGATCGAGGAATTAGATTTTCATACCAGAAATCTGTCTCATACTCTTTAAAAACGCAGTAAGCATGTCGTTATAAATGGAGAACCAAACACCTGGATAATGCGCCTAGCAGTAGCTTTCGCAGGCGGCGAACGCCAGTAAACCACTGATCTCTAGCCCGTTTAGCGCCGTTCAGAAAACCAGTGTGAGGCAGGTGGTACCGACCGGAAAAGAGGAGGTGCAACAATCGGTGAGGTTGATAAACATAGGGCTGCCTGCAGGAGGAATGGTTTTTTTTAAGCACCTGATGGTTCAGGCCGGGGGAGTGAGGCAGGTGCATATCTTATTCCACGCCGGCAGGCAGGGAAACGAGTGCAGGAATATAGGCAGGCTAAAGCCGTTTTCTGTCGTGTTTTATATTGTGTAAATGTGTGTGACAATTACTGTTCTATGTGTTTCAGACCTGTTTTCCCGCTGGGCTGAAAGCAGCCGGTAGTCGGTAAGAGATAATCTACCGACATACCAGGTATTTTAAATGTTAGTGTCGTAGTTTTTTTTAACAATTAACCAGGGTGTATTTTAATTGATGTGATAAAGGGTTTTGAGAGTAATGTATTTGTTTTTTTGCAGAGCATCGGTGGTCCATTTGCTGCTCTTGCCTACTAGCGATTTTGTGATCGTTTTTTGTTTGATTTGGGGTTTTTTTCTGTGGCTAGTCCGCCCTGGCAAGTGCGCTGGTAACGGCCAAAAAACATCTGGGGTATAGTCCTGGGGGCGGACTAGTTTTCTTTTCTTTTCTTTTTCCTCCTGTTGTTTGTTTGCCTTTTAATAGCTGCTCGCTTCCCCCGCTAAGTAATTTCACTCAGGTTAAGTCCTAGTCAGTCCTTCAGTGCAGGCTTAAAGGGTCACGTGGTTTATTGTTTGCAGTGAAAGGTGTTCACGTGCGCAAATCAAAGTGTTAATTCACCGAGTGTGTAAGACTTTATCATTGAGTTAAGTGTGCACCCGTGTGTTTTATAGATTTAACCCTGGCTCTGGCAGTGATAGATGGGAAGTTGACTGCGAGGAAGTGAAAGTGGGCCTATGAATTGTTAAGCTAAACTTTGGTAATAAATTGGTTAAATTTTATTCTGTTTGTCATTCGTTATGCTATAATTACCTGTAGTGGGTGTAACAAGTGCAAGATGAAATTAAAAAAAAAAAAAATGTGTAGGGGAGAGCTGGTACAAAAGTAACATTTTTCACATAAATATCATTTTAAAAGATAACATTACAGACCGAAAAAAAAAATCGGAGCGATTAACTACTTTTGTGTGCGCTCTGTCAATATCAGGTGCTAAATCATCCCAATATATATTGACTTTGGCATAGTTTGCCGTCCAATGGAAGTTGCGCATTGCTACTTTCGACCCCTCCAGTCGGGATGAAAGTAGCACACGAGCGGGACAAAAGTAACCTGATCAAATTAACTGGAATCTTTTGAATTACTGTTGTTTTTCATTTGAAAAGATCAAATAATGTCTTTGCTAACATGCAATTGTAAATATACTATGCACTCATTTATTCAATTCAATCTTAAAAATGACATTAAAACAGAAGCAAAAACAATCACACATTTGTTTTAAACATTTTCATCACAGTTGTGACTGACTGAGCTGCACCCTCAGTGCATGCCTCATGTGAGCACAGCAGACAAAAGATGCACCGCACCCACACTTCTCCAGGCAAAGATGAGGCAAATGTCTCCCCACAAACAAGACATTCCTCCTCATTGCCCCGAGAAACTGTGGTTGCAGTGTATACGCTTAACAACGTCTTCTTTGGGCGTTTTGAAGAGGACTGTTTCTTCTGGCCCCTCTGCCGAGTCTCCTCCTCCAAGGCAGCTTTTACTGGGATGTCGGTCAGTATTGCTGTTGACCTGCAACATTCAATGAGATGGTAGTCAGAATCAGCTTGTTTTTATACAAGCAAGAAAATCAAGACAAGTTAAAAACGACACTCTGCTCTCCTCTTTCTGCCTCTTCTTTTATTTTCTTTCTTCGAGCCAGCCTTTGGATATGGGCAAACCTTTTCTGGGCTGAACCTCTGTATTGGCGTGCCACTAGATGTTCCTGGAACCACAAGCATACCTGGATCGATAATATTTCAAAAAAAATAATAAATGCTTGGCAAGGCTCAACATGCACATTTAAAGACACACACAGACACAAACTCTCACCATCTAGAGGAATGGCAGACTCATGGGGATGCAGCTCAAATGGGCTCTGGCTAGGTTGCTGGTATCTTACGGGAGCGGGCGCTGGTGATGGAGCAGACATTGGTGATGAAGAGGGCGCTGGTGATGAAGCGGACATTGGTGATGAAGAGGGCGCTGGTGATGGAGCGGACATTGGTGATGAAGAGGGCGCTGGTGATGAAGCGGACATTGGTGATGAAGAGGGCGCTGGTGATGAAGCGGACATTGGTGATGAAGGGGGCGCTGGTGATGGAGCTGGAGCTGGTGATGAAGAGGGCGCTGGTGATGGAGCTGGCACTGGCATTGGGGATGGAGCTGGTGCAGGTGCAGGAAGGTCGGTCACAAAAGCTGGAGCAAAGTCTGTCTCACTGAAAATATCTGGATTAAAGGGCCAGATACCGGTACACTCGAACCCAGCTGAAATGCTGCTTGCTGTCGCAGCTTGAGGCAGAGCTTTAGCCACAAGACTTGGGATGTTGTAGATGGTCAAAGTTCTTGCAGGGTTCATTAGCATCCAATTGTCTGCTGCACTGTTAATGTAGTGCTTCAGAGGGCCAAAAACGCTTCGGTCTAGCGGCTGAAGACGGTGGGAGCAGTGGGGTGGAAAAGACAGGAGTGCAATGCCATGTGACTTGCAAAAGGCAATAGCTACCACAGAGAGGTGTGATGGATGATTGTCTAAGAGTAGCAGCAACTTTGACTCTGGGGTCACGCGGGTGTGTCTTGCAAAATGCTGTAAAAATGCCAAGAAATCTGTCCCCTGCATCCACCCCGATCCATTGGCAGAACCAGTGCAGCCAGGGGGACCATCCCGGATGAAGTGGTCATGGAACTTCTTCCTTGGGAAGATAAAGTAAGGGGGAACAAAGTTGCCTTGTGCGTTGGCAGCAAAGGCAACGGTCACCAATGTCCCTCTTTCCCCGGAGGTCACAGCACCGACCTGGCGCTGCCCCTTGGCGGCAATGATTTTGTCTGGCACTTAAACCGTTGTGGCACCTGAAATAATAAATGAAATGAATTATTGCTGTTGCAAATCACTGTTGCTTTTTAATTTATCTAAATATAAATTTTTACCTGTTTCATCCATGTTCCAGATGTCCTTTGCTTCAAAATTATAGCGGGTGAGGACAGTCTTTGTTTTTAAAAACGCTGTCACGTTGGTCTTGTTGAAGCTGGTGGAACGGGACATGCTGGTGGCTTGAGGTCGACGGATGGACAGGGTTTTGTTGCGCTCGAGGAAGGAGGTGAGCCAGTCCTTCCCTGCCATCTGGTTTTTTCTTCCATGAACATGGAGTTTTGAGGCCAATATTTTCGGCCAGCTCATATGCAAACTTTCGCACCTAAAACAGCATGAAAAAAGAGGTTAATTTCCAGATGGCAAGCACCTCAGAGCCGGGGCAGATCCGGAGCTGAGGTGCCTACTATCTCAGGCAAATGGTGATAGTGGTGTAGCTCTGTCTGCAGTGTTACTCCAACCTCTTTAGGATTCAGGCCAAAATATATATCAGCTGCTCTCTTTATATATGCCTGCAGTCTCTTCTCCTGTTCCGCTGTGAAGACTTTGTTGTGAGCCCTGTACCCTGGGGCTCTGGCCTGCTGCCCTCCTGCCTCTGCCCTCCTCTTGCAGTACCTGAACAGAGTGACATGACAAACGCCATGCACCTCTGCTGCCCTCCTTATACTCTCGCCTCTTCGGACATCAAAAAAGGCCCTTCCGTAAACCTGCTGGTCAACCTTTCCTCTCTGGGTAGTTCTGACCCTAACTCTTGGCATTTTCTGTCGGTAAAATATAACACACTCATTTTTTAAATGAGCTTTAAAACAGAAAATTCGGCCGCATTAGCAGAGAGGGACGAACGTAACTGTTGGTACTACTGCCCCGACAGTGACTCCAGACATTAGAACCAAGATTGCTTCTAAAGTGGAAAAAGTCTGACATTTCAAACTTCAGGATATGTTACAAAACTAAATGACCTATCACTTCATCATAAATATGACACACGGAGCGATAAAGACAATCTTTAAGTCAAAAAAGTTTACCATTTGTCTGAATTTACTCACCACAGTGGAAAACGGTCTTCCCGGTTTCGTTCCGCGGGGAAGCGTCGAAACCTCAAGATTTTTCCCGGGCCTGGAGAGTGTCGCGAGCTGCACGAGCTGACCTAATATGACGCATCGAAGTGCGGATGGCTGTGAGTAAATCGCCGTATTACTTTCGTCCCACGTTACTTTCGCACCGGCTCTCCCTATATATATATATATATATATATATATAGCCTTTTTTTTGCTCATAATGTAAATCATTTCAGATTTGAAGTAATTAAGCCCCGCGGCGACAAAAAAATGTTATGAAGTGATCAAAATGATATTTTTACATTCCGTGAACTTGTACACACCGGCCATGCGGCAAGTTGGTCTTGATTTCTTTTATGACGTCACACTAAGAAATGGCGGCATAATCGATTCTGGCGATTTAAAAGGGGCGTTCCCAGGGCAAGTAGTAAGTTACTAATTGCTCCAAAATTGTTTGATCTTATGGGAAATGACTGCCATGCTTTTTTTTCTCTTGATGAAAAATCACATAAGGAGAGCCTGTTTGTGAAATTTCACCCTCTAGACGCTTTAGTTCCTTTAAAGGCAAAGCCTCCAATTTACTGATTGATTTACAATCCTCCTCCCACAGTAACATGCATATCTGGATAACTGGAGATGCTAAATTGCCCATAGGTATGAGTGTGAGAGTGAATGGTGTGTGCGTGAAGGGTGGGTCCCTGCCTTCCACCCAAAGTCAACTGTATAGATGACTTTTTAGGCCTGCTATTATTTTCCATGTTGCTGTAGCTATTTTATTACACGTGTCAAACCTACCAATATAAACATTAGTAATCAGTTGTAAGAGACTTCAGAAACTTCGAAAAGTTCAGCTCTGACCATTAAGTTGTGAGAAAAAAGCTTTCAAACAAATATCCCCCATGTTTGTCACTTGGTTAAAGTTCAGCATGCTGGGAAATGTAGTCTTGTTCCATCATGTTCCACAGAATGAAAATTGCAATAAATCAAACTTAATTATTTGTTCTATGAATAGTACATTTAACATTCATTGCTGGGGGGAAACATTTCCTATTAATGGAATGTAATGGGCACATGTAGTAGTGAAGGAGTTCAAACTACAACCCCAATTCTGAAATAGTTGGGACAAAGTGTAAATTGTGGATAAAATAAGAACACAATGACTTTCAAATCACACCAGCCAGTAGTTTATTCACAATAGAACAGAGATAACATAGCAAATGTTGAAACTGAGAAATTTTACAATTTGATCCACAAAATGAGCTCATTTCAAATTTGATGGCTGCTACATGTCTCAAACAAGTTGGGACAGGGGCCTGTTTACCATGGTGTAGCATCCCCTCTTCTTTATAACACAGAGTGGAGGCGTCTGGGCATTGAGGAGACAAGTTTCTTGAGTTTAGCCATTGGAATTTGATCCCACTCTTGTTTAATACAGGCTTCCAGCTGCTGGAGAGTTTTGGGTCTCCTTTGACAGACTTTTTGTTTAATTATGCCCCAGATGTTCTCAGTTGGTGAAAGTTCAGGACTGCAGGCAGGCCAGTTCAGCACATGGACTCTTCCACTATGAAGCCATGCTGTTGTAATAGCTGCAGTATGTGGTTTTACATTGTCCTGCTGAAATACACAAGGCGTTCCCTGGAATAGATGTCGTCTGGAGGGGAGCATATGTTGCTCTAAAACCTTTTTATATACCTTTCAGCATTCATGCTGCTTTTTAAAACATGCAAGTGTCCCACACCATATGCACTAATGTATCCCCATTCCATCAGAGATGCTGGCTTTTGAACTGAATGCGGATAACAGGAGGGGTGGTCTTTCCCCTCTTTAGGCTGGAGGACACAACGCCCATGATTTCCAACAAGAATGTCAAATTTGGTTTCGTCTGACCACAGGACACTTTGCCACAGTCCATTTTAAATGAGCATTGGCCCACAGAACACGGCGGCGCTTCTGGATCATGCTCAACAATGGCTTCCTTTTGCATGATAGAGTTTTAGGTGGCATCTGTGGATGGAACGGCAGACTGTGTTTACAGACAGTGGTTTCTTGAAGTATTCCTGGGCCCATTTAGTAATGCCAATGACAGAATAATGCCGGTGAGTGATGCAGTGGCTTCTGAGAGCCCGAAAATCACGGGCATCCAGTAAAGGTCTTCGGCCTTGTCCCTTACGCACAGAGATTTTTCCAGTGTCTCTGAATTTTTTGATGATGTTATGCATTGTCGATGATGAGACCTTCAAAGCCTTTGCAATTTAACATTGAGGAACATTGTTTTTAAAGTATTCCACTATTTTTTTACACAAGCCTTCACAGGTTGGAGAGCCTCTGGCCATCTTTACTTCTGAGAGACTCAGCCTCTCTAAGATATCCCTTTTATAGCCAATCATGTTACACACCTGATTCCAGTTAACTTAATTACTTGCTAAATGTCCTTTCAGCTCATTATCTTATATATCAATTGCTTTTTCAGCCCTTTTTCACCTGTGTCCCAACTTTTTTGAGACCTGTTGCTGCCAGAAAATTTGAAATAAGCTCATTTTGTGGATAAAAATGTAAAATGTTTCAGTTTCAACATTTGAAATGTTATCTGTGTTCTATTGTAAATAACATATTGGCTCGTGTGATCTGAAAGTCATTGCATTTTGATTTTACACTTCGTCCCAACTATTTCGGAATTGGGGTTGTAATTTTTTTTTTTTTTTCTATCCCGCCACCACCCCCCCACTTTGGAGGACAACTTTATTCATTCAATCAGTTATATAATTAAGTATGAATCCTCCTACCATCACCCGACAAAACATACACACACGAAAAAAAAAAAAAAACATAAAAAATAAATAAAATACAATACAATAAGGATTACATTCACAGTTTTATACCTTTGGCATTTGTGATTATTAGCTCATCCATTCCATCTCTTATTATTCCCAACCTTCAGCCTCCCGAATTTTATCCCATCTTTTGGCATAAATTACAAGTCCCATCTCATGGGCCATCGCACACTCAATTCTACTGTAATACATGACAAAATTCTTGAATCTCTCAAGTCTTAACTCCCCAACAGATGTCAACCTGAAAATAAATATTTTGCAAGATATACAATTATATTACATATTTGGTATTTTTCTTTTGTTACATCACCCAGTAATACTTTAAATAAATCTAGTTGTATACAATTATACTGAGATATCCAGTTTTGCACCTTTATCCAAAAAAAGGGCTGTTACAGGACAGTACCAAAAGAAATGGTCTACTGACTCCACTTCCTCTTGACAGAATCGGCAGAGGGGTGATGGCTCAATTCCCCAGATATTTAGCATCTTTTTTGTTGCTAGAAACTTATATATTAGCTTATATTGAAAATATCTTATCTTCGGATCAAGTGATGTATTGTAAAGAATTTTGAAGACTTTATTCCATGGGACTGGTGTGTCTAACAAATTTTCCCAACTGTCTAGAATTCTATATGGTGTCGCAACTAAATTCTTTATTCTTAAGTAAAATTTGTATATATGTTTATTAATCTTTATTTTCTTTAACCATTGTACCATTTTCATATGAGGCAGACAGACTAAATGTCCTCCTGGTCCTTTAATAATTTTTGATTTCCAAGTATTTGGTAAAGCTCCAATAAGTTGATTATATTGTTGCAGTGTGCAGACAGTTCCATAAAAACTAGTTAATTGTCTGTAGAACATGATTTTATTTTCCTCATTCACTATATCCTTTAAAAAAATAATACCGTTATCGAACATGAGTTTCCAGAAAATCATTCTTCTATCAACAAGTATATTGGAATTTAACCATATTATTTGTTGTAGAACTTGTTCTGCATTTTCTGGTGGATGAAACTGAAATTGCAACCAACTTTGTAGAGCTTCTTCCAGAAAGGTGGAGACACTGAAAAACATGTCAGTAATGAACTTGATATGCATAGGTTTAATCTGCAGGAATGGAAAGAAGCCTTTATCAAACATAGGATGGACACTTTTCAGTAACTTACTAGAAAACCAGTTTGAATTGAAATAGAATTTTGGAATAAGGGAGGCCCTCAGTGAAAGATTTAAAGCTTTTAAATTTAATAATTTTAGGCCACCAGATACAAAATCATTGTAGAGATACACACGTTTAATTTTATCAGGTTTGTCATTCCATATAAATTTAAATATCTTCTGTTCATAGATTTTGAAAAATGATTCTTTAGGAGTTGGTAATGCCATGAATAAATATGTAAACTGGGATACAATTAATGAATTAATCAGAGTTATTTTGCCATAAATGGTCAAATGTTTCCCTTTCCATGGGAGCAGAATTTTTTCAATTTTACTCAGTTTATTATTGAAGTTAACCGTTAAAATTTCACTAATATTTTCTGGGATGTGTATACCGAGTACATTGACCGGTCCATCTGTTCAGTGAATTGGTAGATTGCATGGATGAGTGAAATTTTTATTTTTCAGGGAACCAAGTCTCAATATTTGACATTTCTCGTAATTTGGGTTCAGCCCAGATTGTTTTGAGTATTCATCCAGGTCTTTTGTAAGACTCTGAAGTGTTTCATAATCAGAATTCAGTAAAAAATGGTATCATCGGCATACATTGAAATTTTTGTATTTAGATCTTGCATTTCTAGGCCTTTGATATTATTATTTGTTCGTATTTTTATAGCAAGTACTTCTATTGCCATAATAAACAACACGGTGATAACGGGCAGCCCTGTTTTACTCCCCGTGAAAGTACAATGGGGTTTGAGAGATAACCATTATTTATAATTTTGGAAACGGAGTTATTATACATTACTTTAACCCACTGTATTAAAAGACTTACCAAAGTTAAAAAATTCTAAACATTGGTAAATGAAATCCCATCTGATTTTATCAAAGGCTTTCTCGAGGTCTGCTATAAAAAATCAAACCTGGTTTCTTTATTTTATCATAATATTCTATAATTTCAAGTAATTGTCTTATATTATTTGAAATATTTCTACCTTGTATAAAACCAGACTGGTCATGAAGTATGATATCATGCAGGACATTCTTTATACGCAATGCTATGCATTTTGCTAATATTTTCGCATCATAGCACTGAAGAGTGAGTGGCCTCCAGTTTTTTAAGTGGACCGGATCTTTATAGTGGCCACTAGCTTCTTGTTTTAAGAGCAGAGAAATTACACTTTCTCGCTGAGTCCCTGTGAGAATACCTTGATCATATGAAAAATTAAAACACATAAGCAGGGGGTTTTTAATCTGTTCATAAAATGTTTGATACACCTCTACTGGAATACCATCCAACCCTGGCGTTTTCCCCCGCTGAAGGGACATGATTGAATTGTAAAGCTCAGTTTCTGTAATTAGCCCCTCGCATGTTGCTTTCTGTTCCTCTGATAATTTAACTTGATTGTGAGGGAAAAATGGATTACAATCAGTATTACTTAGTGGAACAGCTGATAACTGGGGGGAGAAGATCTCTGTAAAATATCTCTCTTCCTCATTCAGAATATCTGTAGGAGAAATGAGAATTGTCCCATCATTCCTTTTTAATCTCTGTATATTTTTCTTTGCTGTATTTCTATGTTGGAGGCTTAAAAATAGTTTATTGCATTTCTCTCCCTTCTCCATCCATTTTGCTTTATTATTATAGTACATCATAGTTGACCTGTCACAAATTAATTGTTCCAATTCTTTTTGCTTTCGGTCCAATTTGTCGGTTACATCGCGAGTTGCTTCTGAGCTGTCAAGTATTGATGTGAGAATCTCAATTTCTTTTTAAGATTTTGTTCTTTTAATCTTAAAAGTTTTTGTCTTCATGAGGCAAATTGAATTGCGTGGCCTCTAAAAACACATTTAAAAGTATCCCATACAATAAGTGGGTCTGCTGATCCTATATTGTGTAAAAAAAAATCTGTAATAAATTCTTTTTGTACGCTCTACAAATGTCTGGTCCTCCAGTAACTTTTGATTAAATTTCCAATATCCCCGTCCTCGTGGATATTCAAGTAAATCTAAATGAAGTGATACAAGTTGGTGATCAGATTTAAATTTGTCTTCAATCATTGCCTTTTTTATTTTGGGTAACAAAGAAAAGGAAATAAGAAAATAGTCTATACGGCTTGCCTGATTCTGTCTTCTCCACATGTATTCACGTAATTCCGGATTCCTTAATCTCCCAACATCAACCAGATCCATTGTATTCATTATTGATGTGATTTCTGCAGAAGCATGTGGATGATGATTAGTTGAATTATTTCCCTTACGATCTATTAAATTATTCTGTACTGTGTTGAAGTCTCCAACCATTATGAGGTATTTACTTGTGAATTTTGAAGATTTTATGATATTGTAAATTGATTCAAAAAAATGTGGCTCATCGTTATTTGGACCATACAAATTAACTAAACATATTTGTTTATCCTCAATGACCATATTTAAAATGATCCACCTTCCTTGAGGGTCAGATTCTAAAGCTTGAAGAGTATAATTAAAGTTATTTTTAAACATGATCATGACTCCTTGAATTTCTTAAACCATGTGCATATAATATTTGTCCACCCCATTCCTCCATCCATGTAGTTTCATCTGTCGTTACCGAATGAGTTTCTTGAATACAAAAGATAGTGTGGTCTTTCTCTTTTAACCAAGTAAATATTTGATGTCTTTTTCTTCTTATCTGCGAGGCCATTACAGTTATAACTGGCGATAGTGATTACATCTATTCCCATTTTTTACAGGCTAAGCTTTTTTTAAGATTAATGGAGTAGGATTTTGATGGTCAAATATTCCAGCAGAGTGCTTTCTGGGCATACTGGAAGAGCTAATCGTAAAAATATAAAATGTTGTCAACGAGGCGCCTATGCCTGTCAAAAATTGTATGGCAGTTGAAGAGCATAAACAAAGAAAATAACATGATTAAGTGAGAAAAACCACAAACACAAACAAAAACGACTTGCTGACAAAGACAAACAGATAACATAACAACATATAAAACACCCTTTGTCCCACATCCCATCTCTTGGGTCAAACTACCACTGCATCCCATAAGATTATAATTATTGTCAGTAAGAAATTAGGGGAAGAAAAAAAAAAAAAGGAAATAACAACCATAATAATAAAAAATAATAATAAAAACAAAATAACAAACAAAAAAAAAAGTAAATTAAAAAAAAGAATAAAATAATAGCAAGAAAAAAAAGAAAAGGACGCAATAATAACAACAATGACAACTATAATTACCACGACTCATTCCATCAGTATCATTCCTATAATAGCAGGAATCGCAACGAGAAGAGATTGAGATCGCATCTCAGCATTTTAGCTAATACAGCCAAGGTGTAATTGCTGCGTCCCTGTATAGCTGATTATTTATGTACAACCTGTCAACTGACAGGCGTACTTTAAGTTTTTTGTCTCGGTTCTCTTTCATTACAGGAAAAAGCTTCCTTCTCCTCTCCATTATTTCCGCCGGGAATTGGTCATTTATAGAAAAAGGTTTGCCTTTCAGCTCTTTACCTCGATCCAATACGGTTATCTTATTTTTAAAGTACGTGAATTTGGCCACAATTGGACGAGGTCTGCCAGTAACCATTTTCCCGAAACGATGGACTCTCTCAAAGCGGATCTCGGATACTTCCCCATTTGACATTGCAAGTTCTTCCCTAAAAAATCGTCGGACTTTGCTTTCGGTGTCGGCATAACTTTCCTTCTCATCTTCTTTTAAACCCGTGAGTACCATGTTATTTCTCATACTTCGGCATTTTAAATCGAGGAGCTCATTTTGTATTAGTCGATTTTCTTTTTTCAAATTTTCCGTTGCGTTTGTCAGCGCATCTACCGTGGCCTTTAAAGATTTATTTTCTTTTTGCAGTTCTTGAATTAATTCATTGCTCAAGCCAACCGCATTTTTCAAATGGATAATGTCTTTGCTCGCCAGAGCAAGATCACTTATAACTTTTTCTAACAACTCGAGCTTTGACAGCTTCGCGTTGATTTCCTCCATAACTTTAGTACTCACGGTACCGCTGCTGGACTCTGCCATATCGGAGTCACTTGAACCAAGATGTGATCTGGTCCTCTTCGATTCCGGCTGATTAGGCATTGTATCGTAATATTTGTCTAAAAATGCCTCCAAACGGGCGATCTTATCCAGCTTGGGAAATTTTTTGCACCGAATTGTTTGATTTATTCGGGACGTTCAAAAACAAACAGGCTCTCACATGAGCCTCAGGATGGCAGCCATCTTCTTCCGGTGGACAGCACTCTTCTCTACCAACGTCTCTACCAATGAAGCCCAAATTTGTAATTTTTTTTATAGTATGTGTTTTGTAATCACATCGGACATAAACTGTAAACTGCATTTGGCGTCTCGAAATACCAGCCATCACAGTGGCCGGAATGAAAGGAAGCACAGCAAAATGATGAACACAGACAAAATAAGAGAGAGAGGCTCGCGCTTCCAAAGGACATAAATCTTGTCCGAGTAAAAAACATGGAAGCAACGCGAGCTAGACTGAACGAAATAAAGGAAAAATCTGAGAAACCGAGAAAAAAATATTAAGCACCCAGACAGTGCACAGACAGAGGAAAAGAAAGATAAAGATTCCCTTACAAACACTCTCCTCTTTTGCAACTAATTCCTCACCAACTTTCTAGCTAGAGAACTTATGGGCTATAGTGCAATCGAAACACTGACGCTCTAGCAAAGGCGGCGAGGCGGAACTTGGGCTTAAATAGAGTCCGGGCGCCGCCCATAATCGATGCCAGCTGGCCAAAGAATCCGATTGTGGGCAAAACGATATCGTCCCGGACGAGAGCAACAGAGAAAGCTCCCAAGCAAACGCTAGCCTCCAGAACCATGACAGTCTCAGTGCTTCCTAATTTACCTCCTTTAACATAGGTTACACATAGTTAAGTATCCTTTTCAAAAAGAAAGGAGATCATGCCATTCCACAATTCTGCGCAGCAGCAGTATTTAAAGCGGCGACCATTCATCCGGCTAATCGTGTAAAGAAACGTATGCGATGGGCAGGGGACTCATGATCACGTTGCCTGCTTTCGTGCATTCAGATTTTCTAATTAGCGCGGTTGTCTTCCTAAGCGGTAGTAATTCCCTTTTACACCTTTCATTTATCTTCAGACGTTTTCCACATAGGTTTAAGAAAAGTGGTTTGGAATTAGTGAATAGGACGTAATTTTTTGACTACTCGGACATAGCCCAGGATAGCTTGTGGGCGTAACGTCAACAGACTCCATATAATTAAGGAGAGGTAGTAATGTTCACTGACACGCACAGATTTATTTAGATTAAATTGTAAATCGCAGACTTTTATGCAGTTATGCAATCGCACAGCTTGACATTGCAATTGCAATTGCGATTAGATTAATTGTGCAGCACTAAAATGATCCCCAAAAGGCTTAGTAGTCATCAAGGTGTTTTTTGGCAAATGTTAGACAAGCCTTTCCATTTCTCGTGGCTAGCCATGCAACTCAATGGATCCTATTTTCCATGGCCTCTTTGTAATGGTGAAATCATGAAGATGAACCTTGTTTGATGTGAGCAAGGCCAGTTCTTTCTTGCATGATTGTGTAAAGTTTTTTTGTTTCTTATAAGATGAGTTGTCTATGGACTGTAGTAAGAATTTTAGGCTAGCTGCTCTAGGAAAGATTTACCCCTTTGATGTTTTCTCAATTAGGATATAGTGGCTCTCATTGTGGTTCATTGGAGACCTGGAGCCTCATGAGTGGCTTTGTAACCCTTTGCATACGGATATGTTTAAAAACATTTTATCTTATCTCTTAGAATTTCTTTTGATGGCAACATTGAGTGCTGCTTGTAGCGACCTTTTATTGGACTTTAAATAGCTGAAAAAAGTCATTTTAATAAATGACTGGATAGAAAAGGGCAGTAAGTAATCAAAGCAAGGTGTGTCCCGTCTAATTCAACCAAATTATCAACACATTCTGGTTACTTGGCTGAATTGAGTAGCGACTGGAAGAATGACTTATTTCACACAGGAGTAGTTGGTGTTGGTTATTTTTTTCCCATTTATACATGAATTTATCATTAAAACACTGTCGTGTTAATGCAGGTTTTCCTTGTCTTATATTACATCTTTCTTTTAAAGATCTGAAGCCAAAAAGTGTACTCATTACTATAAAAAACAAAATCAACATCAGGAGAAATTATTAAGCAGGGATTCTTGTTAGGTGCAAGCAACTGGAGTCAACAAGACTTAGACAATAGGACAATAGGACAAGACAATAGGAGCGATCTGATATACAATACGGCACATCGCCAGGCGGATATGACGGCAGAAAATCACGGGTCAAATGAAGAAATGTCGACAAGTTAACTTCCGCTCATATCCGCGCACGGTCAAACGCTAGCTAATATAATGGCGATTTATAGCGTTTCGTTCCAAAACGTGAACTCCGGCTTTGACTCGTTTGACTTCGTTTCGTTAGCGTTTACTTGAATTTTGCCGTATTTTCATGTTCATATCTGTGTATCCACAATGGTATTCGACTGCGAAGCTGCGCAATGCTCATCGCATTTCGTCATGCATGCATTGACTTGGCTAAGGTGGTCTTATCACCGGAAGTGCGAATGTCGACAAAAAATCCCCTTCCTTCATCTCATCTCCAGATTTACGACAGTTTCGCGCTATATCAGATCGCTCCTATTGCTGTGATCAATATCCAGTGTAACATCCTCCAACAATGAAAACTATGCTGTAATAAAATAAAGCACACGGAGACATAAAAAGGCTTTTCCTGGATGGGGGTAATATGCAATATTACATGACAATTTTACCTCCCCAATTTATATGAGATGTGATAAGACTATTGTGAGCACCAGGGGGAGCCCTTTCAAATGCCCTGTAGCTCATATAATCCAACACCGTTTCTGTTTCTGAATCTGGGGAAAGAAAAAAAAACTCCCCAGACTGCAACAGGCCTTCTTGAGCACTGAATTCAGGTGGGATCAATCAAACCACAAGAGAGAGAGAGAGAGAGAGAGAGAGAATCGGAATCACGATCACCAGCAGGGGGCGATAAATCACAGATGTAACATTCTTGTGCTTAGCTGATCTTTCTAATGATGAAATAAGGGTTTCTTTGGTTCATTGAACATAATGACATCCAAAAACACGACTGTCTCCATTTTGGAACCTTTTTTTTTTAGATCAGAGGCTTGACTATTTGTGACATATCATTTTTTTGATGGATAAACATAATTCATGATTTTCCATTGAGCAGCAGTTTAGGCATGAAAGGATATTTTATTATGAAGCAGTATAGCTCACTGCCTGTGTTTTAATTGTCGTATTTAAATCTTTGACAAATTTTGGATGTTGTAGGGGAGATTGAGGTCAGTTGTAACTGGGAGCAGTTGTAACACTGCCAATGGCCCCAATAACAACAACCAACATTCACGCCTCTCCATGTGCATGTGTTCAGCGTGTTCCCCTGTCCTCAAGCCAAGGAAACACAGAATCTGCATATCTCTACAGAAAGGCTAATAGAGAGCAGAAGGTCTTTGTTAAGCTGCTTTCACACCGGACGCGAAACGAATTTTTCGCATGACAGATTACATTCAAAGTCGCTGCAAAGACGCGAATACACGCGTTTGCATTGACTTTGAATGTAATCTGTCGTATCTAAGAATTGTTTCAAGGTCCGGTGTGAAAGCAGCTTTAGGATGAGTTTAAGGTAGCATTAATGGAAGCCGCAGCTCAACGTGAAAAGGTCTTTCAGGAGTTTGGACTCAGTGGCGTGGAAAGACTTGTCAGCAATACCCAGAGCAGAGTGTGTGTACATAGAGCTCTCGCCATCAGGCGAAGAGGAAGTAAAGATATGGAAAAAGTCCCGTGCATGGCCTGAGTTTTGTCCGAGACTATTTTGAAGCTTGGTCTTTTGGTCTTCGTAGTAGAATCTGTGGTGGGAAAATAATCTTAAATACTGTAAAAATCAAAGTATTACTATAATCACAGTTCAACAGAACGTAGCCAGGTTCCTATGGCCCTTTAAAAATACTGAGAGGGAATTTGGAGCTGAGAAAGAGGCAAAAACTCATAAATCTGTCAAAAAACCTGATAAAGACGCTCCTGCAGAACCCTAGGGAGGGGATCGGGCCTGCAGAACCCTGGGGAGGGGATTAGGCCCCCCGAACCCTGAGGTCAACAGGCAGCAGCGGGACTGCAAAGTGCTGAGGGCACGTTAAAGATGTCCGATAGTGCAGGGGAGAGGACCGAAGGCCCCCGTGTCTGGTGAAGTGGTGTCCAGTGAAGTATGAATTGACATACTGCTGTGGTACCGTCTAATCGGTGTGTTGTCATATATAAGTTGAGGGCAACACGTGGTATGTGGGTGACAGCCCACAACTAGCAGAGGGGCGTTGGAGACGACCTCTGTGAACAGGCGAGGCTGGTGAAAACGGTCAAAGTTTCTATACCCATAGCGAAGTGGGGTAGGGATCAGACCGTCGGTTCCCACCTGGGTGGCTGGTAACCACTACGGGATTCGGGGATCGCGATCGAGTGGGTCACCGGCCGGTCGGGTCGCAGATGGCAGTAAGACCACAGAGAGGGGGCCGGCCGGCTCAATGTACAGTCAGGCCACCACAAGCCAAAAGCGAATGCGTTAGTAGGCGAGTGGTGCTTCTGTGATCGGTGGGCTTTGAAAAGAAGACACCGGGAAGCAGAAGGCAGAGTTCTCAACCTGGGGGAGCCTGGGCAAAGATCTCTGTGGAAAGGGATCTAGCCTGGAACTGCGCCCTGGGAGAGGGAGGCTCGAAGGATCCAAGTGATAGTTAGAGTAACACATAGTTATTTTTATTCCATTTTACATTTCTCAGCTGAACTATATCTTTCAACTGCTGCTTAGTGAAAAGGCCAACAACCTCTCTTCTATCGGCAGAGTCGACGCATCGGATGTCAGGCTTTGGACAAGAGAAGACATTATCTTGCTTAGAATATTTAGAGCATAATCATGAAGTATATAACCTCATTATTCTGTTTGAAGCATATAATGTATAATCATGTACTATGTAACTGCATGCTATCAGTTTAGTATTCACCTAATGTACCCTGGGCTGGTCTTAGTATATTCATGTATTTACCTAAGTAATCTCTATTGCTGATTTAAGCTGAGTTACAGGAAAATCAGACCACGCTGATGTTATTTTGAACTATAGCAGCCACAATCTGCTTTGTTGCAGGTTCAAGGTGTGACATGCCGGCACATCCAGCGATTCTATATTCGAGAGTGGTAATGAAACTTAAATCCCTCCAACAATCAAATGATCAATAGTTGTGATTCACTCCAGAGACAGGTAAGATCTCCGCAGGGGGACAATCTAAGGCAGGAGTGAACCAACCGCACCAAGGGCAAGATGTGATTCACTCCAAAGACGGGTGAAATCTCCAAAGGGGGACAACCTAAGGCAGGGGTGAATCGACCACTCCGAGTGAAGAGTACAAAAAAGAAGGCAAAGGAGTGCAGTAACTATTCCAAAACATATGAGGAGTTTGGTTCCAAAACGCAATAAGTGCCAAAATGACAAAAATTGAGATAATACCATATAGCAATAGCCCTGTGCTTCTTACACATGGTGCAAGGTTTCTTTTTTTGAAATTCATACTATAGAGTGTATTTTTTCATGGTCAAAGTTTGTGTTTCTCTATAAAATGCAGTAGGCGCCCACATAGAAAAAGTTGATTTACTCAAAATGAGTAAAATGGATATAATGCGTTTTGGAAACAAACTCTTCATATGGTGAGCCATGAACTAACCAAAGAGGAGGGGACATGCAGGAACTGACACTACCACTCATCGTCCGGCAAGGACAGGCCTTGGAGCAAATTGGGTGTACTTGGTAGCAATCGAGAATCTATTGAAAAACCGTTTAGAGAGTGGGTTGGGTTGATTTTTCTCGACAAAATCAGTGTGGGCTGACTCTTGATTACCATATAAAACCCCAATATCTGCTGAAAGATATCAAGAGTGATTAAGTATTTCCATGTGAATTTAGAGCAACTGGGTGATCTCGCTTAATGAACAAATTGCATCATGAAAAATGCTGTGTTATTTGTCTAAAACAGGGAGGGAATGTTTCCACGCCATGCTCAGGTCTGCGGATGGGTCATCATCCTGATAATCGCTGTGGTCCAATCGGACAGAACTTAACTGCAGGGTGTAGGGACAGATAACAGATCTGTGACAATTAAAAGTCACAGAAGGGGAAAATGTGTGGTGGGAAAATAATTTTAAAGGGGACCTATTATGCTGATCCTTCTTTTAATACATATTAGTAATGTTATAATGTTGTTTGTCCATGCTCAACCTCTGAAAAGTTTCTAAACATAAGATATAGAGGTTTTGCCGTAATCCAAGAAAGTGATTTCGTGAGCGTGATTTCCTCTCTGAACAGCTCCTCCTGAGATCTTCACGAGATCTGGGTAAAACCTGACGTCAGGTTGTGCCATCCAATCAGACCTAGCCAGAGCCAATCATGGCGCTGGACCTGCCCACACCGAAACTATTCTAGCAGGCACTAACAACGGCAGATCATACTATGCCTTAGTAGCATCTTCACTTTTGGAAATACAAAAGAAGAACCGCAGATCATTTGAGGTGCAATTTTGTCAGTATCTCTCCCAAAGCTGCTTGTCCGTTTACTTTTGGACGCGAAGCAAAACAACGATTTTTCTTCCAAAAGACGATGCCACCAGAAATCAGTGGGTAGCTTTTTTTTTTTTTTTTCAGCAAAAAGCCACGGCCAAAGGGAACGTTAGCTGATTGTGCTCAGCATTTCACCAAAGACAGCTTTATCAATAAAGGATAATTCGACACAGGATAAGCGTTTCAGCTGCTTCTCAAACCTAAAGTAGTTGCATCGATCAAGCGCTCGGAGCCACACGCTGTAAGTAATGATATAACAGCAAATAATGTAAGTGAAGCTAACGTGTTACGGGTGGCTAGCAGGACCGCTAGCGATAGTTAGCACTAACAACTGGCCTCAAACGCAGGCTTGGTAAAATATCTGAAGATAAAGCCTGTATCGGTCGCGACTGTCCATGACTCACAGACACAGAAGCTGTAAGTTGCTTTTACTGCATAAGCCAACCTGACGTGATAGCCAGTTGATTGTGGCTGTAGCACAGCGGCTAACATAGCCAAGTTACTGTTGCTAATGTTTGTGTCCTAAATATGCAAGAGTGATATCAGGGGAAATTCTACAGAAGGTGTGTGAACATAAACCTCATTTGAAGCTAACTTTTAATACTTGTTTGTAATTTGGATGCTTGGTACACCTGTTCACAGTAACAGAACTTGCTGTCTGTAAAACCTGTATTGCAAGGGTTTGTCTCTGTGGTTATGACCGCTCGGTTACCAGCTACTGCATGTTAGTTTGCGTGTCGTGCTAATTAAAAATGCTCCTGGTTAACTTATATGCAGTAATTCTAATCGGTATGCTTGTGTTACTTCGGTGAGCATCAATGTGGCAGTTTCATCATAACGTTGCCCGATTGTAGCCTCTACAGTTAGTGATCGCTTCACTTATCCATGACCGGGATCAGCAGGATACCTCACAAATGTCTGAGCAAGCTCTCTGGTGCTACCGTGAAAGCAATGCTAAAACGCAGAAGCTCTACCGGTTTACAAATGATTTCTCTGCACTACCTTGACATAATTTCATCCCCTTTAGAAATTGTTGTGGCTAATAAAAAAGCCGAAAAAAAAGGCGGAGATTAAGTAAGTAATTCTTTCCTGTAGAAGTGATCGATTCGCTAGCTCCACATAAGCAACTTGTCGCGCTTAACGGAACGCACGGTTTGCAAAACCTGTATTATGTTCATAACATAACCAAGCTCGACTGTATTATGTTCATAACATAACCGAGCTCTCTCTAGCTGTCGCGTACTATCCATAAAGCTGCTTTCACATCGGACGAAAACGAATTTTTTTTCGCGCGACAGATTACATTCAAAGTCATGACCACTTATCAGCTACTGCATGTTAGTTCCCCTGCTCTGCTAATTAAAAACGCTCCTGGTTAACTTATATGCAGCGATTCTGATCGGTATGCTTGTGTTACTCCGGTAACTAAGCATCAATGTGACAGTTTCATCATAACGTTGCCTGATTGTAGCCACTACAGTTGAAGCTAACCGGAGAGGTGCTGTATGTGTCTGCCGAGTTGGGCTGCAGTTAGACCAGACGTAGGTTTTGCAAAGCTTGGGGTGAGTTTTTGGGTGCTTGTGAAATGATCGCTTTTACTTATCCATGACCGGGTCAGCCTGATACATCCCCAATGTCTGAGCAAGCTCTCTGATGCTACCGGTGAAAGCAATAGGGAAAAGCACAGGCTATAACGTGTATGGTATCACAAACGATTTCTCTGCATTGCTGTCTGAATATTAAACTGAATATTAAATTATTTCCTGTAAAAGTGATCGATTCGCTAGCTCCACATAAGCAACGGTTCACGAGACGGAACTTACGGTCTGTAAAACCTGTATTATGCTCATAACATAACCGAGCTCTAGCTTGCTCTCGCGCACAATCCATAACGCCCATTCTCCGCGAGGAAACGCTTGTCATTCGAAACAATAAGTAAACCATTACCACGGGCAATTTCGAAAAGGCCGTTTAGCCTGGAGCTTTCGCCCCTCCGTCATATACCAGCGCAGAAGCAGTTCGTTGCTCCACGCTAACAACACACCACAGCGATGCACACGAACCAGCAGGTCCTAATACACACTGAAGCAGTCCATAAGCTGTTGGTCCACTTTTAGCTGCTCCTCACTGTCCATGTTTCCCTCTAAACTCAGACCCACCGGATTTCTACGGTCTCCGGTCTACACTTGGGCATGTCGACCCGTTCTACAAATGTGTCTATATGGGGTGGATTCTAGCTTCCCTCCATCCTAGCTAGGAGTAAAAAAGCCACGGTACTCACCAACTGTTGCCGTAGCAAACTGTAGCCGATAGCAAATTTGAGCTTTGCGCTGACAGATATTCTTTTCGTCCTCCACTTCGCCGCTGCGTTTGTTAGAACAAGATCATGTCATTAGATCTATATTCAAGTATAACGCTAGATTGCAGAATTTGCCCGCCGCTTCCTTATCAGATTGCAGGCGTGTCTCAGGTTTCACTCTGAGGAGCGGACACGGAAAACTGCGTTCTGCAGCCTCGTCCGCCTAACTCCGCCCTCCACAGAGCTGGACAGTCAGAGGAAAGTGGGCACACGGGAGTGGGGGGGCCATAGCGGAAGAGCCACCCCAGTGAGGCGTTTCAGGCAGAGACTACAATGTACTACAAATGCAGTTTTTGAGGATGGCAGTATGAGCGAAATAAATACCCTTTTTTTTACTTTTGCGCGATCAGGAGTACTCTAGGGGGAGTCAAAGACCAAAATATAAACTTGGAAAAAATAGCAAAATAGGTCCCCTTTAAACACCGTAAAAATCAAAGTATTACTATCATCACAGTTCAACAGAACGTAGCCAGGTTCATATGGCCCTTTAAAAATACTGAGAGAGAGTTTGGAGCTGAGAAAGAGGCAAAAACTCATAAATCTGTCAAAAAACCTGATAAAGACGCTCTTGCAGAACCCCCAAGGCCGGCCTAATGAGCGAACCTTCCGGAATGACCATATCTGTCAACCTGGTCCCACTACCTGAGCATGCGCACCTGAGTGTTCTGGAACCATCCATGACCCAGTTTAGTTACTGAACTTTCGCTGAACCCAAGGTTTGGGAGAGTTAGGTGTGGTCTTCGAGCGTCCCTGGAGGCTTAAAATGAAGGTACACTATGATGTAATGACAAACCTGTTGCTAAGGGAGGAGGGTCGCCATGGGACAATTTACCAATCAAAATTAGTAATATT
Organism: Gymnothorax javanicus; assembly: GCA_029692085.1. NCBI lineage: Eukaryota > Metazoa > Chordata > Actinopteri > Anguilliformes > Muraenidae > Gymnothorax > Gymnothorax javanicus. The sequence goes on from CM056193.1 coordinate 3,535,718, forward strand.
AGGGAAGGCTGAAGGAGTCACGTTTAATCTCACCTGAAGGAACGTGCCAGAAGGCCAATAAATTTGAGGGTTTGGACAGCCGGAGGGCAGTCGGCGTGGGGTGATGGATGAAGAATGAATGCTGTGTGGTTTGTGCAGACCAGCCTGGGTTTCTTTGTGCTTCTTCTGGATGGATTTACAATAAACCCAATTACATCAGACTCTGGAGAATGGATCTTTTTTTTTTCGAGATAGATTTGCATGAGTCAGTGGAACACTTTGTACACTTGCTCGGACTATTTTCCTACAACAAATCTTTGTTTAACCCTCCTGTTCTGTTCGTTTAGGCTAACACTCGTAATGTTCCCGGTCACATGTGACTGGCAACATTGTATTTGATTATAAATCCACAATGATACATATATTATCACCTAATGCTGTGTTAGATCTTTTTATCAACTTCAGCTCTTGTGAACATTTCAAGTTTTGAACTTCTATTTGCTATGTATGTGCTGTAGGCCTAATTTACCTGATGTCATACAACTTGTTTTTTAGGGAAAAAAAAACATTATATAGATATTATTTTGACTATACCAAATACTTAGATGAAACATATTGTAGTATTTATCACAGAGTACTTCATTTCAGTGTTTACCAAGGACACTGTTTTGAAACCATTTCAATTTTCTTAATAGTGGCACAAAATAACATCTTTTGTGTTCCTGGTCAAAACTGACCGGTATGATTTATTTAGTAAAACAAAAGCCCAAATCTACACAGGAAAACTTAACCATGTTATAAAAGTAATGTCTGAACATTATCAACTATTTCCCCATGCATCCCTTAAAACAAACAACAGGTAGCACCGAAGTGTTATTCCAGTGTTCCTCAGTGTTGCATCATAATTCATCTTTGCTCTTCACCTCCTTGGCTCTACAACTGTTTTCATTCTTTTTGAAGATCAACAATAACACTACTGATAACAAAAACAAAATCTTCACAATCTGTCAATCATAACAACAAAAACAAAATCTTCACAATATGTCAATCACTGGTCAATCACGTACATCACTTACATCTTGTCTTCTCATGAACATGTTGGGCAATGGATTGTGGCTGTTGCATGTTCCTGGCAAATGTATACACTGCATTTGTGGCACACCAAGCTTGTTTTTCTATCTCGCGGTGCACACAGTTGACACTTCTTCCTTTTGTGTCCTCCTCCTCTGGTTGGTGTAGATGTTGGTGCTGATGCTTGCATGTCTCTCACCAATGCAGCAGAGGATGGTGTTCGAGGAAGGTGCTGCCACCTTTGCATGAGGGGCTCCACCATGGCCATAAAAATTCTATCGGAGATACGTTCCCGTGGGGGTTGCCATGGAAGCTGTGTGTGTGTGTGTGTGTGTGTGTGTGTGTGTGTGTGTGTGTGTTTGTGTGTGTGTGTTTGTGTGTTTGTGTGTGTGTGTGTGTGTGTGAGTGTGTGTGAGTCTGCTCAAAGACACCTGCATGTTGGGGTGTGGGAAAGGAGTGTGGGAATGTGCTTTAACTCTATTTTATACACTAATTGTGGTCTTACCCATTCATTTCTAATGACCGGTCATTTTTGACCGGGAACACCACAGGTGTATACAAGTTAAATAAAACACACAAAATTTAATAAATATTCTCCAAATTTATTTATGTGTTCAGATGCCATGTGTGAACAAAGTCATGGAACCTTATGACAAACAGATAAAATTAACTGCATTTTTTTGGAGAGAAAACTTGTAAATCGGTCAGATTTGACCGAACACAACAGGAGGGTTAATCGTTTTTGTGGCTCTCGTTTGTCAGGAGCAGGGCTTTGTTGTTAAAATTGCATTCTTTGGCCAATTGTTTTTTTTTTTTTGTTTGTTAGTGATTGCTGTGTTTGTTTTGTGCTGCCATCTGCTGACCATTTTGTGTATATTCCTTGAAAAAAAAAAATGGCACGTTTCGTGATCATTAGGGGACAAAAAATCCAGGGACGAAAAGTCCTTAGGGACGAAGAGTCCAGGTACGAGAAGTCCACGGGGATGAAAAGTCTTGTAACCCAGTCCACAGGTCAGAAACTAAATGGTAAGAATGCTAGAATCATGAATCCAACAAGCCAGCTCAGGTCCAAACCGGAATATCACAATAAACACGGGATTGGGCAATCTCAAAAACCAAAAGATAAAACTGGACGAACTCTAAAAAATTCAAAGGCTCGTAGTGATGTTTCAGGAAGACGAACTCACAAAGAACAAAGGCATATTGTGTGGAGTGATTAGTGAAGAGCAAAACAAAACCACATGCAAACTAAACAGGGAGAGGAAGTGGCAAGAAAAAGCACAAATACCAAAGAAGCATTAAAACCAAGAATATCCAGGAAATAACAAAAGCAGAATTCAAGCACTTAGATATTTCACTGCTCAAGCCCAGTGCAAACCAGATCAGGCTAGTATTTTCCATTTCATTGGAGGAAAGCATTACAGTTCCATTAGACTCCTTAAGACACATTTTTGCAGTGAGATTATGGCAATCCAATACTTAAGCAGACCCACACATGGAAGACTAAAACATAGCCAGGAAATACCATAAGAAAATAATACCATAAACTTTCAAAGCACCAGAAAGCCTTTGATACTGATTAAAATGCAAATCAATATTTACAATAAAAATGCATAAAATTCAAAATAATAAAAAAAAATCTTGAGAGCCAAGTTATGATAAATGAAGTGTCATTGCACGGATAGACCATGCACAGGGTGATAACCCGGGGTCTGCCGATTTTGCCGATATTTGGTATACACATCCACCTTACCAAGTTATATAAAAATGTACAATATGAGCATCATCCATTTGGTTTCGTTGGAGTAATCACCAAAAAAATTGATTTTGATGGATTTGGATTAAATGTCTTTTCAACATTTAATATAAGACATGAGTTCTGTAGCTATTCAGCAACCGTTTTCATTTCATTTGTTAATTTCATAGCAACATCTGCTGCATTTTTCCCATGAGTGAACAACACAGTGTCATCAGCATACATTATTAACTCAGCTCCATTGCACAGAAATGTGAAGTCATTAATATAAAGGCTGAACAGTAGTGGTCCCAAGATAGAGCCTTGTGGCACTCCCATTGTGCACGCTTTAAGAGCGGACAGTATGTTATTCACCCTAACACACCGTTGTCGGCCACTAAGGTAGGATTTAACCCCTTAACTGTCACTGGGCCCTAATTAGGGCTGGGCCAAATGTGAGAAAATGCAGGTGACAGTTAAGGGGTTAAACCAGTCCTGAGTGTTTACGGAGAGATCATAATTCGCCAATTTATTCAGCAGTATCTTATGGCTGACTGTGTCCAAGGCCTTCCGTAAATCCAAGAACACTGCTCCTACCACCCCTCCTTCATCCAAGTTTCTTTTAATTACTTCTAAGAAATAGCAGCACACTGTTTCAGTTGAGGGTTGTTTCCTAAAGCCAAACTGCATGAATGCAGATAGGTTTTAGAATCAAAGTGAGTGATCAATTGCTCTGCTGCAACCTTTTCCAAAACCTTTGAGATGGTTGGAAGGATGCTGATTGGACGATAATTGCTGACCTCATGTTTCTCACCAGATTTATGTACAGGAGTTACAATAGCAAGTTTCATAGCACGTAGAAATACACACCCATTAATAGATTTGTTTATAAGTTCTGTTAAATGGGAGCTGAGAGTTTCTTTATGATTCTTTAAAAATGCAGTGTCAATGCCAAATATATATTTTGTTTTGCTATTTGTGCGGGAAGTAATAATTTTTCTGACCTTTATTTCATTTGTTAGTGTCATATTAAAAGCCAGTCTGTTACTAGCTAAACATTTAGAAGGTTGAAATTGTGGAAAATTCAGACATAATTCCTGCACAGAATTTATAAAATAATCATTAAAATTGGCTGCCATAGCCAGGCTATCATTTTGAATAGTGCCATTTATTTTAAAGGTTACCTATTATGCCATTTTTCCAAGTTTATATTTTGGTCTTTGACTCCCCTAGAGTACTCCTGATCGCGCAAAGTAAAAAAAGGGTTCTTATTTCGCTCATACTGCCATCCTCAAAAAACCCCATTTGTAGTCCATAGTGGTCTCTGCCTGAAACGCCTCACTGGGGTGGCTCTTCTGCTATGGCCCCCACTCCCCGTGTGCCCACTTTCTTCTGACTGTCCAGCTCTGTGGAGGGCGGATCTAGGCGGGACTAGGCAGCTGAACGCAGTTTCCGGGTCTCAGAGTGAAACGTGAGACGCATCTGCCATCTGAGCTAAGGATTCAGCGGGGAAATTCGCAATCAAACGCAGTACATGTGTATAGATCTAATGAAATTAACTTGTTCTAATAAACGCAACGGCGAAAGTGGAGGACGAGTGCGAAAGTCTGGCGGCTTAAGCACGAATTTGCTCTCGGCTACAGTTTGCTACGGCAACAGTTGGTGAGTACCGCGGTTTTTTCCTAGCTAGGATGCAGGGGAAGCTAGAATCCACCCCATATAGACACATTTGTAGAACGGGTCGACATGCCCAAGTGTAGACCGGAGACCGTGAGAAACCGTGGGTCTGAGTTTAGATGGAAACATGGACAGTGAGGGGCAGCTAAAAGTGGACCAACAGCTTTTGGACTGCTTCGGTGTGTATTAGGACCTGCTGGTTCGTGTGCATAGCTGTGGTGTGTTGTTAGCGTGGAGAAACGAACAGCTTCCGCGCTGGTATATGACGGAGAGGCGAAAGCTCCAAGCTAAAACGGCCTTTTCGGAAAATTGCCTGTAGTAATGGTTTACTTATTGCTTCGGAATGACCAGCTTTTCCTCGCAGAAAATGGGTGCATTATGTATAGCGTGCGAGAGCTAGACAGAGCTCCGGTTGTCATGAACATATCCGAATATGAAACCAACTTTACCGCAGTTAGTATCAGAGAGCTTGCCTAGACATTGGAGATGTAATTATCAAGCTGACCCCGGTCATGGATAAGTAAAGCGATGGTTTCATAAGCCCCCAAAAACGCACCCCCAAGCTCTGCAAAATCTACGCCTGGTCTAACTGCAGCCCAACTCGGCAGACACATACAGCACCTCTCCGGTTAGCTTCAACTGTAGTGGCTACAATCAGGCAACGTTATGATGAAACTGCCACATTGATGCTTACCGAAGTAACACAAGCATACCGATCATAATTGCTGCATATAAGTTGACCGCGAGCATTTTTAATTAGTAGAGCACGCGAACTAACATGCAGTAGCTGATAAGCGGTCATGACTTTGAATGTAATCTGTCGCTACGAAAAGATTTGTTTGGCGTCCGTGTGAAAGCTACTTAACGTCGTCCATGAGGCCTGTATTCGCGTGTTTGCATTGACTTTGAATGTAGCTAATCTGTCGCATGGGTGTGAAAGCGGCTTGACGTGCCCAAAACGTGTATTCGCGTCTTTGCATTGACTTTGAATGTAGCTAATCTGTCGCGCGAAAAATTAGTTTCGTGTCAGATGTGAAAGCAGCTTTATGGATAGTACGCGACAGCTAGAGAGAGCTCGGTTATGTTATGAACATAATACAGGTTTTGCAGACTGTAAGTTCCGTTAGAGCGGACAAGTTGCTTATGTGGAGCTAGCGAATTGATCACTTCTACAGGAAAGAATTACCTATTTGATCTCCGCCTTTTTCGGCTTTTTATTAGCCACAACAATTTCTAAAGGGGGATGAAATTATGTCAAGGTAGTGCAGAGAAATCATTTGTAAACCGGTAGAGCTTCTGCGTTTCGCATTGCTTTCATGGTAGCACCAGAGAGCTTGCTCAGACATTTGTGAAGCATCCGGCTGATCCCGGTCATGGATAAGTGAAGCGATCACTAACTGCAGTGGCTACAATCAGGCAACGTTATGATGAAACTGCCACATTGATGCTTACCGAAGTAACACAAGCATAACGATCAGAATTACAGCATATAAGTTAACCAGGAGCATTTTTAATTAGCACGGCACACAAACTAACATGCAGTAGCTGGTAACCGAGCGGTCATAACCACAGAGACAAACCCTTGCAATACAGGTTTTACAGACAGCAAGTTCTGTTACTGTGAACAGTTGTACCAAGCATCCAAATTACAAACAAGTATTAAAAGTTAGCTTCAAATGAGGTTTATGTTCACACACCTTCTGTAGAATTTCCCCTGCTATCACTCTTGCATATTTAGACGCAAACATTAGTAACAGTAACCGCTGTGCTACAGCCACAATCAACTGGCTATCACGTCAGGTTGGCTTATGCAGTAAAAGCAACTTACAGCTTCTGTGTCTGTGAGTCAAGGACAGTCGCGACCAATACAGGCTTTATCTTCAGATATTTTAGAAAGCCTGCACTTGAGGCCAGTTGTTAGTGCTAACTATCGCTTGCGGTCCTGCTAGCCACCCATAACACGTTAGCTTCACTTACATTATTTGCTGTTATATGGTTACTTACAGCTTGTGGCTCCGAAGCGCTTGATCGATGCAGCTGCTTCAGGTTTGAGAAGCAGCTGAAACGCTTTATCCTGTGTCGAATTATCCTTTATTGACAAAGCTGTCTTTGGTGAAATGCTGAGCACAAACAGCTAACGTTCCTTTAGCGTGGCTGTTTGCTGCCAGCAAACAAAAAAAAGCTACCCACTGATTTCTGGTGGCATCGTCTTTTCAAGAGAAATATTTGTTTTTCTTTTCGCCCAAAAGTAAACGGACAAGTAACTTTGGGAGAGATACTGACAAAATTGCAGCTCAAATGATCTGCGGTTCTTCTTTTGTATTTCCAAAAGTGTAGACGCTACTAAGGCATAGTATGATCTGCCGTTGTTAGTGCCTGTGTGGGCAGGTCCAGCGCAGTGGTTGGCTCTGGCTAGGTCTGTACTAATTGGATGGCACAACCTGACGTCAGGTTTTGCCCAGATCTCGTGAAGATCTTGGGAGGAGCTGTTCAGAGAGGAAATCACGCTGACGAAATCACATTCTTGGATTACGGCAAAACCCCTGTATCTTATGTTTAGAAACTTTTCAGAGGTTGAGCATGGACAACCAACATTATAACATTACTAATATGTATTAAAAGAAGGATCAGCATCCGAGGTCCCCTTTAAGCTGTATATTAGCACACTTGGACTTTTCCTTTCCAGTTAGTTTGTCGATGCTTTTCCAAAGTTTTTGACTGTTTCCTTTTGCTTCCCTAGTCATCTCGAGGAAAAAAAATGGCTTGTGCTTTTCTGAGCTGCATTGTGACTTTATTTCTTAGGCTTTTGTATATGAAGCCATCGGTACTCAATCCTGATTTAAGACACGTTCTGAGGGCTGCATCCCTTTTTTTCATCAAGTCCCAGAGATTACTATAAAACCAAGGCAGACTCTGTTTGACGTTTGATCTTTTGGTAATTGTTTTGGTATATTTTGATATAATGTCTTTGAGGACTGACATTAGATCTTTACACACACTTTCACAGGGTGTATTTTCTGTGGTGTTATTCCAATTTATTTCCATTAGCTCATTCTCAATGAGTGCTTGATCTCCCTTCGGAATAAAGGATATACTAAATTTGTTTGTTATTGAATTTGGATCCCTATACCTTGACTTAGTCAGTTTCCTAGCTGCTAAAGTCAAGTTATGATCTGATAGACCTGTGATTAAGTTGTACGTTTTATTTATTCTGTCAGGTTTATTTGTAAAAATTAAATCATTAGGGTCTGGGAAGATTCTGTTATTCTCGTTGGTTTCTCTATAATTTGTCTCATCTGAAAAATCATCTGAAAAAATAAACATACAGGATGTAACACTTCTCCCCACAAAGAGTCAGCCCATAGCTGACGACACCAACAACCTTCCCCTATTAAACAGTTTCAATCTTCACAACTGACGAAGCACGAGAAAAGGCATCTGCAAACACATTTTCTGAGCCCTTCTTGTGACAAATGACCAGATTATAACTTAGTAAAATTAAAGCCCAACGCAATAACCTCTGATTATGGTTGTACATGCGATCTAAAAAAACAAGAGGATTATGGTCTGTATAAACTAGCACAGGGACTGGACTAGACCCAATACATACCTCAAAAAATGGAAGTGCCAGCAACAAAGCCAAAGTCTCCTGTTCTATTGTGGAATAGTGCCTCTGGCAGCTATTAAATTTTTTAGAAAAATAACGAACAGGATGGACAAACCCATCAGCATCAACCTGGGTCAATACTGCTCCAGCACCAAGACAACTGGCATCAACCTCCAAAGAAAAAGGAGTAGTGAAGTCAGGGGCACTGAGCACAGGGGCATTACACAACAGTGTTTTACAATTTTCTTTTTTCTTCCCCCCATGGGAGGTCAGCCTTATTTTATTTATTTTTTCAGTTGATCATCTTTATTTATTCACAAATAAGAGAAAGAGAAAAAAGATAACCCCAGTCAAAAGGGGGGGTCACAAAAAAAAAAAAAAAACTAATGATAAACAAGTACAGAAAAAGAGGATACACTGGTAGACAGACAGGGGACTGAAGGACGTACAAGTGCTGCGAGGGTAAACAATGCGAGAGAAAGAAAAAAGAAAACCAGGAGAAAAAAAAGGAAAGAAAGATACAGCAATAAGATGAAAAAAAAAGATGAGATGAAACAAGTATCAAATGAAAGCATTACAAGCGATATGGTGGAAAAGATGCCAACAAAACAAAAACAAAAATAATATGATGACAATAACAGTAATAATAATAATAAATAACAAAAACCACCACAACAACAACAATAATAATAATGCCGCACAGAAAATTTTAAGAAATCATTGACGGCAAAAATGAAAATATGCAGGTGTTTACAGAGCGTAGAGACTGCGTTTGAGTGCTTCTGGGGTTGGCGTATGAGAGCGTTATTTTGAGGTACTGGGATTAGTTAACAGGCAGATCTAAAAATTTTATGAAAGGTGCCCACATTTTTTCAGACAGTGGTGATTGTTGCTCGTGTGTTGTAATTTCCATGGATATGTGTTCTTTGAGTCGACTTAACCATTGAGTTATGTTTCTTTTTTCTTGTTTCCCAGTTCAGAAGAAGTCTTCTTGGCGATAGCTAGAGCAACGAGTATGGGTTTGGTGTTTTGGATTGGTGGGTTGATTTCAGAGAGGTTTCCCAGTAGACAAACAGATGGGGAGAGTGGGACACTACAGCCCACAATAAGTGATACTCTATGAGTGACTTGTTTCCAAAAATGATGGGTTGGTGGGCAGAGCCAAGTGGAGTGGAAATAATTATCTGGGGAGTTATTTGTGCAATGTGTGCATGTGTCAGAATCTACAAATCCCATTTTATACATCTTGTGCAGTGAGACGTGTGCTCGGTGAATTACCTTATACTGTATTAGTTGTAGATTAGTATTTTTAGTCATTGTGAAGGTGTTCTTACATATTTGGGCCCAGAAGCTTAAGTCGGGGGGATAGTGATAGGTCTTTTTCCCAGGCTTGGATGGGAAGGGACATTGTTAAATCTGAATTTAATATTAATTTATAAGATTTAGAAAGAGTTTTCGTGGGATTAGTCATTTTTTTATTTCTTCTATTATTGGGGGAGGTTGTAATTTATTGCCCTTTATTTTGATTTTTGATTTCAGGATGGATTGTAATTGAATGTATTGAAAATATTGTTTGTTTCGGATGCTATACTTGTGGGTCAAATCTTGAATGAAAGAGTCATTATGAAAGATGTGTTGGAGATAAGTTATGCCATTTTCTTTCCAGAGATTAAAGCAAAGGGGTGTTTTCTTCAGTGAGTAGTCGGGGTTGTGCCATATTGGTGTATATTTGCATGGTGTCATAGTGAAATTGAAGATTTTGTTCAGTTTCCACCAAGCTGTCAGGGTCGCTGAGATTATTGCATTTTTGAAACAGTTGTGATGTTTTATAGAAGTTGAGAGGAATGGTAGGTCAGAGATTCTGATTTCTTTACAAACTGACTGTTCTATTTCTATCCAGGAGTTGTTTAGTTGGTCGGGGTGAATCCAGTTTGTGATGTACTGTAATTGGTTTGCCAAATAGTAATAATGGAAATTGGGTGCCTCTAGTTCTCCTTGATTTTTACATTTCTGCAAAGTTGAAAGTTTTATCTGGGCTGTTTTATTTTTCCAGTAAAATTGATTGATAATGGAATTCAGTGAGTTAAACCATTTAGTGGAAGGGCATGTTGGAATCATTTTGAACAGGTAATTAATTTTAGGTAGTATGGCCATTTTAACTGTTGCAATCCTGCCGATTAGGGAAAGTGGTAAGTTCAGGGCTCGAATTTCATGACGGCATCGACGGCAACTACCTGTTTGCCGTGCTGCCCACCTATAAAAGCCCCAGCTCACAGCAGTAGAGTGCCATGCCCTTTCCCCGCATTGCCGTAAGTGCCCCTCGGCCAAAACACCTACCCAAAATAAATAAATCACACAGCATTTCCCATTTTTACCAGTGGCGGTTCATCGGCCGTAACAAAGGGAAGCCAAAACCTCGCCCTTTAAAGCTTATTGACTTAAACCTTTCGCAGTTTACTTTTCTTGATCAGCAGTTGCTCATACGAATTGGTAGAAGGACAGTCAAATTATTTTCGATAGCAAATGACGACGCAAATTATCAATACGTCTTTGTGAATTAGTTTGCGAGGCTTCTTTCGCAAGAAGCCACGAGAATCCGTTTTCTACAATCTTAATATAGAAGTAAAGAATGCGATATTGCACAGCTTATTCCTTAATGAGCCTCACTAATCAATTTGCGAATCTATGCCGTTTCATAAGCTACTTGAGTGCGGAATTTATAAAGACGTAGGCTTATCCCAGATAACATAATTCTTTTGGCCCATATTTGGCCCACACCTGACATGTTCATCCGGCCCACATATCGCATGGAATGATGGCACTTGGGAGGTCTGCTCCTGTTTGCCAAAAGTGGGCCACAGCCAAGCCATCACAAAGCCAGATGTCAACCAAAAACAGACCAAATAAACCAGCACTCAACCAAATGTGGCCCAGATACCAAAATTCTTTTGGCCCATATGTGGCCAACACCTGACATGTTCATCTGGCCCACATACTGCATGGAATGATGGCACTTGGGAGGTCCGCTCCTGTTTGCCAAAAGTGGGCCACAACCAAGCCATCACAATGCCAGATGTCAACCAAAAACAGACCAAAAAAACCAGCACTCAACTAAATGTGGGCCACTGTAAACTTTTATTCTGGCCCACATACCACATGGAATGATGGCACAAGGGTGGTCCACAGTTGTTTGCCAGAAGTGGGCCACAACCAAACCAACACAGTGCCAAATGTCAGCCGAGACCAAATAAACCAGCACTCACCCAAATGTGGGCCACCACTGTACAGTTTTATTCTGGCCCACATACCACATGGAATGATGGCACAAGGGTGGTCCACAGCTGTTTGCCAGAAGTGGGCCACAACTAAAGCAACACAGTGCCAAATGTCAGACAAGAAGAGACCAAATAAACCAGCACTCACCCAAATGTGGGCCACCACTGTACAGTTTTATTCTGGCCCACATACTACATGGAATAATGACACTTGAGTGGTCCACACTTGTTTGCCAGAAGTGGGCCACAATCAAACCAACACAGTGCCAAATGTCAGCCAAAAAGAGACCACATAAACCAGCACTCACCCAAATGTGGGCCACCACTGTACAGTTTTATTCTGGCCCACATACCACATGGAATAATGACACTTGAGCGGTCCACAGTTGTTTGCCAGAAGTGGGCCACAATCAAACCAACACAGTGCCAAATGTCAGCCAAAAAGAGACCACATAAACCAGCACTCACCCAAATGTGGGCCACCACTGTACAGTTTTATTCTGGCCCACATACCACATGGAATAATGACACTTGAGTGGTCCACACTTGTTTCTCACATATGAACCACAGCCTAGTCATAATGCTACATATCAACCAAGAGCTGAATACATTAGAACTCACTCAAATGGGAGCCACAGTTGGCTCTCAGACTTACCCAGAACTGGTTTACAGTCTATGATCTTGTCTAGCCTGCATACTTAGGAGTCACAACCAAACCATGATAAAGTTGTATGTCAAATATGAACAAATAGAATAAACCAGAACTGGTCTGAATTTGTGGCTACATGCCATTATGGTACCTCCAGATACTGTGTTGAAAGATGGCATGCAGTGGTCCAGTCTTGTCGGGACTCATCTCGGAGTCTAAGATGAAGAAACCTACTGAAGAATTGAAGAAATAACCAGACACGAGAAACAACTGGTGAACAGTAGAGAACTATGATTTTTTTTCTAATTTTTTTAACCTGTGCCACAAAACAAAAGGCAAAACAAAACAAAATTCAGGTCAAATCAGCGGAACACAGTTGTTGACCTCCAACGCTCACTCCAAAAAAATCTTGCCTGGCCCCAACATCATGGCTCGTCTTCCTGTGGCCCTTTAAGAAATGCACAAAAGAACATATTTTGTTGACTCAGTAAAGCAGTTCTGTGGTTACTGTATATGGTTGCAGTGAAGTGCAAAACACAAAACCTTATCAGGAGACCAAACAAAAAAGGCCCTGTAAAATGATATAAAGTTATACAATATTGTGTTGATGTCTTTCAATATTTAAATCCATAGTCTGTTTTTAATTACAATTAATCTGAAGCTATAGTTTTTATTATGTCTGATCACTGACCCAATATCTGCTTGCTCACCCTCATTCTGTTCAGACAACAATGAAAGATGGTATTGATAACAAGCAAAGTGAGCTGGAGTAAAGCAGCTTCATCAAACACTCAAACTTCACATTTAACCAAAAGTTACAGTAATAAAACAAAATGAATGATTTTAATATGACCAACACAATATTAGATACAGTTTGTATAAAATGATCTTTCCCATTGGCTGGGCCCGTTTGTTAGAATTAAATAAAAATATGTATAACTTGAAATTAATGACATTTTTATTTAATTGCTCATAACTAGTGCTGTCAATCAATTAAAAAATTTAATTTGATTAATCACAGTTTTAGGCTGTGATTAATCACATTTTTAAAATACTACAAATTCATGAAATCTACTTACTTCACTAAGAAGTTATTGAATTACTTTATCATTTACTGCATGTAAAAGTGATCATTACTGTAAGAAAAAAAACTTTTGCCTTACTTTATTTGCTTTAGTGTGCACATAAACAGCTAGCCTACATTATTTATGTGTGCCTGCATTTTCTTTTTCTGCATTTTCTAGAATTTTGAATACACCAAGATGACTTTTTTTGTTTACCATCGCCTAATAGTCATTTTTCTGAGCCGACCTTGAACACATCATAATATAACCTTATGGCACTTCGATTAGTTCGCTAATTGGCTTTTATTCTGCGGATTTCAACATCAGATTGTTATTTTTAATAACTAATGGGACTTGTTACAATGTTTGAGTGCACTTAAGGAGGCTGCTCTGAGCAGACGACCTGTCCTGCAGCTGCAGCCAGAGGTGACGGAGTTGTTTCATCCAGCAGACAGTGAAGGTAACGAGACTCTACTGGCGAGAGAAGTTACTGAATAGATTGACGCATGCAAATGCCTGTGGTGATTTTTCAAGTGCCGGTTGTAAAGTTGGTTGTGTTTCCGCTGGATGTTGCAACTTAAGCGCGACAGGTTTTGCACAGTACTTGTTTCCGGTGCACGTCTGCAGCTTCAAACCCGAAATATTCCTAAATGACCGACGTGCTGTTTACTTAATTGGGGATTAAATCCTCTAACTCCGCTTCTGGTTCCGCTGAAGCCATTTCAAAACACGTTAACGTTGCAAAGCACGAGGAGCAGGTTAATACGATTTGTTAGCATGACCTTTCCACGAGTAGCATGCTGCTTCTAATTGGAAACCAATTTCTCTACAGGATCATACAAAATTTCCAGAGAAAAACCCACAGCAATCACAGCACTGGTCACTTTAACCTTCTATAAAACTGAATGTAACTAGCTAACATTTTTTGCAGCACTGGCAACCTGACAAAACAATATGTGAAGTTTCAACAATGAGAGCAAAATGTTTTCCACAGATAGATTAATTAATTAATTAATTTTATTTTTCGTTCAGGGACTCACCTCACCGTGACTTCTCGGCTGCGTTCCAATCCGAAAAGAGATACTCCCTTCACTTCTTCCCTCCACTCGAGTGAGCCCTCCGAATGACGAAGGAGAGAGTAAGCCCTTCCCGAGCGAGGGAGGGCAATAGAGGGGACTTAGGGGAGGTTGTGGGAAATCGGATTGGAACGACCCTCGCCGCGTTTCTTCCGCACTTCGACATTTGTCAACAAGCCAACGGGAAATTTGCGTTGCTATGGAGCCGAGTGAGTTAGTTGCCTGTACGTTTTACCTTTTACAGTTCACGCGAAGCGATCGCATCTTTATGGCAAGTAGAAGACGGCGAGCTCGTTTGATTGCTGCGGCACTTGTGACTGTTTTATGGGAAAATAAAGGTGCTTTCACCCCGGACGCGAAACGAAGTTTTCGCACGACAGATTGCATTCAAAGTCAATGCAAAGGGGCTGGGCATACACGTATGCATGACACAATAATAAAATTTAATTAACTCATTCAATTCATTCATTAAAGAGTGTCAGACTGATACTTTATAACAACTCTGAGAATTCACCATCCACTTGTTGTGTTGTAATATCTGTTTTTCTCTCAGATATGAACAGTTGTGTTTCTCTTTGTATCATGGGTGCAACAGACGGCTCACCATGGGGATGTGTTGTTCATGATAGACATTCTCACTGCTTCCATAGCCAGCTCCAGCAAAGAAGGTGGCATATGCTACCACTAGATCAGTGCCTTGCACACTTGAGGACATGGTCTCAGCAGGTGGGCATACTTTAAGCACCATATGACCTGCATTATTACATCATGGATATATATTTTTACATATTGACATTACCCAACATCAGCATACATGACAATCACTCCCATTACATGAGGGACATCCTGGCTGGACGGGGGCTCCATTAGTGACCAGCTTCTTCACCCAGAATGAGTGAAGGAGCAATATTGCAGGTCATTCTTGCTGCAATGTTGTCAATTTGCCCATCATGGGACTGAAAAAGGAATATCTACTCATCTTATCTTATATTATCTTATGTTTAGGTTTAGGTTTATTTATTTAGCACAAAAATGCATTAAAACAG
This sequence comes from Gymnothorax javanicus, assembly GCA_029692085.1. Classification (NCBI taxonomy): domain Eukaryota; kingdom Metazoa; phylum Chordata; class Actinopteri; order Anguilliformes; family Muraenidae; genus Gymnothorax; species Gymnothorax javanicus. The sequence continues at coordinate 3,550,897 of CM056193.1, forward strand.
AGTGCAAGGCGGGAACGAAGTCCTTACGGACTTGTACAACGTTCCACCCCTATCAATAATACCAAGGAAAGACAAAGCAGGCAACCACAGATGATCTAGACAAAAGAAAAGCACAAAAAAATTAATAGCAGCGGGAGTTAAGGTGCATTGATACAACTAGAAGCAAGGAATGGTGGACAGAGCAGTTCAATGAGAGAAGCTAACTTAACTAAACTTTACCTGTCTTGTCTTGTCTTGTCTTGTCCTGGCACATTTGTACTTCACAAAGTATGGACCCCACCATGTTATATGTGGGCCACTTTAGGCTTACATCCAGATTAGTCGATGCTAACTTGCCATATTTCAGCCAAAACTGGCCCAAATATGTTTCAGCAAAGGTGGGCCACGTGCGTTTTTTTATATGTGGGCCACTTTAGGCCCACATCCAGATTAGTCGATGCTAACTTGCCATATTTCAGCTAAAACTGGACCACATATGATTGAGCAAAGGTGGGCCACGTGCCTTTTCTTATATGTGGGCCACTTTAGGCTCACATCCAGATTAGTCGATGCTAATGTGCCATATTTCGGCCAAAACTGGCCCAAATATGTTTCAACAAAGGTGGGCCACATGTGCTGAACCATATGTGGCCCAGCCTTGGTTCAGTTACTGAATAACCGTTCCCTACTCTGCCACATATTTGCCAAAGATGGGCCATATTTGTTTTTTGATATATGGGCCAAATGTAGCATTTACTACATGGGCCAGTTTAGGTTCACATCTGTTTTGTCCGGGCCAGAAGAATACCTACAGTGCCGGATCGTTGCCTGAAGTGGCCCACATCCGTATGCTATCTGGGATGGTAATTTACGTCGTAATTTATGTGTGAAAGAAAACCCCTCAATTTCGTGATGCAATGTATAACAATGCTGTCGAAAATAAATTTGACTGTCCTTCTACCAATTCGTATGAGCAACTGCTGATCAAGAAAAGTAAACTGCGAAAGGTTTAAGTCATTAAGCTTTGAAGGGCGAGGTTTTGGCTTCCCTTTGTTACAGCCGACGAATCGCCACTGGTTTTTACAACTGTGTTTTTCGCCCTTTTCTTGCGATTGTGGGCGCAGAATTATTCCGATCTAGACGCCGACAGGTGAAAGGAACAAAAAAATAAAAGAAAAAAAATGCCGAATTACAGTCGGCAGCCGCAAAGTGTGGCAAATTGACAAAGTTACGGAGGTACTGAAATTCTCTTATAGGTTGCGTGTTGTGTGTTGATAAAGCTTGGGAAGTGGTCTTTTTAGGCAGTATTTAGCGCTGCTGTCAGTGTGAGTGTTGGAATGACAGGAGAAAGTCCAAATTTCGCGGGTGGCAGAAGATGGACAAAATGGCTAAATAGTATTATTTTTTTCAATGACCCGGCGTTTGATTGCAATGTCCTTTGCTTGTACTTGCATTATAGCAATGCCCAAACGATGTCCCAGTGCAATACTGAAGCAATTTCCAAGACAGCAAGCGGTAGCCTGGGTATACCCATGCTGCCTTGCGCGCGACTTCATTTCACGCTGCAAGGCAGCCTGGATTCCATGGATCTGATTTTCCCTCAGCGAGACAACCAATCACATGGGACAGCAAGACAATGACGACGTCTAAGCGACACACCGAAGCTTGTAGTTTGTTTATATCTATGGATCCAACATGGCAGCAGTCGCGGTGTCACCTTTCAATGCAGCCTTAGATGGTGTTCTAAGTAGTTTAGAACGCAAATTTATTTTGAAAAAAAGAGCAACTTTTGGCGTTAAACTATTTCCTAACCAAGAAGCATATCTTTGCCCTGCTACCAACAGGCTTTGGCAAAAGCCTCATACACCAGCTAGCCCCGTTAGTGGCTAAAGCAATGGGGCTTAGCGAGACCCCAGTCGTTGCAGTTGTCTCGCCATGAGGGACTTTAAGCAATGGCGGATTTTGCGACGGCTACGGCACCAGGAAATAAATCTGCGCTCCGCTGATCGAGACTTTAGCCGGTGTGGCGGCGTTGCTTGCCGTAGCAGGCTGATCTACTACGGAGAAAGAACCAATCTCGCGTAGTCACCACAACGCGTGGTTCAGGTGATTGAATTAAAAAGTTTTCGTTGTATTTCTGAAATGAAATGTGTTCTACAAACTGTACAATTGATAGTGACACACTATACAATGTGTTTCAGCGAACCTTTCCCACAGATGCAGGATACTACGTATATTTCACTGTATAAAACCATAGTGAACTATTTTCTGCTGTAGGCTATATTCTCCCCTCATCCTTGCATTGCATATGGTACATAATTTCTCTGTATACCCTATAAATATCTATTTTAGTCTCATCTACATTAGTCTTTGCACAAACAGCAATGGTCGCTGAACGCCATCGTGTACACATAAATCTATGACCCATCGTCGTCTTCCTCGTCAAATTTCTGTCGCTCTACATACGTCATCTGGTATAATTGATACGATTGGCTATAAGCTACATACAGACGCATTTGATAGACATTCGTAGCGCCCAATAAACAGCCCTGGGCATTCGTAAACCACGCCTCAAATACGAGAAAATGAATGTGTGGCTCCCAGACCAAATCTCAATGTAGATTGAGATGAGGTCTGGCGTTAGCCAGGCTAAGCAAGCAGGGGAAAATACAGGAAACGTTTTCTTTCAAGAATGGTTTTGATTTGCGTAGCGCACGCTGATTGGTCACTTTATGTTAGGAACATCTGAGACTACGGACCTTTACTTTTAATTAGTTAAAGTGATGACCTAAAGCTCCATGGTGGATTTGCTGCTGTGACTCCAAGGTAGCGGCAGACTTTGCTGTGGTGCCCCTTATATGGAGGCACATTTGCCGTAGTACCCTTATATTTTCAGCATGGACCACGGCAACTTTTGCCGTACCCCTTATCACCTGTGATTTGAGGGCTGTAAGTTTATCCAGCGGTTTAAGTCGTCTTCTATTGATTTTGTTAATGGGATGAAGTTAAGGTGGAACAACTCTGACAGCTTGGTGGAAATATTTATGCCCAGATATTTAATGGCATCAGAGGGCATGAGCGGTGAATTATGAGCTGCAGGGTGCCAGTCATCCCCATCTAATGATAATATTTTTGATTTTGTCCAGTTTATAGCATATTCCGATATTTTAGAGAATGAACTGATAAGCTTGACAGCTTCTGGAAGGGACTTTGATGGGTTTTGAAGGTAAAGCAATATATCATCTGCATAAAGGCTGATTTTGTGGTGAATGAAGGGAGTTTGAATTCCTGTTATGCTGGTGCTTTGACGTATCGCAGCAGCTAGGGGCTCAATAAACAGGGCAAATGGTGATGGAGAGAGTGGGCATCCTTGCCTTGTCCCTCAGTGCAGTGTGAAAGTTGGTGATGTTAGTCCATTAGTAAAGACTGTGGCCATTGGTGGATTATATAATATTTTTATCCAGCGAATAAACGATTCCCTGAAGCCAAATCTGTGGAGTGCTTCAAATAAGAATTTCCAATTTACCCGGTCAAAAGCCTTTTCTGCATCTAATGAAACAATTATTGAGTTGGTTTGGTTTAGTTTTGATATAGTGATTAAGTCTAATAGTCTGCGCATGTTGCTGGATGAGTCTTTTCCTTTGATGAAACCGGTTTGATCTGTGTGGATAAGGGATGGGATTACGTTCTTGTCGATTGGCTAGCGCCTTACTGATAATTTTGAGATCTGTGTTAATCAGTGATATTGGACGGTGGCTGGAACAGGAGGTTGGGTCTTTGTCAGGATTCAGTATTACCAAGAGGAGGGTTGTGTTCAGATGTGGAGGAATTTTTGAATTTTTCTTGATATCTACAGTCATTCTGAAAAAGAGTGGTGAAATTGTGTCCCAGAAGTGCTTATAAAACTCAGTAGGGAAGCCATCAGGTCCTGGAGCTTTATTATTTGGCATTTGTTCTAAAGCTTTATGAAGTTCGTCCAGTGCTACAGGTGCATTTAGTTCATTTGATACTTAATTGTTAAGTTTAGGGAGGTCTATACTGTTAAGAAAGGAGTGGATATCGGATTGCTCTGGTTCATAGTTTGAGGTGTACAATTTAGCATAAAATTCTTGAAATGTGGTATTTATTTCTTTAGATGTATACATGGTCTCCCCTGCTGAGTTCTTAATGACTGCAATAATAGATTTGTCTGGTTTTGTTTGAGCTGATTCGCCAAATATTTACCAGATTTGTTATTGTGTTTAAAGGTATCATGTCTGAGTCTTTGTATAAGGAACTGAGTTTTTTTGTTTATGATAATGTTTAGTTGAGAGTTGGTTGCTGCAATTTCTTTTAGGATTTGGTCTGTAGGGGTGTTAGCATACTGGTCATTGAGTTCTTTTAACTTTTGTTCTAGATTCTTTTCCATCTCATGTTCTTTTTTGTTTTTGTGTGTTTCCGGAGAATCGTTTATTTCCATGAAGGATGCCCGCTCTTCCGTGAAGAAAGTGTTGAAATCAGCATCTTTAAGCAATGATAAATTGAAACGCCATCTTGTCATGGGTTGTTTGATTTTTACATAATTAAGACAGAGGGACACGGGTGCATGGTCACTAATTGTGATGGGGTGGATTTTGCAGTCAAAAATATTGGACATAAATGAGTTACTGGTGAGAAAAAAGTCAATACGAGAGTATGATCTACGAACTGGAGAAAAAAATGTATATTCCCTATTAAATTGATTTTTTAAATGCCAGCTATCACCAAGACCAAAGTCATTCATGTATTGATTTAGGATTTCAGTGGAGCGCCAGTTTCTGGAATTAGTAGTGGTTTTTGATCTATCTAAGATGGGGTTGATGACAGTGTTGAAGTCTCCTCCGATAATTATTGCGGAGTTCCTGGAGTTATTTAGTGAGGATCATCTACATTGGGGCCATTGTATGTTTTCTCATCTGATTGGATGAATATAATCTGGAAACCCATTAATTTCCTATAGCGGTCACTTTTGACCGGGAACACCACAGATGTAACAAGGTTGATTAAACCACTCAAAATTCAATGAAAGTGGTGATCATCACTTTTATATGTTCAAGTGCCCAGTTTGGAGGATATCATAAGGCCTTGAGGCAATCAGATGTAAAACACAATATTTATGAGAGTTTTAAGTTGTTAATCGGTCAGATTTGACCCGAACCTGACAGGAAGGTTGAAGACGGTCCACAACACTTTACGCCGTTCATTTATCTCTCTCGGGAACTGGTCATTTAGCCCAAACTTGGTGCCTCTCAATTCCTTTCCTTTGCTTTTAATGAAGTCCTTTTGTTTATAATGTTCAGATTTTGCGACAATAGCACAAGGATTTTGGTTATTTCGTGCGCCGACGCGGTGGATGCGATGGAAGGTAATACTATTCACAGTTTCCGGATGAAGTTTGAGCTGTCGTTGCATGAAGTCTCTCAGCAGCGATTCTGGGTTATCCCGTGTGCTCTCTGGGATACCAGAGAATATAAGATTATCGCGCATACTCCTTGTTTGTATGTCCAGCATAGTTTCCTTCATAATTTTATTTTCTTTCACGACATGATTCATTTCAGCAGTGAGGTTATCCCGCGTGGTTTGAAGAGCGGAGTTATGATTTTCAGCGTATCAATCTGACGGTGTGTGAATTCAAGGCTTACGCGAAGCTCTTTAATTTCTTGCTGTAATTGCCCAAGTACATCCAGCTTTTTATTAATGGAAGCAAGTACACTGACCTCAACTTCGGTGGTGGTGAGATCATCCGTGCTGGTGGATGAATCTGTCTTCTTCCTTTTCGCCGGGTTGCTGTTTTCTATCGGTGAGTTGGGAGCGGGGTCCATTTCAGATTGAATGAAATAGCTGTCGATGAATCTCTCCAGGTCCTCCACTATGAATGTTTGATTGCAGTCCGTTTGGGAAATGTTCATTTTGTCTGATTGAAAATAAGGCGATTTGGGCTTATTAAGGATTAAGGCTTTATAATTGTGCTTTACAATTTTCAAAGGCTGCCTGGCACTCGTCTGACCATTTGAATGGTACTGATGGACGAATTAAACTGGTGAGGGGTGCGGCTATGGTTGAAAAATTCCTGCAGAACCCCCTTTAGTACTCGGTCATTCCCAGAGACCGGCGTAACTCACGCCTCGTGCTCTATACCGGAAAAGAGAGAATGGCAGCCACCTTGTCCTCTAGAGGGCGCACTTGACCACCGCCCACCTTTTTACCCAAATAGGTTACTTTCGCTTTCCCAAACTCACACTTCGCTAAGTTTAATGTCAGGGAAGCATCTGCTAACCGTTGAAACGCGGTCCTTAGCGAGGACACATGGGTAGGCCAGTCGGACGAATAAACCACTACATCGTATAAATAGGCGGTGCAGTGAGGCACACCAGCAAACACCAAGTTCACCAGCCTCTGAAAGGTGGCTGGTGCATTTCGCACTCCGAACGCCATGACAGAATATTGCATAAATGCGTCGGGTGTTACAAACGCACTAATGTCAGAAGCTCGGGCTGAAAGCGGCACCTGCCAATATCCTTTCAAAAGATCTAATTTGGATACATATCTAGCTGAACCAATGGTGTCTATACAGTCATCGATGTGAGGCAAGGGAAACGAGTCAGGAACGGTTACTTTATTTACTTTTCTATAATCAGTGCAAAACTTGACTGTAGAATCCGACTTTGGCACCAGTAGGCAAGGGGAGCTCCAGGAACTGGAACTAGGACGAGCTAAGTTATGCTCCAATAGGTAAGCAACCTCTTTCTCCATCAGAGCCCTCTTTTCAGCGTTTACTCTGTAGGGGTGTTGTTTAACGGGACGTGCCTCACCCACATCAATATCATGTTCTAACACCATGGTGCGGGTAGGCACATTTCCAAACAAATATGAAAACTCTGAAATCAGCTGGATCAAATCAGCCTCCTGCTCTTTACTTAAATGCAGCATTAAAGAAGAGAGATTTTGTAACATTTCTGAATTGCACAACCGGGGGGACTGCCGCTGAATTTCTCCCAGACACAAGCCATCCTCATCTCGATCAGCACAAAAAACACTAGAAGTCTCAACCCCCGGCACCACAACCACCGCAGCAACCATCACAGACGCAGTTGGTTTTTCAGAGGTCTTCATCTCTCGAGTGGTAACACTTCAACATATTTATGTGACACACTCTGGTTTGTCTTCTACGATCAGGAGTTTTTACCACGTAATCCGTGTCACTCAATTTCCTATCAATAAAATAAGGACCAGCAAACCAAGCATGCAAAGCTGAGCCAGGTACAGGCAATAAGACAAGCACCTCATCAGTGACCACGGGACTGCGCCCTTATCAAACTGACGCTTCATCCCCACCTGCGCAACAGAGAGATTCTCCGTGGCCATTTCCCAAACATCATGTAACCGTTCGCGGAACTGGCTTACATACGTCAGCACATTCGTTTTAGTGGGCGAACTCTCACCAATAATATGATCTTTTAAAACATTCAATGGCCCTCTAACTTCGTGACCAAACACAAGTTCGGCTGGGCTAAAAACCCAGGGACTCCTGCACAGTTCCTTGTACGGCAAACAGTGCCAGGGGGACGCCCTCATCCCAGTCTTTTCCTGTCTCCATACAGTACTTGCGTAAAACCAATTTAACTGTCTGATGCCAGCGTTCAAGCGCACCTTGTGACTCAGGATGGTAAGTGCTTGATACTCGGTGCATAATGGACAGAGATTGTAAAACGTGCTCAAAGATCCCAAAATGATGTGCAATTTCAAAGAACTCCTCTTTGGTACACAGGTCAATCCTCTCCACAGAGGGATTACTAATAAACTCCTCAATGTCAAAAGCACTCATTCTGCCCTCCACAAAAGCCAACCACAGTACAACCAGACCAGCCGTTATACTACATGTGACATGCACACCAACATCCGACCAATCTCTAGTGAACAAGGATCAAAAAGATCCCAGACGAGCCCCCATTTTAATGTTATGCCCCCTGGTGGTTCGGATGACTAAGGCGCAACATTAACACAACAGACAGGTCCATGAGGCATACAGACACATAATAACAATTAATGGGGTTTCAAAAGTGACTGTGTTTATTACTGTTTTTATGCACCCCAAAATACAGAGGGTGGTGCACACCACTACAGTAATGAAAATAACAGTAAAAACAAACTACGTGAATGAAAAAAAAATGTATACCCCAGGGTGTCTAAACTAAGCTTAAGTCCCCCATGTGCCCAAAAAACAAACAATCAAAAAACAATGGAAATAGGCTGGTCAAAACAAAGTCAACTCATAAAGGCTTCCAAACTAAACAAACTCAAATCAAATCAAAAGAAACCCCAACAAACAGCTCACCACCTGGCCCTGCCACAGCTCAGGAGAGAGAGACTGAACTGAACAAAAGGGAGACTGTTTAAAAGGGGAGGAGTAAGTTGATTGTAAATGGTTGATCTGGAACTGGTGATCATGATGAACAGGTAACCAAGCAGCTGCACCAGAGAAAACTGGAGAATGTTGAACAGAAGGGGGAGAAAAAGCAAAACTACAACACAGAAGACAATATATCCAACAAAATATGTAGGCCTACATATAAACACACATAAATTGTAATTTATTTATTTACACAGGGACAGCACACAATTAAAAACATTAACCTTGTATAAAACCAGGAGAGATAGTTAGCCAGTCCTCTTTCACAAAACGGGCTTTGATTTTCTTAGCCACCGACCCAGAGTTTTCCTACCTTCCAGTCTCTACTCCGCTCATAGCCCTCGTGGTTGATCAGTCTACTTTGTGCCCATGGGATAAAGATGTGGCTGCATCAATGTATGTGACAGTGAATTCTCATGGCATTCGTTCAAATATAGGCCTAGGCCTATGCCTAGCACCGGTAGTACATTCGCAAGTACCTACTTGATTCAATCGGCAGTAAAACGTTCCAAATATCAAAAATTTCTTCTGACGTCGATGCCCCAATTGCGTGGTCTTAACGCGGCCGACGACTTGAGTGGTGGAGGGGGTGCTGGCACATCTGCGACAGCTTCAAGAGAAAGCCAAGCTCGTATCTATGTGCTGGACAGATAGTGATGTCCTTGTCAACAACATGGAATAGCCCAGCACACAGTACAATGAGGTCACACTCCTCCAGTGCCAGTCGTGGGCCCTTCTCTCCATGTTCTCGAGTAAGAGGAACTTTCAGCCCTGTAAGATGGCTTTGAATGGACTTGAAGCACTTTCTCAAAGCAATGCAACTATTCTCTTTTGGGTATTTCTTCATTACACCACATGCAATGGCAGGAGAGACAATGAAAAACCCACATTTTATCACCATAGTGGCCTGGGATTCATCGCTGCCAGCAGCCATGGCTGCCTTTTTGAAACTTGCTCTTTGGAATGTGTGTCAAGTGTCAATAACAGTGGCAGTTCAACACTGCTACTGCCATGGAGCCATTAGAGAAGCAGGTGGGTGGTGGTGGGGCTGTTTAAATGGGGCATGACCTCGACTTGCCTCTTTACAGGCCAGCAGGCATTTTTAAGTCATCCGTGGTCATATCCAGCCACAAAACATGGTATTATAGCTTATGGACAAGTACAAGGACATTGGACTGATCAAAGTGCTCCATATCAGAACCAAAATGAGCGGCAAGAAATTTTATAATTTTGAATGATCAAATGACACTTGGACTTGCTCCTCTGGGAAAACTGTCACCCAACTCCTTCTGGCAGCTGGGATATTGGCATGTAAAAATGGCATTATTTCATGATTTTGAGGATTTAACCTTTTTTGAGGGGTTAATAGACCCATAATGCCTTGCAGTATGAAACATTTTATATTTTTTCATAGAAAGACTAGGATGTCTGCTGCAGTTTATGTATAAGCAACGTCTGTCTTTATTATCAAGTATTGCACCAAAAAATGGCAAAGTTTGTCAATTTCATCAAAATTTGCAAAGGAAAATGCATTGGAAGGGTTATTTACCCCTTACTCCTGAACAGAGTGATTATTCACTGAACGGTTTTACCGCCTTCATTCTAGCCCAGGACCAGTCTATGGTAGGAATTTGAACAAAATCTGTTGACCTCGCAGGTTATCACTTTTTGCAGATTTTGCATGGTCTATCTGTGCAATGACACAATCAATTTACAAAAGCTTGCTTATAGCGCTCCGCATTCATGTTAGGATACTGGCATGTTCTATCAGGGCCGGGCGAGGCCAGGTAGTAGTGGAGGACCCAAGAGCAGACAAACAAGGCCAACTGAAAATGATTAGGGTATTTTTAATAAAGATAAAAATACAGAAGCAAAAGTAAAAAAATATCCAAACGACAGTCAAAAAATTCAAAAGGGCACAATAAACTGTTTATAGGTAAGGTACCAAAGGGCTCAGGCAGTAAATCAATAGTCAAAAAACAGGCAGAGAGAAACGGGCGAAGGTACCAGAACATCTGGCAAAAAATACAAAATCCACAAAAGCAGGCGAGAGTCATAACCAGGACAAAAGGCAAAAAAATCCAGAAACAAGATTACAGGCACGAAAAGCACCAAGGAGACACAATAATCTGGCACTGATGGCATTTCTGGACTGGCTTAAATACTGTGGCTAATGAGTGGAGTGGACACAGGTGTGATGAACAGGAGAATGCTGATAGGCTGTCTCCTCTGTCAGTCAGCCCAGAGTCAGGAGCGGGGGAGAACCAGGACTGGATAATTGACCGATCCCAAGCCCCGCCTCCCATTGTTACTGTTGCTAGGTCGGGACAACTAACCAGGAAACTTCAGCCTTGCCCGAGTTCAAAACAACAAGCATGGCAAGGCCGGTTCCGTTCACTGATGAGTTGCATGCATGCGAGTCAATGTTTTTTTGGTATCGCTGTGCAGAGTGACATTTTGTCTCCCAAAATATATGCTTTTTGGTGCATGGAAAGCGGCACACTTACTGATGGGAAGATCGAAATGTGACTCTGTGTCAACTTTAAAGTGCGAGCAGAAAACTTAAGTTAACGTGACCGAGGCTTTTAATAACCCTCTGATAACATAATTGCCTGGACGTTTTCGCCGTTATAAGAAATGTCTATGAATGTCCGTGTACGTTATCAAATTACTCTCTGGTTTCCTCACTTCATTGTACCCTGGTTGAACATATTTGCCGTCAACCGAATTGTTCATATTGAAAAATATGGCTAATGCCAACGTTGTTAAAAGGAAGTGCTAGTTAACTCTGGCTACTCCTTTACTAAGCTTCATCTTTGCCTCTGTCCCGTTAAAACACTGCTCTCAAAAGTGATCACTGCACAGCACGGATCGAGGGGACAGAGAAAACTTTTTTCTCCTGATTTCTAGCTAACAGCCAAGCCTTTCTCCCCTCCTTGTCTTTTGGAACTCTGTATAAATAGACAAAGCGACTTGTCCATTGTTTTAAATACTATGCAGGCAAGAAATATTTTCCTTGAATGTCAATTACAAGTCGCTAGCTAGTTAGCCACCTTGTTCATTTTATTGACTACTTAGTCAATGCAGTCTCCACGATGGTAAGGGTACCAAGGTAGCTCGCTGGTGATCGTTATCAATCGCTAGCGTTTGTTGTTAGTCAGCGGTCTATTCAAGTCAATAGGACGGCTAATTAGCAAGCTAGCACACTTTTTTCTATTAAAGTTACAAATTTGCATTTCTACGTTAACTTACACATGTAGCGTTTTATAACAGCCCTTCAAATGAATATTGCTGCAAAAGGCATGAGAATACAACTGTGCAGGTTTGTTTGATAAAAGTGCCTTCTGTAATATTCTTGTGTCATAAATTATAATTATCTAGTGAGATTTATCACCAATGAAAAAGACTTAATTTCTGTTTCAGATAAAGATTTTTAGTTAGTTTAGGAATACATTACAAAGCTTATTATGGTTTTGGAAATGGAATGAAAAACACGCCTTTGACACGATCGGCATATCGAGCGTCACTCACACACATCGTTTTACCATTGTCAGAAACCCAAAATGCCTGGTTCAGATATTTTTGTGAGACAGCTGCCTGAGGTGAAAGTTGTCCAAGTTTCGATCAGACCCCTGCTTGCCCAATTGTGACGTAGCTGAAAGTGCGCGGGGCTTCAGATCAGTCAATAGGAATGGATCCAAGTAAAGACATAATACTAGGAAGTGGAGGAGCTGGGCCAGACTGCGACAATGTTCTATTTCTATGTCTTTATGACAAATCTTTCACCTTAGGCAGGAGTTTGAAAATGGAATGATCATCATTTATATTTTTATTGCTATGAAGAGAGAGAAATCTTTAAAAGACCAAAAATACATAAAGGCTAGGAAATGCATTTCCTTTTGTGCTACCTAGTTAAAAAAAAAAAAAAAAAAAAAAAATCTGTACTATGGAAAGGTCTGGAGCAACTGCCCCATATACAGAGATACCATGAATCTAAGTGAGTATAATATTACATAATCCATGTCACTGCCTTTCACTGGTCTCCCTTCCATTTCCAGCAACAGGCACATTGAAATAATCCTATTATAACATAGTCAGCAAGAGACTTTCAGTCAGGTATACCAGGAGTTAAAAAAAAAAAAAAAGCACAGGGACTCCTGTACAATTTCAGTTTAGATGACATGGGGCTGAGGTGCAGTTCACAGGTTTGAGAAACTGTAGTCAGGCAGCCCAGATTGGAAACACTCAGCAGCAATGAAATGCATGAGGAGGTGCGAGTGCAGGACTGAGAACAGAAAACACGTGGCAGGTGACAGCTTCTGGGGACCGCGAGACCCATACAAAGGAACTGCTAAGATAAACAATGAAACATAAAAATGAATAATGACAGATGAAAACACACCATAAACATAACTCGACAGATTCAAGCACTGACATGAGAGGCTTCATCAAAAAAGGAGTTACTGCACTCGCATTAGGCAATCAAAACACATCACATTTTTGTTAAAAACAAAATGAGCAGGTTTTTAAAGGAAATATCAGTTTCTGCAGTCTGATGGCTAATAACGCTTGATACACGACATTGAATTAAATTCAGGGACATGACAGTGTGGGACTGTGTATGTGTAAAGCTACTTCACAAGCGACTTGATCAACTGTATATTGAGTGCCGGATTATTATGCATTTGAGTGGACCAAAATGCAAACTTTTTGTAAAAAATCCAAAAGGGCCCGTGGCCAAAGAATCTTGTTCAAAAATATAAAATTGACTCAACTTAAAAAAGTAAAGAAGCCAGCTGCACAGTATTATTAAGTTGGATAAGTTGGAAGCTTCTGAGTTCTTTCAAAAATTAGTTTGTGCAAACTCATGAACAGCAGTTGGGAAAACTCAAAAATGCTGTGCAGTTGGTTGCCACAGTTTTTAAGCTTTATTTCCAACAGTGTACATTTCGATGTGCCGTCAACAGACACCCACATAAGCACAGTGCTTAAGGGCAGTACTTCTCGGAAAGTTTTGTGGTTTTGCTGCAGGAAACCTAAAGGAACACTTGGTTTGAAGAAACAAAAAATGATCTGCAGTTAATTTTCTGGAGTGTTGAAACAATGATTCTGTTTTCATTGCATGTTTCACATTGGTTTGGGCAAAGAAGGGTATTTGGGAGTCAATAGAAGCATATTTTACATACTGTCAGCTGGTCCTAAGATTCAGTCCTTGTAATTAGAATTCCTAATAATGAACTTGATCAACATTTAAGTCCAAATCAGATTAGACAGTAATGTGATGCCATATGAGGTTGTATGTGTCAGAACCCTTGTGTCTCTTAGAGTAGTTATCTCCCCATCCTAACAGTCAATGGGCCAGTTTCACAGACACAGATTAAGCTTAATCCTAGACTAAATTCAATTTTCAATGGAAAATAAATATTTAATAACATTCAGTCATGCTGATTTTATAACAGCCTACTGTGCACATGCAGAGGTTTCACTTTGCTCATCTGCTTATCTAGATCTGGACTTGTCGTCGGCAGCTCCCACAGAGCAGCGGTTTCATGTGTTGTGACTTCAATCTGAAAAAAATACTGTACAATAAATTAGAACAATATATAATATGACAAATGGTACAAAATCTGCGACAATCAATGGAATAAAATCTGAATATCATTGCAGAACTCATCGTGTACGCAGTGGGCTGTAAAATGTGGCTTTTTTTTTTTTTTTTTTTTGGCTTGCGCGTTCACAGATTTAAAAAGAAAGGATTAATATCGCGGATAATTTTGCAAGTTGATATGAGTGGGACAAAGTTATCCTAGTTCTTATACTCACAGAATAGTAGAATTAAACTTGGGCTGTCGCGCAGATGATGTGATACAATGCGTAAGCTAGCCAATAATTTTCATGAATTTAATTAAATTTATTTACAATCTTTTGCATACAAATTGCCTAGCGGTCACATCATGATTTGGAATTCTAAAATGCTTTTTTAAATAAGAAGGAAAAAGTGGCATACTGACACCACACGGAAGCGATGTTCATTCCAGTAAAGTATTCACACAGCAACATTTGAATGTTTTGGCTGATTGAATGTACACCGGTACCATTAATCACAATTTATCTCCGGTCTCGAGTGTGCAATGTGTTAAAGCATCTTATCAAACTCGATGAAAAGTGTGAGCGTCTAGCGGAAGATTGACGATCGGTAAAGATATAATCTCGAAACTGGAGATTTGGTAGGATTTTTTAGTCGACGTGAAAACTGTCGTTTAATAGGCATGTACCTTACAATATAGGCTACTTCTAAATTCTGCAGGATGGGGGACGGGGAATTTTTTTTCTCGTAAGAAGGAAATATTTACGCATGTTGGTGTAAATTTTGCGTAGTGGAGAGCAGATTCATTTTGCATGACGCGAGAGAGGGTAGCTGCATTTGTTTTTGGATTCCGTTCGGTCAAAAATGAACGAATGCTTGTTCATTTTTTAACGCAAAATGAACGCATGCCCGTTCATTTTTGAACACTCTGCCGTTCGTTTTTTAGCTGAACACGAATGGAGACTTGTTCATTTTTGAAGGCCTGTTCAAATTTGAATGCGTTCAGAATATTGACAAGCTCCCAAAAGGAAACGTGAAGGAATTTTGAATGTGGTGACCAGTGGCGTCTCTGGAAGTGATAATTGGCGGGGCCCGGACCATGCCTTTTCCTCAATGATTGTTCCTGGCTTGTACTCAGTTATTTTCCGTTATTTACACGTTTTCCAATTATGACAATAATCCTCTGGCAATCGAAGTTACGGTTTCTCTCTCCATGCTATCTATTGACGACCAAATAATGGGATAAATTCAGATCAGAAAAATTATTTAGGCCGCTCAAAAATTGTTCAACGCTTATGAAAGACAAACTACTCTCAAACGTCTGCGCTACCTTTTCCACACATCAAGTGATTTAACTGGCGCTTCATGATCGTTTTGTTTAAATAAAATAAAAGACCATTTGAAACGTCTGTGTGCAATTCTGAATAACGCTGATTTAAATGCGAAATTACTGGCGTCCAGATTAATGATTGTCGCCGTGCGAAATGTACCGTGCCGTACCGGCGTGTTCTCGAGTCAATCTATTGCTCAGTCCCTCAAGGAAGTTGCATGTCGCGATTGCAACTATTAAAGCAAATTCAACCAATCCACGCAAATTTCTCGTGGACAAAAAAATAAATCGCCAAGACATTGCAACTTTCATAGCCACTTTTTGAAAAAGTTACCGCAAAAAATCAATAAAACAATAAAAAAGCAGGGAAAATCCTGGAAGGATTGTTTGTCAATCATGAGAATGATTGCGTGCAAGTCAGGGTTAGTAATTGTTTTAAAGGGAAGCTCTGGGCCCCACCAATCTTCAGTCCTAGAGACGCCCCTGGTGGTGACACAATGAAAGAACTATGTCAGAAAATATGCATAAAAAATTTTTTACAATTTGTTTCAACCGAGTAATAAACAGACAAACATTGCTCCAACTGTTGTTCTCCAAAGTCGCCATATTTGCTGCCTGTCACCCAAGCGGTTACGGCACATGACCTAAGCGCTCTCTTGTAGCGAAGGTCTATCACCGCTTACAATAACTTACAATCATATTTGTCATCAGAAGCAAAGAGTACGTTGAGGTGACTGGGTTGCAGGGATACCAGTTTGAGCCTAAAAGTGACGTAGGGGACAGCGATACAGGTGAAGACAATGAAAGCGAACAGGAGTTGGAATTGGACGAGGGTCGAATGGGAATTCTACCATTCATTCCAGCAAATTCTGTATTTTGATTGGTTAACACCAGGTATCTATTCACCGGTTAACTACCTCGCACTGGGTCAAGACCTCGGGCTGCGTGAAGAGCTCCGCTTGATTATCGAGCCGCTTGAGTAGAAAAAACGTAGGCGATTAATTTCCGTGTCCAAAAAAGACGACCGCTGTGGCGTCTGACATTCCCACTTCAAACTTCGACTTCGGGTTGATCCCAACTTTGCTATAAAAAGTATTTTCCTAGGGGTGTTGACAAGAGTCTTGGTAGAATGGAGATAAACCTACCGTTTTTTTCGAGCACTCGGTATTTATCGTTGGCTAGATACCTGGAAATTTACATTTGAAACCTCGCGCTATCTATCCTACGATAAATACCTTGTGTTCGAAAAAAACTGTAGGTTTATCTCTTAAATGTCAACTGGTGCCTTTGTAACCGATGCGCACATACGTGGTTGGCTCAGGAGAAAGAATGCCTGCTGGAACGATTTTAAATGGGGGCACAAATGTATTTCGGAGGGCTTTATTAGTTTATTAGCTAGCTAGCTAGCAGCGTGGTGTGTCATCTGTAATATGCCTGCCTAGTTATTTAACATTACCATGTACAGCGGCAGGAGAAATCAAACTCTATATTTTCTCGATTGGATGTACGCTTCACGTTTTTTAAACAACCGGATGGTTCACTTGGTACCCAAAAATTAAGTGAAGCCGAGAGAAGAACTGATTTCATTAGATATTCGTGGAGGCTGAATATTGTACTCTTTCCAGAGAGGAAAACTTATGACATGAATATGGAGAAAAGTATGTTCCAGTAATGAACTACGTCTGCGGGATTCAATAACCAGAATCGTAGGTTGGGTACACCTGCTTATTACCGTTGTTAATTCTAAAGTGTCTGTCTGCGCACCCAGCCGGCACACGACCGACCTTCAACGTAGCAATATGGTTGAAATTATGCCAGTTGTCGTTTCAACTTTGAAACGCTATTGAAATAACGTTTAACTCTGATGATTGTAACCCAGCCGGCACACGACTGACCTTCAGCGTTGAAATATGGTTGAAATAATGTCAGTTGTCGTTTCAACGTTGAAACGCTATTGAAACAACGTTTAACTCTGATGGTTGTAACCCAGCCGGCACACGACCGACCTTCAACGTTGAAATATGGTTGAAATTATGTCAGTTGTCGTTTCAACATTGAAACGCTATTGAAACAACGTTTAACTCTGATGGTTGTAACCCAGCCGGCACACGACCTACCTTCAACGTTGAAATATGGTTGAAATTATGTCAGTTGTCCTTTCAACATTGAAACGCTATTGAAATAACGTTTAACTCTGATGGTTGTAAAAATGTTAACAAAATGATTGCAAATCAACACTGAAATTTGAACAAGATTTGTTTCAACGTTGAAACAACATTGAAACAACGTTGGGTAAGAGTAGGCTACCACACACAACCTCCAGCAAAATCGAAAAAAATCACAACTTTTTTGGCTTACCTTAATGTTTAGATACCAAGTGAAATATTCGGGTGTGGAAAAATGTTGAGCGCACATCCAGTTAAGAGAATTTACACTTTAATTTCTAGAGCGTCTATACATGCGGCAAGCTTATAAAGGTGGCAGCAATGACACTGTTGACCTAACCTTAACCCAACTCATAGGGAATGCTATCCCTATCCCTATACCTAACCTTAACCAAACTCATAGGGAATGCTATCCCTATCCCTGTACCTAACCTTAAGCCAACTCATAAGGAATGCTATCCCTATCCCTGTGCCTAACCCTAACCTTAACCCAACTCAGCCACAAACAATGGTTTGTTCTGCTCAAATTATTCTACCCAGGGTCTATGGATCAGCCGACTCACCAGCATGAAACACATCAAAATGGATATTCACATGACGTCTCCTCATTGACAAAAATAAAATAAAGAAAGAAAAATTTATAAATAATATCTCACCCTTCAGCGATGAATGGAAACTGATGCATGGAGCTGGTAACAAACTCAGCTGGTTTGGTGGTTAAAACCACAGTGTATGGTGTGTTTGAAATTACTTTGTCCACAGGTTCCCAGGTTCAAATCCCGCTGCAGACACTAATGTAATGTCTAACTTAACATGTAAACCTTTGATCACAGCCTCATTGATGGAGGAAAAAAAAACATAAAAAAAGAAGGTCAGAAGAAGTTGGAGAGATTGTACACAGACTGAATGTCACGAGGGAAGAGCGTGGTGGAAACTGGAATTACCGCAAAATTTTTTTTTCCTCGCACCGCATCTACGCTTTCCTTTTAAAATTTTTCCCCCATCATTCTAAACCCCCTTCTCACTCATAAAAACCCCCCAAAAGTATTTGTGCCCCCTTTCAAAATCATTCTGGCCAAAAAAAACCCCAAAAAAGTGGAGGTTGTGTATGGTACTCATGAAAAAATGTTGAAAAAATGTTGCGAAATCAACGGTGATTCATCTTTCAAAATCAAAACATAATTCAACGGTAATTCAACTATGATCCATGACGTTGATTCAACAGTGAAAAAACGTTAAAATGCCAGCTGGGCAGCCAATTGAACGTCCCGCTCCGCTGTCTTCTGCACGCAGGCAGCAGAAACTTTCTCGATCCAGTTTCCAGCTGTTGAGCATTCCGGAGCACGGAGTTACCGCTGGCGAAGAGAGTTGAATGCTGTGCCTTCAGTTTTAAGAGTACGGACTGTAAACCTTGCGGTGTGACGTAGTCGGCCAACCTGGAGTCCAATCAATGTGGCGAGATCGGAGGTGTTGGATAAAGCTGCCCTGCCCTATAAAAACACACACCAGTTTTGAGTTTGCTATTCTCAAAAAGCATTGCCGGATGTTAACCACGCCTGTGGGTGAATTTAGTCATAAATTCTTTTTTTAGTTATTAATTGCTTATCCTTGATTGACCTAGCTTATGCGTAATCTAACCTGTACGTAATGAAATATGCTTTTCTATAACTGTATGAGATGAGATGTTCTTATCCCCTGTGGAGCCTCGGGAACCTGCGAGGTCAGACTGTTTTAACTTTGTGTTCTAGCCCCAAGTACAGCATGATCCCTTGAAGCCAGATAGACCGAGATAAGGCCCAAGAATGAAGATTACTGTGTAGGAGACTCTTCTCCCTGAGAGCTGAAGAGATAGATGGGGCATTCTGCACGTGGGATGCACGCACACACGGCTGTGGAATTTGGGAGAACATATGTCCACGTAAATTAGTCTATAAGGGAGGAGAATAGAATACTATGTGCTTGTAATGAGGGAGAATGATAAACTATTGGGGAAAATTTGCCACAAAGGGTGTATTCGTAGGCGTTGTACACATATAAATACCTAAGTAAAAGAGATTCCTTTATCCTTGTTCGTGACTTCGTGCATGTAACGGGGATCCTATTTGCAAATAGTAAAAGACTGGATTACTCTCTCTTTGTCTCCAGAGTGGTTTCTTTCACAATGGAAATTAAAAATTTCACTAACAATGCCTTGCTCAAAAGAGCTCTCAGAAGACCTACGATTAAGAATTGTTGACTTGCATGACACTGGAAAGGGTTACAAAAGTATCTCTAAAAGCCTTGATGTTCATCAGTCCACGGTAAGACAGATTGTCTATAAATGGAGACAGTTCAGCACTGTTACTTCTTTCCCTAGGAGTGGCCGTCCTGTAAAGATGACTGCAAGTGCACAGCACAGAATGCTCAGTGAGGTGAAGAAGAATCCTAGGATGACAGCTAAAGACTTACAGAAATCTCTGGCACATGCTAACATCTCTGATGACAAATCTATGATAAGTAAAACATTAAAGAATGGAGTTCATGGGCGGACACCTCTGAGGAAGCCACTGCTGTCCAAAAAAAACTTTGCTGCATGTTTGAAGTTCGCTAAAGAGCACCTGGATGTTCCACAGCACTACTGGCAAAATATTCTGTGGACAGATGAAACCAATGTTGAGTTGTTTGGAAGGAACACACAACGCTATGTGTGGAGAAAAAGAGGCACAGCACATCAACATCTAAACCTCACCCCAACTGTGAAGTGTGGCGGAGGGGGCATCATGGTTTGGGGCTGCTTTGCTGCCTGGACAGATTACTATCATCGACGGAAAAAATGAATTCCCAAGTTTATCAAGACATTTGGCAGAAGAACTTAAGACCATCTGTCCGCCAATTAAAGCCCAACAGAGGATGGGTGATGCAACAGGACAACGACCCAAAGCACAGAAGTAAATCAACAACAGAATGGCGTCAACTGAAGAAAATATGCCCTCTGGAGTGGCCCAGTCAGAGTCCTGACCTCAACCCGATTGAGATGCATGACCTCAAGAGAGCGATTCACACCAGACATCCCAAGAATATTGCTGAACTGAAACAGTTCTGTAAAGGGGAATTGTCCAAAATTCCTCCTGACCATTGTGCAAGACTGATCTGCAACTACAGGAAATGTTTGGTTGAGATTATTGCTGCCAAAGGAGGGCCAACCAGTTATTAAATTCAAAGGTTCAAATACTTTTTCCACCCTGCACTGTGAATGTTTACATGTTGTGTTCAATAAAAACATGAAAACATATAATTGTTTCTGAGGTATTAGTTTAAGAAGACTTTCTATTGTTTTGACTTAGATGAAGATCAGATTACTTTTTATGACCAATTTATGCAGAAATCCAGGTAATTCCAAAGTGTTCACATACTTTTTCTTGCAGCTGTACTAAAAAAACCGACCCAGGATCAACACATTTGTGAAAAGCTAATAAGTAAACAACACAGGTTCTGACACTGGCAGCCACATAATGTTACACCAGTTAGTGTTTTGTGGGAAAGGTGTATGCATACACACATTTGTTAATGTAACTTACAAGCCTGGATAGACACGGAAACTAACGTTAGCACTGGCATAATATGACTTGCGTAACATGAATGGTTACGCTGGCTAAACAATTCATGAGAACAACTAATCCTCCACCAAAAACAAAACAACAACTTGCCTGTCCAACAGCAATACAGCACCACTGCATCACTTTTCAGGCCTTTCAGCTCCCTTTATCACCTCCATGGCTGAAAAGCTACACCAATATTGACTCGCGTTTGTCCTCTAGCTGTATCTGCAGCCTTTTCAGTCAAAGATTTTTCTGCTTAGGACTTTCTTTTCCTGGCCTTTTTGGCAGGTATGGGAGTAAAATATCCTCACTCCAGGCCAGTGGACTAAGTATCCCTCTCACACTCGCAAATCTATTCTCAAGGAATCAACACATTCTCCAGAGTCTGATGCAGATGGATTTATTGTCAGTAACTCAAAGTGAAATACAAAAACCCAGTCTGGTTTGTGCACACCAAGAAGCATTCATTCTTCAACAATCACACGACACAGACTGACCACCGACTGTCAGGTCTCCCCTTTTATTCTTTTTTTAAACCCCAGCTGGGACAGGACTAGAACCTGACAGCTACTACCCACTCAGACACCATTAGCTCCTGACTGGTTCATTATTTTAGATTAAATGTTACACCTTTAGTTACAAGTTTGCCAGAACTGCCTTTAATAAAGTGTGTGAATTCATTTTAGGCCTATAGGGTCAAAATAGTCCACTGCCCCGTCCTCCCAAAAATTAGGGGTCAGCGGAGGATTCAATTATCCTCTGGGTCTCCATCATTTTGGGGACCCAAGTTGGCCGGAATAAACCAGTTCATGCCAGTGACGCCTCTTATTAGCGGATTACCCATATGGTCATTCCGGAAGACCTGCATACACAATCGGCCTTGAGCCGGCCACTGGAGCTTCTTATCTGATTTGTTGACAGACACGATTTTTAGCTTTTTCACAGTTCTATTCGTTTTTTTCTGTGACTCAGAAGGCCGCATGAACCTGCCTCAGTTCCCTCTGTTAAACAGTGATTATGGTTATACTTTGATTTTTGAATATTTAAGGACATTTCCGCACCACACAGGGCGAGCAGTCTCCAGTAACTGTGGTAGTGGCAATTTTGGTAGAGTCTTCCATTACATTCTCCTGTAGACTTTCAGCAACCTCTTCTTCTCTTGATTATATAGCAGAACAACCTCCAGTTTCCTCCAGTAGTGATTATGTGCTTTGAGTTTAAGCTCGTAAACGGCATGGCTAGAGTACGCACAGGGAGGCCAGGAGGCTTGTCATTGGTACTTTCCAACTGGACCGCGAGGTAATGATTGGTTGGTGTTTATACAGGATCACAGCAGCTACAGATGACTGTTCTTTTTCGGTCCGTTTTCAGAATTCCTAAGTTATATATTGCTGTTGGGGAGCAAAAACCATTTCAAAACATAAAACAAAAACTGTATAGTTGATTATTTTACCTACCCTGCCTTTAAGTATCTCGGGGTCTTGTTCATGAGTGAGGGTAGGATGGAGCGTTTGATTGCAGCATCTGCAGTAAAGCAAGCGTTCTAGCTGTCTGTTTTGGTGAAAAAGGAGCTGAGCTTGAAGGCAAAACCTCCAATTTTACTACAACCCCAATTCCGAAATAGTTGGGACAAAGTGTAAATTGGGAATAAAATCAAAACGCAATGACTTTCAAATCACACCAGCCAGTATTTTATTCACAACAGAACAGAGATAACATAGCAAATGTTGAAACTGAGAAATTTTACAATTTGCTACTACAGGTCTCAAAAAAGTTGGGACAGGGGCTTGTTTACCATGGTGTAGCATCCCCTCTTCTTTTTAACACAGAGTGGAGGTGTCTGGGCATTGAGGAGACTAGTTTATTGAGTTTAGCCATTGGAATTTGATCCCACTTTTGTTTAATACAGGCTTCCAGCTGCTGGAGAGTTTTGGGTCTCCTTTGATGGACTTTTCGTTTAATTATGGGTCAAATGATCTCAATCCGTGAAAGATCAGGACTGCAGGCAGGCCACTTCAGCACACGGACTCTTCTACTACGAAGCCAGGCTGTTGTAATAGCTGCAGTATGTGGTTTTGCATTGTCCTGCTGAAATACACAAGGCCTTCCCTGGAATTGATGTCGTCTGAAGGGGAGCATATGTTGCTCTAAAACCTTGATATACCTTTCAGCATTCATGGTGCTTTTTAAAACATGCAAGTGTCCCCACACCATATGCAACAATGCATCTCCATACCATCAGAGATGCTGGCTTTTGAACTGAACGCTGAAAACAGGAGGGGTGGTCTTTCTCCTCTTTGGCCCGGAGGACACGACGCCCATGATTTCCAACAATAATGTCAAATTTGGACTTGTCTGACCACAGGACACTTTGCCACTTTGCTACAGTCCATTTTAAATGAGCCTTGGCCCACAGAACATGGCGGCGCTTCAGGATCATGCTCAACAATGGCTTTCTTTTTGCATGATAGAGTTTTAGGTGGCATCTGTGGATGGCACGGCGGACTGCGTTTACAGACTGTGGTTTGTTTACGTATTCCTGGGCCCATTTAGTAATGTCAATTATAGAATCATGCCGGTGAGTGATGCAGTGGCGTCTGAGGGCCCGAAGATCATGGGCATCCAGTAAAGGTCTTCAGCCGTGTCCCTTACACACAGAGATTTTTCCAGTTTCTCTGAATCTTTTGATGATGTTATGCACTGTAAATGATGAGACCTTCAAAACCTTTGCAATTTGACGTTGAGGAACATTGCTTTTAAAGTATTCCACAATTTTTTACGCAAGCTTCACAGGTTGGAGAGCCTCTGGTCATCTTTACTTCTGAGAGACTCACCCTCTCTAAGACATCCCTTTTATAGCCAATCATGTTACACACCTGATACCAGTTAACTTAATTACTTGCTAAATGTTCTTTCAGCTGATTCTTTTAGATATTAATTGCTTTTTCAGCCCTTTTCTGCCTGTGTCCCAACTTTTTTGAGACCTGTTGCAGCCAGAAAATTTGAAATAAGCCCATTTTGTGGATAAAATGTAAAACGTCTCAGTTTCAACATTTGAAATATCTATGTTCTATTATAAATAACATATTGGCTCATGTGATCTGAAAGTCATTGCATTTTGTTTTTATTCACAATTTACACTTCATCCCAACTATTTTGGAATTGGGGCTGTATTACTAATAGAATTATTCAGGAACCTCAATTCCTCTTTTGTTTTGTATTGCTTCATGAGTGCCTTCTTGCTGCTCAGAAGGCAGAATAAATACAACCGAGTGAATCCTTGCACCTGAGTCCGGTCTTCAACTTCCTGTCCTCCGTGCACATCACCAGTGTATAAAGTACAACCCTTACAGAAGGCTTCACCAATCCGTGGATTCAGCAAGGAATCCATTGCCCCAAGAGGGTGGAGAGTTCGCTGCCCAGCCTTCCGACCTCTATCATCTGGAGGCGGAACAACAGAGGGAGATTGCACCTCTCGGTGCTGCCCTGGACGAACTGGTTCACGGGGTCCGCAACCTAACCATCTCCCATGCTCCACCACCACCATCCACCTCCGTCTCTCCTGCTGGAATGCAGGATCCCTCGGCCGCTCCCCGGGGTGACTTGCCACTGAGCTGCGTCATGGACCAGCTCCAGCAGCAGAGACAGCGGGTACAGCCCAGGGGCCTGCCAGCTGCCTAAGCCTTTGGTGCCTATGGAACTGTGGCTTGCTAGAGCACCGGACCATCGCCCCAGGAAGAGAACTGGCCCCTGCACCCACTGTCAGGAAGGAGGCGAAACAGCGCCCCCCCAAGGTTAAGGTGGTGTCACCCACTGCCATCATTGGCCATCCCTTTTTGATCCTGGTCAGGGTGGTCTTTAACAGTGTGACACTTGATACACAGGCCCTGATTGACTCTGGTGCAGCGGACAACTTTATCTCTGGCCGGTTGGTGCAACGACTCAAGGCCCCAGCCTACCAGCTCCACACTCGCCTCGCCGTGGCAGCTGTCGATGGGACACCTCTGGCAGCGGCGGCATCACCCACCAGACGGCGCCAATCTCCATCATAACCCAAGAGCACCATTAGGAGGAGATCCAGCTGCTGCGTCTTTATAAGCCACCCTCAAATCATTGGCCTTCCATGGCTTTGACTTCACAATACCACAATCTACTGGTAACCCAGACATCTCCACTTCTGGTCACCCACTTGTCGGTGGCACTGTGGCCCCTCACCATTGCTTCCACAACCGTTGAGAGCCCTGACTAAGGAGACCAGCCCGAGATCTCCGAAGAGTACTGGGACCTGCAAATGGCTTTAGCGAGACCAAAGCGACCCAGTTACCTCCTCAGTTACCAACCCAGTTGTCCGTGGAATTGTGCCATCGAGCTCCTGTCCGGCACCTCACCCCCCAGGAGCTATGTATACCCCCTATCGATGGCTGAAACTCAAGCAATGGAACAGTATGTACAAGAAGGTCTACAGCAGGGCTTCATTTGTCTCTCCACTTCACCTGCATCCGCCAGTTACTTTTCCGTCCAGAAGAGGGATGGCGGTCTATGCTCTGCATAGACTTCAGAGGCCTTCATGACATCACGGTGAAATAGCAATTTCCACGCCCCTTGGTCCCCACCGCTGTGGAGCAGCTTTGAGGTGAGAAGATCTTCACTAAGCTCGACCTCCACAGCACATACAACCTCATCCAAATCAGGGAAGAAGACAAGTGGAAGACAGCTTAAAGCGCCACCTCCGGGTACTACGAGTACTGCATCATGCCGTTTGGCCTTGTTAACCCCCACTCTGTGTTCCAGTCCTTCATCAATAATGTACTATGAGAGATGCTGGGAAAATTCGTCATCACCTACCTCGACGACATCCTCATCTACTCAAGTACTAATGAAGAACATGTGGAACACGTGAGGAGAGTAATTGAATGCCTGTTGCAACATCAACTCTACATCAAGACCAAGAAATACGTCTTTCATCAGTCCGCCGTCTCTTTCCTGGGTTACGTGATTGGACCGGAGGGCATGGCTATGGGGGCAAGGAAGGTGAAGAGAGTAGCCGAATGGCCAATCCCACAGACGATAAAGGAACTCCGGCGCTTCATGGGGTTAGCAAACTTTTATCGACGCTCCCTTAAAAACCTCAGCACGGTTGCACCCCCTCTCATGCATTGGTTCAAAGGAAAACCCAAAAAACCCGGGATGGAATCCGAAAGCTCAACAGACTTTCAACACACTGAAGAGTCTGTTTGCCACGGCTCCTATACTCAAATTACCAGACCCGGAAAAGCCCTTCAAAGTGGAAGTTGACGCCTCCGGTGCGGGGGTGGGAGCAATCCTGTCCTAGCAGCATGGGACACCAGAGAGGCTGTATCCCTGTGCTTATTTCTCACAAATCCCACACCCGCAGAGGCCAAATATGACTGGGGAAACTGGGAGCTGTTGGCAAACTCTTGAAGAATGGAGGCAGTGGTAAGAGGGGGCCCGTCATTAGACCTGTAACAATTATTAAATAATTGTCTAATTGTGTAATTATCTAATTCAAATTGCGCCCCCCCCACTCAACAAAATGAAATGAATACCTCCCCCGCTCATCCTATAAAAAGCATATCTTCCCCCGCTCGAAGAAATGAGAAGCATACCCCCCCGCTCAACAAACTGAACATCATCTCCCCCCGGTCTGCCACCACACATTGCTTCCTGGTCTGTGGGAGACACTGAAACTAGTTTGAAAAATAATAAATAATAATTGTTAATTGTCAATTATTTCTCAGACAATTAATTGTACAGCAAAATTTGGAATTGTTACAGCCCTACCCATCATCCATTCCTCGTGCTGACAAACTACCGCAACCTGGAGTATCTGCGAAAGACATAAAGGCTGAATCCACGTCAAGCCAGATGGGCACTTTTCTTTATTTGCTTCAATTTTTCAACAACCTATCACCCAGGCTCCAAGAATAACAAAACAAACACACTATCCTGAAGATATTTTTTTTGTGATTGACTTTTTATTGTATATTTTTGCAGACAAACATAAAACAAGAACACATGAACATTGACCGCCATCATCATAGACAAACAAAAATAAGTACCAAGGGAAAAATTCACAACTCATGAAAAAAACAGGAAAGAAAAATAAGTAGAGAAATAAAAATAATAACAATAATTCACAAATACAATATATACCTCATTGCTGTCTGAGAATGTCCTGAATATCTACCACTGTTCTTGCCCAAATAGCCACTGTTTTGGCCTTCGCCCTGTTAACCCTGTCCGTTGAATATTCCATATTCACCATATATTGAAGATTTATCAACCATAATCTTAATACATTAATCTCCTGATTAACCCAGTCTTCCAAAATTGTTTTCTTTGCTGCTGTAAAACCACAAAAAAGGATTTGTTTATTTACTAATGCACTGCTGAAAGCAGTGTCATCATTCAACAGACATAGACAGGGGTCTGGAATAATTGTGGTCCCACATAGTTTGCCCATAATATTACACACGTAAATCCATAACATATTCACTTCAGCGCATTCCCAAAACGTGTAATACTGTCCCAATGGAAGAGTTTGGACACAAAGTGCAATTAGGACTTGAAATCAGTCCCATTTTGTAAAGTTTATAAGGAGTGGCATAAGCTCTGTGGATTATTTTAAAATTGATCAACTGGTGGCTCAGATTTCGAGATGTGTTATTTATATTTAACCAGATTTTATGCCAGTCTGGGTGAAAGCCAACTTTACTTAACTCCCAGTCCCAAACACTTTCAACTGGCAGTGCTTGACACACTGCGCTTGTAAGGGAATTACATATTTTTGTGACCTGCCCCCGAGAACATTGGTTGCTGTTTGTCCAATCGGACATATGGTGCGTTCGTATTTGTGCATCAGACGGGACACCACATGCCTTCAATGATGACCGCAATCTTAAATACAAAAAAAATGAGGAGCTTGGAAGGTCAAACTTGTGCTGCAATTCCTGAAATGAGTGAAGGCCACTATCATCATACAGTGCCGTGAAAAAGTATTTGCCCCCTTCCTGATTTCTTATTTTTTTGCATATTTGTCGCACTTAAATGTTTCAGATCATCAAAAAAATTTTACTATTAGACAAAGACAACCTGAGTAAAGACAAAATGCAGTTTTTAAATGATGATTTCATTTATTAAGGTAAAAAAAGCTATCCAAACCTACCTGGCCCTATGTGAAAAAGTAATTGCCCCCTACATCCTAATAACAGGTTGTGCCACCCTCGGCGACAAGAACTGCAATCAAACGTTTGCGATAACTGGCAATGAGTCTTTCACATTGCCGTAGAAGAATTTTAGCCCCCTCATCTTTGCAGAATTGTTTTAATTCAACCACATTGGAGGGTTTTTGAGCATGAACGACCTGTTTAAGGTCATGCCACAGCATCTCAAGCAGATTTCAGTCTGGACTTTGACTAGGCCTCCCCAAAATCTTCATTTTGTTTTTATTAAGCCATTCAGAGGTGGACTTACTGGTGTGTTTTGGATCATTGTCCTGCTGCATAACCCACGTGCGCTAGAGCTTGAGGTCACAAACTGATGGTTGGATATTCTCCTTCAGAATTTTCAGGTAGAGAGCAGAATTCATAGTTCCATCAATTACGAAAAGTCATCCAGGTCCTGAAGCAGCAAAGCAGCCCCAAACCATCACACTACCACCACCATGTTTGAATTTTGGTATGATGTTTTTTTTAATGAAATGCTGTGTTAGTTTTACGCCTGATGTAATGGGATGCACACCTTCCAGAAAGTTCAAGTTTTGTCTCCTCAGTCCACAGAATATTTTCCCAAAAGTCTTGGGGATCATCAAGATGTTTTTGGCAAATGTGAGACGAGCCTTTGTGTTCTTTTTGGTCAGCAGTGGTTTTCGCCTTGGAACTCTCCCATGGATGCCATTTTCCCCCAGTCTCTTATTGTTGAATCATGAACACTGACTTTAACTGAGGCAAGTGAGACCTGCAGTTCTTCAGATGTTGTTCCGCGTTCTTTTGTGGCCTCCTGGATGAGTCGTCAATGCGCTCTTGGAGTACTTTTGGGAGGCCAGCCACACCTGGGAAGGTTCACCACTGTTCCAAGTTTTCTCCATTTGTGGATAATGGCTCTCACCATGATTTGCCGGAGTCTCAAAGCCTTAGAAATGGCTTTGCAACCCTTTCCAGACTGATAGGTGTCAATTTCTTTGTTTCTCATCTCTTCTTGAATTTCTTTAGTTCGCGGCAGGACATGTTGCTTTTTGAGATCTTTTAGCCTACTTCACTTTGTCAGACAGGTTCTATTTAAGTGATTTCTTGATTCAACAGGTCTGGCAGTTGTCAGGCCTGGGTGTGGCTAGCGAAATTGGACTAAAAAATGTGGTTAATCACAGTTAATTCATGATATAAGAAGGGGGGGGGGGGGCAATTACTTTTTCACATAGGGGCAGGTAGGTTTGGATAGCTTTTTCCCCTTAATAAATGAAATCACCATTTAAAAACTGCATTTTGTATTTACTCAGGTTATCTTTGTCTAATATTAAAATTTGTTTGATGATCTGAAACATTTAAGTGTGAAAAAGATGCAAAAAAGTAAGAAATCAGGAAGGGGGCAAATACTTTTTCATGGTACTGTATATATTTTGTAAAATGTTAATACCTTTAGATGCCCAGAGAGTGGATATGAAAGGTTTCCCTGCAGTTAAGATGTGTAGGTTATTCCATAATGGTGATAGTTTATGATATTTAGGTATATTGCCCAGCAGTCTCTCTACTTTGTTCCATACTAAAAGGGAATGCGATATTATACTTCCTAGTCTGAGACTAAGGTTCCGGCGTTTCAGCTTAGTGTATAAGAGATCTTGCAACCTATATGGTGCCACTATGGCAGCCTCTATAACTCTCCAGGGAACCTTTGAGTTCTCCTCTGCCCAGGTACGTAATGGCCGGATTTGAAAGGCCCAGTAATAAAATTTAAAATTGGGGAGTGCCAGTCCTCCACTCGATTTAGGACGCTGTAAGGTGGATAATTTAATTCTTGCCCGTTTACCATTCCACAAAAATTTGGAAATCATAGATTGGACTTCATTAAAAAATTTTGGAGGACGGGGAGCTGGGATCATAAAGAAAAGAAAGTTCAACCGGGGTAATTTGTTCATCTTGATAATAGAAATCCTTCCTTGTAAAGAGACAGATAAATTACTCCATCGCTGCACATCACTTTTGACCTTCTGGAGCAATTCTGTATAATTATCAAGAACAGTTCTGGACAGAGCTGTGCATATTTTAACACCAAGATACCGCATGATATTTTTGGTGGGGACACATGGGGGGAGTTTAATATTTTGAGCCGCCGGATTAATAAGGAATAATGTGGATTTCGACCAATTTATTTTGTAACCAGCTAGAACCTTAAAGTCATCAAACAAAGACAATACAGAAGGGATTGAGTTCTCAACATCAGAGAGAAAAAGTAAAATATCATCTGCGTAGAGGGAAATAAAATGATCGAACCATGTACACTAATGGGAGAAATCTGCTTATGTTCTCTGACTGCTTGAGCCAAAGGTTCCAAAGACAGTGCACATAGGAGTGGGGAGAGAGGACAGCCCTGTCTCGTCCCCCTCTGTAAAGTAAAGGGTGGGGACTGATGAGTCCCTGTTAGTATAGATGCTAACGGGGAGTTATAAAGGGTCTGTATCATAGAAATAAACTTTGTGCCAAATCCAAACTGTTTGAGCACCTCCCGTAAAAATGGCCATTTGAGCCTATCATGGCCTTCTCAGCATCAAGAGATAAAGCGGCACAATCACTTGGCATGGTTTGTGCCATATCAATAATGTGTAGAAGTCTACGAACATTATCAGCTGCTAACCTACCCCACATGAAACCAGTTTGATCAAAATGTATTAACTTATCAATTACTTCATCCAGCCGTCTAGCTAACACTTTGGCATACAATTTTACATCTCCGCAAATTAATGAAATTGATCTATAGCTTGAGCATTCAAAAGGATCTTTTCCACTTTTTAAAAGAAGGGTAATGATGGCTGTCTTTTGGTCTCTATAAAAAGTGTTATGTTCTATTGCATAGTTGATTGAGTTTAGAACCAGCTGTCCCACTATGTCCCATAAAGCTAGATATAATTCTGGGGGGATCCCATCAAGTCCAGGAGACTTATCTTTTTGGAGAGATTCTGCTGCTCTCTTCAGCTCATCCAAAGTAAAGGGTTCATCTAAAAGATCTCTGTCATGAGGGTCAAGCTTAGGTAAGTGTATAGATTTAAAGAAATATGTGCATTTATGTGTATTAAAAATAGTATCTGATGAATAAAGATCTTTATAAAAAGCACAAAACACCTCATTGATCCCCACTGGATCCGTTATCAATTTACCCATTTTGTTTCTAATAACATTTAAAGAAGCTCTCATTTCATTTTGCTTTAGTTTCCATGCAAGGAGTCGGCTGGGCCTGTCTCCATGGAAGTAATATTTTTGTTTGGTTCTATGCAGAATGAATTCGGATTTCTGGAAAGATAGAGCATTATATTCTCCCTTTAGTGCAGCAAGTGCATTTGCCCTATCATCTGAATTGGTCCCTCTGCGCTCTCTCCAATGTCTCCACCTCCCCTTCCAGTTCAGTAAGCCTTCTATCCCTTGTTTTCTTCTGGAAGGATGAAAAAGAAATACAGAACCCCCTTATGGAACATATACATGCTTCTCATAAAAGCTGTGGGTTGTCATATTCTCTGTTATGTTCCAAAAATTCTATAAGGTGGCATTTCCTTCTTCCAAACAAAAAATCAGAGTTTGTTAAAAAAGTAGTGTTGAAACGCCACCTATTTTGTCTTGAAGTAGGGCCAGGGGGGAAGAAACCACAGATTATAGGGGAATGGTCAGACTAAGGCCCGTATTCAGAAACTACACTCACACTAATTGAGTGTGAGTGAGTACTAAAACTTAGTGTCACGTTATACTAAATGAGTCATAGGTTGCCCAAACACTCATTTGCTTTCAGAGACCTCACTCACACTGAAAATAGTGTCTCTTTCTGAGTGAAGGTTGAGTGCAGGGAACACCTCCCTTGAGCCGCACTAACTTGCGCCGGTATTTCGTTGTCAGGGCTTTCAGGTGGTTACAAACATTGGAAACTCTGGATCATTTACAGCCACGTGCTTGACGCAATCGCAACTACGCAAATTTTAACTATAATGATGATAACGACGCCAGTAACTTGCTGACTGACCACCTGGTTTCAGTGTTTACGAACTGCACTGTGGTGAACTCGAGGTTAGCATTTGTGTACCCACCAGTGGCTACTGGTGAACTGGCAATACGGGAAGCTCAAAACCATCCCTTAAAAATAATGATCGGACATGACCTGTTTTTAATCATTTAATAAAATTTTATTTACTTGAACTCCAAAAATCCTAAGGATTATCATGTGTCGCCAGTTTTACTTGTTAAGTTAGAATGAGCACTGATAATTATTGCCCTGTTTTCCATTCATTTAAATTACCATTGCAGAAACTCCGAAAACTCTCAACATTATCAGTTTTCATTCATAACGCATATCTGTCTACTGTCACGCATTCGGATTTCTCGCGCTTTTCTTTACTCATGGGTTGGAAAATTCTGCGCTCCGCTGGCTCGTGGGGCGCGTGTGGATTGGTCTGCGGGGCTCATTTAGCTGTAAGTCACGAGAATCCATTCTTTCCTACATTCTTAATTGCTGAATGTTGAAGGAAATGTCCGGCACGTTTCGCAGCTTGTTGCTTAGTGAGCCTCGTGGGCTGTCCTGCGCCTTCCGCGAGCCACTCGACCACAGAATTTATGAAGACATGCTGATATTTTACGTCGTCATTTATGTGCGAAAGAAACGCCTCAATTTTGTGAAGCAATGTATAACAACGCTATCAAAAATAAAATTGATTGTCGTTTTACCAATTAGTCTGAGAAACCTTCTAATCAAGAAAAGTAAACTGCATCAGGTTTAGGTCACTCAGCACTGTAGGGCGAGGATTGAGCGTCCCTTTGCAGCAGCCGACGCACCGCCTGTGGTACCCAGTGCCCACTACTGTCAGATATGCTCGAGTGGCGTTTGTGAATAGCAAATGGCGAGGAGTGGGACCGCTCCCTCGGTAAGTGGTAGGTCGATCTCTTTCTCTCACTCCAGTAACATTTCAATCGTACTCACTATATGGTGAGTGGAGGGTGAGTGTGAGTGTCGTTTCTGAATACGGGCCAAAAGAATTAGGACCATTTTAATAGATGGGATATTATTTATCAATGACGAAGAAGCAAAGATATAATCAATTCTGGAGGAGGTCTGATGGCGTCCTGAGTAAAAGGAAAATTCTTTAGCCACATTATTTCTAATTCGCCATAAATCTACCAAATTCAGGTCTTTAATAAAAGCATTCAACGCCGTCGAGGAAGCTGGACAAGAGGTACTCCCTATTGAACGATCTAATGCAGGGTTCAAGACGGAATTAAAATCACCGCCGACAACAAGTTGGATATTGGGAAATTGCACCAATTTACTCTGAACTGATATCAAAAAACGTCGGGTCAAAATCATTAGGGGCATAAACTGATGCGAGCCATAGTCGTGCATTATTAATAGTGACAACCACAAGAGCAAATCTGCCATCGAAATCCTCTGAATGATCGACAGTCATGCGCAAGTGTCTATTAGCAAGAATCAAGACACCCTTTGATTTCGTGGATGCACATGAGTGAGCAATCACTTTAAAGCGCCTATTCTGAAAACGACACACGTCATCTAGCCTGAGATGTGTCTCTTGAATTAACGCAATCGACACCTGGTGACGTTGTAGAAATTCCAAAATGCGGGTTCGTTTTATCGGAGAATTTAGACCTCTGACATTCCAATTAATTATATTAATATTATCCATCAAGTGAATAAACGTACATGGATGTTACTCGTAACACATTCAACATGTTTCGGACGAGGCTAATCATTTTAGGACTCAGGATAACAGCATATATAAAATTCCCTTGGTAAAAGAAACGGATGAGGGTATAAAAAAGAGAGATGACGGTAAAAATATTAACTATAAACAAAAAGATAACAAGCTGCCAGGGCGTAGGACCATCCCTAGGCTCTAAGGCTTGAGAGAGAAAAAAGTTACTGTGAGTCGTGACTCGTTGAACAGCCATGCAAAATCCCCTCAACCCCCCGGTAATTATGCTAGGTATTAGCCTAGGTCTACTTACAGTTCCATTGTATGTGGAAGCTAAAAGTCCTCTTGTCATGCTCCATCCATAGTGTCCGACAATTAGCTAAACATAAAACGTCCTCTTAGTCATGTTCCGTCCATAGTGTCCAATAATTAGCTAGACATAGCTCAATCCGAGGGTTGGGATGTATCCATCAGAAGTCCTGGTCTCGCCTCTCCGCTCCTTTGGGATCCGGAACCCGCAGCCACCGCTTCACACGGATCGGCAGAAAATGCTGCAACTGATGAAGTTGATGGTTTAATCGTGTCGAGAAACTGTTCTGCATCCTCTGGCGACTTGAAGTTGTAGAGGTTGTGTTGGAACGACAGTTTGATTTCCGCTGGATATATGAGAAATGGTTTTAGACCCATGGAAGTCATCTTCTTTTTCACGTCGTTGAACGCCATTCGTTTCTTGACAGTTGCGGCGCTATAGTCTGGAAAAAAAGAGTTTGCCGTTCGTGGGTGATCGGGTATGCCTCCCTGACCCCTTTCAAAATGGCTTGGCGGTCGGCATAATCAAGAAGTTTGAAAAGCAGAGTGCGCGGGCGATTGTCCCTTTTCTTTTCTTTACTTAACTGTCTATGTGCCCTTTCGATTCTTATATGGCGCCCGGCCAGAGAGGGGATCCATCGCGGCAAGTATGTTTTAAGAAACGCAATAGCGTCTGAACCCTCAGCAGATTCAGTTATCCCCACGAGTCGCAAATTGGATCTCCGACTTCTGTCCTCCATTCAGGGCCGTAACCAGGATTTTTGAAATACTGAGGTCAAATAATGCGCGCTTACCCCCCCCGCCCCCCAAAGCTCCAACCACTACATTGTTTTGTTGCTAATAAGACATTTATTTCCAATAATCTCTTCAGGAACACATTGAGTGGTAACGGGTGAACTGTAGAAACGGACTTATGTGTTGCATAACTTTTTCATTTCTCACCTAACCTCCTCAGGGCTCTGAAGTCTCACGCAATGAGCGTGATTGTCACTCATTTCAGTCGGATGTCACGCACTTACGCCACACATAGTATTTCTCACGCAAAAAAAAAAAAAAAAAGATTAAAACGAAAACAATTTCCAACAGTTGGTCTATATGCGCAGCAGCACCGCTATAACTGTGGAAACCAGCAGGAATCAAACACGTCTCCCCTGGTGTTCTCGGTGGCAGCTTGCCACCCGCCAGCCAATCAAAAAAAGGAAAGGGGCTACCCAATAGCCAATAAGATAATAGCACTATCGTATCTGGGTAATATTTTGGGAAACAACCAATGGAAAAAAAAAAACACAGTTATCCTGGAATTAATTACGTGATCCTGCTACAATAACGTTGTGAAAGCTGCATTATTCATTCACTAACGGTGGAAAACGGGCAGAAGTGTATAAAGTACTGGAAAAAAATAACCAAGTAAAAGTAGAAGTACCATAACTGAAAGTTACTTTGGTAAAAGATGAAGTCACCCATAAGAATGTAACTTGAGCAAATGGCCTGTACTTAACTACCAAAAGTATTTTGTGAAAAAATTTACATAGTATGCATAGTAAGAAGAAAAGCAACCACTGTTTGTTCTCTCCTTGTGCTCTTTAATCAATTTTCAGGTGAATGAAAGATACAGTATTCAAAAAACAAACAGGCAGTCTCTCCTTAATATACTTCGTCTTTGAGTTTACTGGCAGTTTAAAACCCACTATAATTAATAGTAGAATTACATAGTATCAATAAGATGTCTAATTTTTGCTTCAGAAAACTGATTTTTCTTAACTACTGATTGGGATACCATTGGCTCACTGGAGCTGAAGTGCCTGCTGCAGAAAACAACGATTATTTCTGCAGCAACACATTTTTTTATTTTATTTTATTTTTTTACTGCTGGATAGATACTATGGGCAAGTATATTGAGCAGTTTGCACATCATGCTTAGCTGAGAAGTTTTATTCAGGCAACTCCTGAAAAACAGGGATTGGAGTGAACTCGTCCATATTCTAAACCTTGTTCGACTTGCTTGTGAATATTCAATAACTGATCCTTGTGTGCCATCTAGCGATATAATATTGTAACTGCGTGCATAAATTTGCAGCTCCATGTCCGCTGGTCCGCTGGCGGGCACATCTGCACAAAGCGCTCATGATACCCTGCCAAGCACCGCTGTCCCTTTCGAACACGCCAAATCTAGAATATCCGTAAATGATGAATTAAATTCATATTTTAATGTGAAACGAGTAACTAAGTTGCCAGTGTCAAAGTAACGAAGTGAAGGTATACTTTTTTATGTTTTAAATGTAGTGGAGTAAAAGTCCCGGTTTAAAAAAAAAACATCTTAAGTAAAGTACAAATCCTCAAAAAAAAAAAAACAAAAAAAAAAAAAACTAGCCTACTTAAGTACTGTACTGTAAGTACATGTACTGCGTTACTATGCACCTTTGAAAACGGGAGTAGCCTATCATGCACCTCCGGAGAAAATTTCACTCTAGCCGGCATTAAAAACAGCCCTGCCTCCTCTTTGCCTGCTCTTGATTAAACCCGAAAATAACAATTTTGTCTACCTCAGTGTTCTGAGCATTTTGGGCCAGTCTCAGGATAGCATATGGTCTCCCTTCACAACACTGATACAATTGAACTCTCTCTCGCAAGACTCGCGAATGAGTTTATCCGTTTACCTCAACCTGAGCTGCTGCGCATTCGCAGCGAAAGCCGTGGTATTTAAAACGCACGGTGAGTGTAGTAACCGTTAGTCTGTTTAATTTGAACCTTTAAGTCGACCAGTTGTGGTACTACCACGGTATCCATTGCTTCTTTAACAGCCGCCAGGATAGAAGCATCAAACCTTTCTTGTTGCTCTGTTAATGCTAACCGAACGGCTTTCAATATGGCGCGGTCATGGTCCTCTGTCGAAACATTCAAAAACTCTCGATTTTTTCTTTGCTGGTGAGTTTTCCAACTCCCTTTTACGCGCACCTTTCTCGGACGTCATTTGCGGACAAAATTTTCAGAATTCTGTAGCAGACTTAGTTGAGTTATATATTTTAAGAGGGTTTTAAGGAAGAGCCGAGGAGATCACGTCTGCATCGCTGGATAAGGTCACGTGCCCCACTATCCTGAAGATATGAGGTAGAGAAAGATCCAGAGGTGGAAGAGCCGATTCTGCCATCCTCCTGCATCCTCGCCCCGATCAAGTGGCAGTTGGACTGGGAAATGGCAAAGGAGACCAGAAGGAATGCCCCTACTACTGCAGTACCAGCAGGTAAGACTTTCATTCCCGCTGGTCTTTGAGAGCGAGTGATTCTGTGAGCACATACCTCCCTGTCAGCAGGACACCCCTGAGCCAAAAGAACAACAAACATCATCAACCGAAAATATTAGTGGCCTCACCTGGCCTCTGATGTCAAAGCAGCCGTTCACCCTTGCGCAATTTCCAAAACACTGAATTTGCCAACTGAATTTACAGAATTTAAAGCATCTGCTGATAATCATCAATAATAAATTCCATATCTCTTTTTATTAGGCCGATAGCTGGGTCCCTGGTGGAAGCTACCCCCTCGAAGACCCTCCCCTTGTTTTAGAGGTTGACGGAGACCCAGCGTACCGGGTACACAGCCTGCTCCATTCCAGACATCGAGGAGGCAGGTTGCAGTATCTGGTGGACTGGGAAGGCTGTGGTCCGGAGGAGAGGAGCTGGGGGGACCTTGAAGACATCCTGGAATCACAGCTCCAGGCTGAATTCCACTAAGCCCATCCGGACCAGCCTGCTCCACGCCCCAGAGGGCGCCCTCCCAGCCGAAGATCAGGCACGCCAGGATTCGTGCCTCGGAAGGGGGGGTACTGTAAACTGTAAGACCACGCCTCCAGCTGTCGAGCTTACAGGTCTATTATGACCCGGACTGCATTTGTCATTCCAATGATCAATTTTTGCACGTTAGTCATTTCCACTGTATGGAAGCCCATAGTGGACAATATTCAAATGTAAATGTAATCCCACTATTGCATTATAATTTTCCACTTATGAATGAGTTATTTGAGACAATATTAAATTGAAAATGCATTAATCCAATTATCACTTTCATTTTCACGTACTCATATGGGGAATCTATGACTATATTCAAATGATAATGAAAAGCTGTTTGACATTCCATTTTCAAAGTCATACTCCGCAACACAGTGGACAATATTCAAATGCAATAAGCAAAACAGCACCCCCAGCCTATTGCATTTGAATTTACATGTCATCACGCTCTTTTAGCCTCCCAGTCCATTGCATTTTCAAATACATGTCACCACACTCTTTTTGGGACACAATGAAAATTAAAATGCAATCTGTTAGCGTCTCGTCAAGGCGGGTCTTCCGCTAGGACGTCACTCATTAGGGGTGAACTAAAAGGATGTTCCTCATTTGCATACCAACCAATCAGCTTCTGGGTAGCACATGTATGCACGGAGGCTTACTGATGATGTCATGATAGCTAGGCTGCTATGTATTGTGTGCTATCGCGCATTAGGCTACGTTGCCCTTTGATTGTAGCCATCTCAGCAGCTAGTATGCAAGCCAATGTTAATTAAGGAAAATCTTTGTAAATGATCATCACATTAAAGGGATATGATTTGATTTTTGCCCCAACTCTATTAACAGAGCTAGTTGTAATATGCATGAACTTATCGGAGGCTTTGCGGCAGTGTTGTGCAACTACAGCCCAAGTGTGCTTGCAGATTTCAGAGATGTTAGCTAGCTTGCTAGTGAGTCTAAAAGCAATCGCTTAGGTACAGCTAGCTAGCTATGATGCCTACTGGAGAAGCTCTTACAGCCCTGATTTGTCACTTTCAACCCCACTTCACACACACGACCTCTTTCACCATTGATCAGCAGCTTCTTTTCCCTAAAGAACAAACTGACAGTTCAGCCTGAGACATGTTATTTCAGAGCTGGTGAAGTGGGATGCTAAGTTGCCTTGCCAGCTGGCTGGAGATGAAATTCCACACTGCACCAGAGTCAATCAGGGCCTCTATGCAATGGGTCAGACTGTTACAGGACACCTCTATGGGGATCTTAAACCATGGTCCTGTGATGGTAGAGGGTGACACCTTTACCTTAGGGGGCGTGGTTTCATCTTCCTGACTCCGGGAGCAGGGGTCAGCTCTTCTCCAGGGGCGACGCTCGGCAGATCTGGCCTGTCCCAACTCCAAGGGCTCCACCCCTTCACTGGCAGGAACCCTGGGCTGACTCCGCCGTCTCTCTTGCAGCAGCTGGTCCAGGCTAATGGCAGCGCTGATGTAGGTAGGCAGGGGCATCTCAAGATCCCGGCAGGCCATCTCTGCACATAGCTCTGGACGCAGCCCCCTCCAGAGGATGGATAATAAGGCTGGCTCATTCCAGCCACTGGCTGCAGCTAAGGTACGAAACTGGAGAGCGTAATCCCCTGTGGTCTTGTTCCCTTGACTGAGTTCCAGTAGCTGGTCACCAACCTTCTTTCCAGGGTGATGAAAGACTGAGCGAAACTGCAGAAGGAAGTCAGCATAGGTGGGAAAAGCTGACTCCCCCCAAGCTGTTGTCGCCCAGTCTAGAGCCTTCCCTGAGAGGCGGGTCACCACTGAGGCAATCTTCTCAGCATCACTCAGGTCAGGGCAGTAGGTGTGCAAATATTGCGTATAAATGGTAGGAATGAACGCTGTGTAGTTGGTTGTCAATGGAAATCTATGTGAGATACGGCGAAGTTTATACCCCCAGCCGAAAATGCGTGACGTCACGCGCAATGGATAATGGGTATTGCTAAGCTAACTCCGATGTGGTCCATTGCCATCGGATAAATGTTCACCATGTGAATAAACCAGCTCGGGCCACACGAAAACAAAAACCAATCGGCAAGTATAAAAAGTAACCAGATTGGATTGAAGGGCGGATTAAGCATCCAAAAAACAAATGAATTACAATAACGAAACAAGCTCCAACACACTTTACATTTAACTTAATAGTGAGGTAGCCTAATTAAGCGCAGCTAAATCTGGTTTCTTTCAAACGTCAGACAGGCGTTACACGTCCCTCAAAATTATCGTTGGAAAAAGAATAAAAACCGACGTTTATAACTTTTTTAATATGGGTCATTCCATACTAAACTGTACAAATGTGTTACAATGGTGATGAAAATTCAAATACACCTTTTCCAAAGTTTTTAATTGCAGTGGTGAAACCCCGTCCATGGGCAACACAAAGAAGCAAGCAAGAAGATAAACCGAGTGATCACTTCATTTCACTGACCCCATAATGTACTAAGGTGGCAGGCGTTGTGGGTGTAACGAGGACACAAAACAGATATTGAATTCCTGAAAACCAGATGCATTTCAAAGTCAATTCTTTTGGATGATAAATGGCCTCAGTCTATCAGTAACATTTATGGACAATTACAGCCAGTCAATGTTTTTAATGTCTATTGTCCTCAATGTTTGTATTCCGTTCACCTGGCTTCAGTGCAAAGCATTGTTAAAATTTTGTAACTGGTTACCCGTTGCTCTAAATCATCAAAGGAATATATTATTTTATTCACAAGAAGGCATTTCAAAGAATAAGAATGAAATAATAAATCAGGTGGCAAAGTAGGGTCATTTTCTCATAGACTTCAGTAGCATTGAACATCTTTCTGCGACTACCGACGTCGCCATCTGCTGGCTATTAAATATTAATGCAAATTTTTGAGATTTCCGCATCGGCCTCACTTTTCAGATCTGGGAGCTGCGTCCATCTTTTTATACAGTCTATGCGCAGGACACGATCTACGCATATTTCTTGATGTTGTTATGGTCATTACAAGATATTAGGACACGGAAAATTTTTCTTTTATCAATCATTATTTTTAAAAGAATGGTATATATGATTGTCTGACGCCTTGTTAAATTTTGATACAGGAAGTGAGTACCTTAGTTTGCCGAGGTCATCTTTACGCCATTGGCATATATTATGCAAATTGACCCACAGGTCTGGACGTAACACGTGAGGACGCGACTGGTTACGCCCACGACGGTCATTTCAAATTGCATTTCTGATAAGTCGAGTGCCATTTTTCGACTCCCTGCCAAAATTCCACCCCCCGTCTCGTGAACGCGCTTTCGCTCTACGCTACAGTGCGCCGCTCTACGCCAGAAACGCTGTTTCGCTGTTGCTGCCATCCGACTTCGTTGACATAAACGGCGCCAAAGACTAATTATTATGGGCTTCAAAACATGATAATCCGGATGAATGCATGAAGTCAAAAAGCAAATTATTCAATCTTGAGCTTCCGTAAAACTAATTAGAAAGCTGTTTCTATCGTTTTAATGCATGCTTTTTTCGATTACAGTTCTATAGCTTAACGTTGTAAGTTTTGAGGTGAAATTTACGCATTTAAGAAGGACGGCTAATTTCACTAAAAGTATCGCTTTTTAGTATTTAACTGAATAAATTGGCAAGCTCCAGTCATGGAGTTTTTTAGAACAGTTCTACCTTAGCTAACATTGTAACCTCTGAGGTACAATAAGCTGCATTATTTTAGTAAAGGTATCGCTTTTTAATATTTCACCGAATGACCAGAATAAATTGACAAGCGCCAATCACGGAAGCAAGACATTACAGAGGTAGAATAGCTAACGTCTGTATGCTGCCTCTGTGCATTTGAATTTGATTAAAATTATTCCGCAATTGGATCCTTTTGTGAGTGCTGGTTAACTTTTTACATGAAATAGCGAACGAAATGAATGTATACCAACAAAAAAGGACATTAGGAAATCATTCGACAGTATACGGGGGTGTACAAAATGTCGGAATCACCTGCATAGCGTGGTACCTTGTAATAGTGAGATGGTCCGCTCTCTGCCTTCAAAATCCTGAGTAGGGGAGACTGGGGACAATTGTAACACGGGGTAAATGTAACAGAGGCGCCCATCCCTAGTAGAAACACGTTACACGTGTACGCTCTGCACAGAGCATGCGCATTTCATTGCTCCACATGCTGTCTGAGGGTCGGCAGGTTTAACAGATCATGGAACTTTTTACAGCCAAAAAATCGTTTTTTGAGCAGGTATGTAAAATCTAAAAATTACGTAATGTTTTTTTTTTCTGGACAAATATATGCTTGAGCTATGGCTGTCGTTTTATATGTTTAAAAAATTGGTTTTTAGGCCTGTATTTGGCGAACGTTTCAACAACGAACACTAATGCTAAGATAGAAAAAAATCCCCCAAAATATGGCTGCCCTCCTCGAGGGCAAATGTAACAACGTGTTACAATTGCCCCTTTGGATTGAACGTTCGCACACATTAGTGCATTTGTTTGCAAGGGAGTAGTTACTTTCTCTATTGCCACAGTTAAAGGGCCAAGCCACAGTAATATGCAAAATAACTGGTATAATTTTCCCCCACATAACTGAGAAAAATATAATGTAAATGAGTCAAACATTTGTCATGATTTATTATAATTAGTTTATTGGGGTTCTATCAAATGCTGTTAAATTGCTGAAAATCTTGCATCTGTCCAGCGCGTCACCTTTAATAAAGAAAAAATAAGATTTGACGGCGTATTAGAGAAAATATTCGGCGCTCATGGGATAAAAAAGTATATAAATGAATGTAAAGCTGGTGCTCTTGGAAGCGTGGGATGAGAGAGTAAACCAAAAATGTAAGAATTCCAAGCACTCAGAGAATAATTGGATCCAAAAGAAGCAAAAAAAGAAGGGATAAAAAGCCCTCATTTTATTTTAAAAAATAAGATTTGTTGGTACAATTTCATGTGTTACAATTGCAATTGTGTTGGCAATTGTAACACTTGACTTCCGGTTTTGAAATGATAATGGCTTCAAAATAAATTGTTTCACTTAACCCAAACCTAGTCATATTTCAAGCCAAGATATGCATCGTTCATTTCCTATACCTTTAAGCAAGTAATTAACTATAATAAAGTTGAAATGTCAAAATTTTGAAAAAGTGTTACAATTGTCCCTGGTCTCCCCTACGAGTGCTGCATTGTGCAAAGTGGGCAAGTGACCCATTTTTCATGGATAGACTCCAGATTTTAAGAATGAAAGAGGATATCTAGTCGGCATTTAGCGCTCCAGAACTTTCCACAGTTTCAATTAAGTTTAGATTCGGTAGTTGTGCTGACCATGGTAATTTGACTTTAACCTTGTGTTCTAAGAATCCTTTTAAAATGTTTTTAGGTGTGTGTTTGGAGGCATTATCATTTTGGAATATGAAACATTATTAGGGGACATAAACCAATCCAGATGAATGAAAAGTAAGGTCCAACCATAAATACCAGTTTTGTGAA
The DNA here is from genome assembly GCA_029692085.1 of Gymnothorax javanicus. Taxonomy (NCBI): domain Eukaryota; kingdom Metazoa; phylum Chordata; class Actinopteri; order Anguilliformes; family Muraenidae; genus Gymnothorax; species Gymnothorax javanicus. The sequence continues at coordinate 3,594,472 of CM056193.1, forward strand.
GGTCACTACTTACTGTTGGAACAGTGGACTCAAACGATGTGCAATATCAACATTAGAGGTACATGTCAAGACAAACTGAGAGCAGTGAAATTATGTCAGCATGAATACCTTGAGTCATAATTAGGAACCCCCCGTCCCCCTCATTAGAAGCACAGATAGATTTAAGATTCCCAAACTAAAATGTAGACAAAAAATTTGCAACTGCACTAAACTGTGGAGACAATAGTGCCGAAATTGAAAATAATGTAATTATGGCACCATTAATTTTCACATAATTTCACTCCCCCCCGATGTTATTAATGCAAGACTTAATATTCACTGCAGTAACACATCCCAACATGTAGACACAACAGATCAGAAATGGAGAGGGGAGTGAAATTTTGGCGGCATGAATTTTCCACTCTGCCTTAATTCCACTCCCCCCAGATCTTATTATTGCGAGCACTGTTAGACTGCATATTTGCTGCAGTAACATATCCCGACTTGTAGACTAAAACTACAAAAGAAATTGACTGTAGATGCAAAGGATCAGAGATGGATGTGGTGGGGGAGGGTAAAATTTTGGCAACATGAATTTTCACCCTTGCCAAAAGTCTACTCCCCCCAGATCTTTTTATTGCAAGCACTGTTGGACTCCATATTTGCAGCAGTTACATATCCCGACATGTAGACTAAAACTACAAAAGAACTTGACTGTAGATGCAAAGGATCAGAAATGGAGGGGGGGGGGCGTAAAATTTTGGCAACATGAATTTTCACCCTTGCCAAAATTCTACTGACCGGATAAGGATTGGGAGCTTTTTCCGAACAAACCAGACAAAGAAACAGACTTGGAGGAATTAACGAGAACGTGGTCCCAAACCTGGACCCTGCTTAGGCTTGGAAGCTTGTTCCTATTAAACTGGTCTGACGAATTGACTAAAGCTGGGTTAACTTGAGCACGGTCCCAATCCTGAGGCCTAATTAGGACTGGAAGCTTGTTCGAATCACAACTAGAGCTTTCGGAGTATGCTGCCGTGAAAGTGCATGTTGCATTTAACAAAGACAAAGTGTTTTCACAAACAATACTGACGGGGATCTTAGCGCAAAATGCTGGCTTTACAATCCAGCAACTTGCACACATAGTAGAGGGCATGAATTCCTGTCAAATGACCTTTACAGGAAAACCACGTAATGAGATGTAGCCGAGAGCAGGGGAGACACATAAGGAATTCACATGAGGATGGTGACAATATCTACTCAATAGTTACTCCATTAGGAATGTTTTCCTAGTATCAGGTGGGACATTTTCCGCAGATCCGGTAGGCCCTGAATACTCACGCCGACATAATTTCAGTCCCCTCATCATTCCTGAACTGCTGCCTGTGCAGTCACTTTCTTTCATTATTGCCATCTTCACCTGTGGATTTGTTCATTCGGCTAATCTGGAGTACACCAGTCATAGCATTAAAAAGATGGGGGAGAGTGGAATTATGGCAGGAAGGAAAATTCATGCTGCCAAAATTTCACTCCCTTGTCCATGTCTAATATGTTGCTTCTGCAGTCAGGTTATTTGGTAATTGTAGTCAACATGCTGTGAGGGGTTACTGCCGTGAATCTGGAGTCCTTCAGTGCTTGCATTCAAAAGATCTGGGGGGAGTGGAATTTTGGCAAAGGGGGAAAATTGATGCTGCCAAAAAATCGCTCCCATCTCCATTTCTGATCTGTTTCCTCTACTGTCAAGTTGTTTTGTACACTGAACAAAAATATAAATGCCCCATGTCAAATATTGATGCCACATGGAGTTAACAACTCTAAGTGAGCATGTGCTGACTTTTACTTGTACAATAGGGATATTTCTCTTGATTTGTGTACCATTTTTTAATCCATCTCTCTGTCAGTGAGCATTTGCTCAGTGATGCAGTGATTTCACTCAGTACATGGGTGTGGCATTTCCAGACTGTGATCAGACAGAATGAGCAGTACCCAGACACTCCTTATACTGGGGACAATAAAAGGCCACCCCAAAATGTCAAATTTTATCAAAAGTCATGATGCCTCAGATGTCTCAGGTCATGCGGGAACGTGCCATTGGCATGCTGGATGCAACGATGTCCACCAGAGCGGTCGCTGTGCAACTGAATGTTAACTATCGGACGATAGGTCGTTTGAGAGTTCGTTTCCGACAGACGGGCAGTACTGCGAATCGACCCCATCCACGTCGGCCAAGTGTGACCACACCAGCACAAGATCACTACATCCGGCTCGTCCACCTGCGGGATCGGCTCAGATCAGCAACACGCACAGCGGATGAGACCGTTGGTCTGCACAACAAACACATCACACCACAGACAGTCCGTAACCGCCTGCGAAAAGCCAACTTGCACGCTCGGCGTCCTCACCGTGGTCTGGATCTCACCGCTGTCCAGTGTCGGAACCGACTCGCATGGGCAAACGAACACGTTCGATGGCCCTTGGCACGCTGGAGACGCTATTCACAGACGAATCCCGGTACCAGTTTTTTGTTGATAAAAAATCAAAAATTTGACATGGGGCATTTATATTTTTTTTCAGCGTAGTTTTAGTCTACGTGTCGGGATAAGAAACTGCAGCAAATATGGAGTCCAACAGTGCTTGCAATTAAAATATCTGGGGGGAGTAGAATTTTGGCAAGGGTGAAAATTCATGTAGCCAAAATTTTACACCCCCCTCCATTTCTGATCCTTTGCATCTAAGTCAAGTTCTTTTGTAGTTTCAGTCTACATCTTGGGATATGTAACTGCAGCATATATGGAGTCCAACAGTGCTTGCAATAAAAAGATCTGGGGGGAGTAGAATTTCGGCAAGGGTGAAAATTCATGTTGCCAAAATTTTACTCCTCCATTTTTGATCCTTAACATCTACAGTCAAGTTCTTTTGTTGTTTTAGTCCACATGTCGGGATATGTAACTGCAGCAAATATGGAGTCCAACAGTGCTTGCAATAAAAAGATCTGGGGGGAGTAGAATTTTGGCAAGGGTGAAAATTCATGTTGCCAAAATCTTACCTCCCCTCCATTTCTGATCCATTGCATCTACAGTCAAGTTCTTTTGTAGTTTCTTTCCACATGTCGGGATATGAAAGTGCAGCAAATATGGAGTCCAACAGTGCTTGCAATAAAAAGATCTGGGGGGAGTACAATTTTTGCAAGCGTGAAAATTCATGTTGCCAAAATCTTGCCTCCCCTCCATTTCTGATCCTTTGCATCTATGTCAAGTTCTTTTGTAGTTTTAGTCAACATGTCGGGATATGTAACTGCAGCAAATATGGAGTCCAACAATGCTTGCAATAAAAAGATCTGGGAAGAGTAGAATTTTGGCGAGGGTGAAAATTCATGTAGCCAAAATTTTACACCCACCCTCGATTTCTGATCCTTTACATCTAAGTCAAGTTCTTTTGTAGTTTTAGTCCACATGTTGGGATATGTAACTGCAGCAAATATGGAGTCTAACAGTGCTTGCAATAAAAGGATCTGGGGGGAGTAGAATTTTGGCAAGCGTGAAAATTCATGTTGCCAAAATTTTACCACCTACATTTTTGATCCTTTGCATCTACAGTCAAGTTCTTTTGTAGTTTTAGTCTACATGTCGGGATATGTAACTGCAGCAAATATGGAGTCCAACAGTTCTTACAATAAAAAGATCTGGGGGGAGTAGAATTTTGGCAAGCATGAAAATTCATGTTGTCAAAATTTTACTCCTCGATTTTTGATCCTTTGCATCTACAGTCAAGTTCTTTTGTTGTTTTAGTCCACATGTCGGGATATGTAACTGCAGCAAATATGGAGTCCAACACTGCTTGCAATAAAAAGATCTGGGGGGAGTAGAATTTTTGCAAGGGTGAAAATTCATGTTGCCAAAATCTTACCTCCCCTCCATTTCTGATCCATTGCATCTACAGTCAAGTTCTTTTGTAGTTTCTTTCCACATGTCGGGATATGTAACTGCAGCAAATATGGAGTCCAACACTGCTTGCAATAAAAAGATCTGGGGGGAGTACAATTTTGGCAAGCGTGAAAATTCATGTTGCCAAAATTTTACCCCATCCATTTTTGATCCTTTGCATCTACAGTCAAGTTCTTTTGTAGTGTTAGTCTACATGTCGGAATATGCAACTGCAGCAAATATGGAGTCCAACAGTGCTTGCAATAAAAAGATCTGGGCGGAGTAGAATTTTGGCAAGCGTGAAAATTCATGTTGCCAAAATTTTACTCCTCCATTTTTGATCTTTTACATCTACAGTCAAGTTCTTTTGTTGTTTTAGTCCACATGTCGGGCTATGTAACTGTAGCAAATATGGAGTCCAACAGTACTTGCAATAAAAAGATCTGGGGGGAGTAGAATTTTGACAAGGGAGAAAATTCATGTTGCCAAAATCTTACCTCCCCTCCATTTCTGATCCATTGCATCTACAGTCAAGTTCTTTTGTAGTTTCTTTCCACATGTCGGGATATGAAAGTGCAGCAAATATGGAGTCCAACAGTGCTTGCAATAAAAAGATCTGGGGGGAGTACAATTTTGGCAAACGTGAAAATTCATGTTGCCAAAATTTTACTCCTCCATTTTTGATCCTTTGCATCTAAAAACAAGTTCTTTTGTTGTTTTAGTCCACATGTCGGGATATGTAACTGCAGCAAATATGGAGTCCAACAATGCTTGCAATAAAAAGATCTGGGGGGAGTAGAATTTTGGCAAGGGTGAAAATTCATGTTGCCAAAATTTTGCCTCCCCTCCATTTCTAATCCTTTGCATCTACAGTCAAGTTCTTTTGTAGTTTTAGTCTACATGTCAGGATATGTAACTACAGCAAATATGGAGTCCAACAGTGCTTGCAATAAAAAGATCTGGGAAGAGTAGAATTTTGGCGAGGGTGAATATTCATGTTGCCAAAATTTTACCCACCCAACATTTTTGATCCTTTGCATCTAAGTCAAGTTCTTTTGTAGTTTTAGTCACATGTTGGGATATGTAACTGCAGCAAATATGGAGCCTAACAGTGCTTGCAATAAAAAAGATCTGGGGGAGTAGAATTTTGGCAAGCGTGAAAATTCATGTTGCCAAAATTTTACCACCAACATTTTTGATCCTTTGCATCTACAGTCAAGTTCTTTTGTAGTTTTAGTCTACATGTCAGGATATGTAACTGCAGCAAATATGGAGTTCAACAGTGCTTGCAATAAAAAGATCTGGGGGAGTAGAATTTTTGCAAGCATGAAAATTCATGTTGCCAAAATTTTACCTCCCCTCCATTTTGATCCTTTGCATCTACACTCAAGTTCTTTGTTTTCTTTCCACATGTCGGGGATATATAACTGCACCAAATATGGAGTCCAACACTGCTTGCAATAAAAAAAGATCTGGGGAGTAGAATTTTTTGCAAGGGTGAAAATTCATGTTGCCAAAATTTTACCTCCCCTCCATTTCTGATCCTTTGCATCTACAGTCAAGTTCTTTTGTAGTTTTTTCCACATGTCAAGATATTTACTGCAGCAAATATGGAGTCCAACAGTGCTTGCAATAAAAAAAGATCTGGGGGAGTACAATTTTGGCAAGGGTGAAAATTCATGTTGCCAAAAATTTTACTCCTCCATTTTTGATCCTTTGCATCTACAGTCAAGTTCTTTTGTTGTTTTAGTCTACATGTCGGGATATGTAACTGCAGCAAATATGGAGTCCAACAATGCTTGCAATAAAAAGATCTGGGGTGAGTAGAATTTTGGCAAACGTGAAAATTCATGTTGCCAAAATTTTACCCCCTCCATTTTTGATCCTTTGCATCTACAGTCAAGTTCTTTTGTAGTTTTAGTCTACATGTTGGGATATGTAACTGCAGCAAATATGGAGTTCAACAGTGCTTGCAAAAAAAGATTTGGGGGGAGTAGAATTTTGGCAAGGGTGAAAATTCATGTTGCCAAAATTTTACCCCCCCCATTTTGATCTTTAGCATCTACAGTCAAGTTCTTTTTTAGTTTCTTTCTACATGTCGGGATAGGTAACTGCAGCAAATATGGAGTCCAACAATGCATGCAACAAAAGATCTGGGGTTCTTTTTTAGTTTCTTTCTACATGTCGGGATAGCAAATTTTGGTCCAACAATGCATGCAACAAAAAATTCATGTGGCCGTGAAAATTTTATTTTACTCCTCCATTTTTGATCCTTTGCATCTAAGTCAAGTTCTTTTGTAGTTTTAGTCCACATGTTGGGATATGTAACTGCAGCAAATATGGAGTCTAACAGTGCTTGCAATAAAAAGATCTGGGGGGAGTAGAATTTTGGCAAGCGTGAAAATTCATGTTGCCAAAATTTTACCACCTACATTTTTGATCCTTTGCATCTACAGTCAAGTTCTTTTGTAGTTTGAGTCTACATGTCGAGATATGTAACTGCAGCAAATATGGAGTCCAACAGTGCTTGCAATAAAAAGATCTGGGGGGAGTAGAATTTTGGCAAGCGTGAAAATTCATGTTGCCAAAATTTTACTCCTCCATTTTTGATCCTTTGCATCCACAGTCAATTTCTTTTGTTGTTTTAGTCCACATGTCGGGATATGTAACTGTAGCAAATATGGAGTGCAACAGTGCTTGCAATAAAAAGATCTGGGGGGAGTAGTATTTTGGCAAGGGTGAAAATTCATGTTGGCAAAATTTTACCTCCCCTCCTTCTACAGTCAAGTTCTTTTGTAGATTTAGTCTACATGTTGGGATATGTAACTGCAGCAAATATAGAGTCCAACAGTGTTTGCAATAAAAAGATCTGGGGGGAGTAGAATTTTGGCAAGGGTGAAAATTCATGTAGCCAAAATTTTACCCCCCCGCCTCCATTTCTGATCGTTTACATCTAAGTCAAGTTCTTTTGTAGTTATAGTCTACATGTTGGCATATGTTACTGCAGCATATATGGAGTCCAACAGTGCTTGCAATAAAAAGGTCTGGGGGGAGTAGAATTTCGGCAAGGGTGAAAATTCATGTTGCCAAAATTTTACCCCCCCCTCCACGTCTGATCTTTTGCATCTCCAGTCAAGGTCTTTTCTAGTTTTAGTCTACATGTCGGGATATGTAACTGCAGCAAATATGGAGTCCAACACTGCTTGCAATAAAAAGATCTGGGGGGAGTAGAATTTCAGCAAGGGTGAAAATTGTTGTTGCCAAAATCCCCCCCCTACTTCTGATCTTTTGCATCTACAGGCAAGTTCTTTTGTAGTTTTTGTCTACATGTCGGGATATGTAACTGCAGCAAATATGGAGTCCAACAGTGCTTGCAATACAAAGATCTGGGGGGCGTAGAATTTCAGCAAGGGTGAAAATTCATGTTGCCAATATTTTACCCCCCCACCTCCACTTCTGATCTTTTGCATCTACAGTCAAGTTCTTTTGCAGCTTCTTTTTACATGTCAGGATATGTAACTGCAGCAAATATGGAATGCAACAGTGCTTGCAATAAAAAGATCTGGGGGGAGTAGAATTTCAGCAAGGGTGAAAATTCATGTTACCAAAATTTAACCCCCCCCCCCCACTTCTGATCTTTTGCATCTACAGTCAATTTCCCTCGTAGTTTCTTCCTACATGTCAGGATATGTAACTGCAGCAAATATGGAGTCCAACAGTGCTTGCAATAAAAAGATCTGGGGGGATTAGAATTTCGGCAAACGTGAAAATTCATGTTGCCAAAATTTTATCCCCCCTCCACTTCTGATCTTTTGTATCTACAGTCAAGTTCTTTTGTTGTTTTAGTCTACATGTCGGGATATGTAACTGCAGCAAATATGGAGTCCAACAGTGCTTGCAATAAAAAGATCTGGGGGGAGTAGAATTTCAGCAAGGGTGAAAATTCATGTTACCAAAATTTAACCTCCCCCCCCCCCCACTTCTGATCTTTTGCATCTACAGTGTATTTCCTTCGTAGTTTCTTCCTACATGTCAGGATATGTAACTGCAGCAAATATGGAGTCCAACAGTTCTTGCAATAAAAGATCTGGGGGATTAGAATTTCGACAAACGTGAAAATTCATGTTGCCAAAATTTACCCCCTCCACTTCTGATCTTTTGTATCTACAGTCAAGTTCTTTTGTAGTTTTAGTCTACATGTCGGGATATGTAACTGCGCAAATATGGAGTCCAACAGTGCTTGCAATAAAAAGATCTGGGGGGAGTAGAATTTAGCAAGGGTGAAAATTCATGTTACCAAAATTTTACCCCCCTACCTCCACTTCTGATCTTTTGCATCTACAGTCAAGTTCTTTTGTGTTTTCTTTCTACATGTCAGCATATGTAACTGCAGCAAATATGGAGTCCAACAGTGCTTGCAATAAAAAGATCTGGGGGGAGTAGAATTTTGGCAAGCGTGAAAATTCATGTTGCCAAAATTTTACCCCCTTCATTTTTGATCCTTTGCGTCTACAGTCAAGTTCTTTTGTTGTTTTAGTCTACATGTCGGGATATGTAACTGCAGCAAATATGGAGTCCAACAGTGCTTGCAATAAAAAGATCTGGGGGGAGTAGAATTTCGCCAAGGGAGAAAATTCATGTTGCCAAAATTTTACCTCCCCTCCATTTCTGATCCTTTGCATCTACAGTCAAGTTCTTTTGTAGTTTTAGTCAACATGTTGGGATATGTAACTGCAGCAAATATGGAGTGCAACAGTGCTTGCAATAAAAAGATCTGGGGGGAGTAGAATTTTGGCAAGCGTGAAAAATTCATGTTGCCAAAATTTTACCACCCCCCCTCCATTTCTGATCCTTTGCATCTTCAGTCAATTTCTTTTGTAGTTTTAGTTTACAAGTCGAGATATGTTACTGCAGCAAATATGGAGTCCAACAGTGCTTGCAATAAAAAGATCTGGGGGGAGTGGAATTACAGCAGAGTGGAAAATTCATGCTGCTGTAATTTCACTCCCCTCTCCATTTCTGATCTGTTGTGTCTACATGTTGGGATGTGTCACTGCAGTGAATATTAAGTCTTGCATTAATAACATAGGGGGAGTGGAATTATGGGAAAATTAATGGTGCCATGATTACATTACTTTCAATTTCGGGACTATTGTCTCCACAGTTTAGTGCAGTTGCAGTTTTTGTCTGCATTTTTGCTTGGGAATCTTGGATCTATCTGTGCTTCTAATGGGGGGGTCCTAATTATGACTCAAGGAAATATTCATGCTAATTTCACTGCTCTCAGTTTGTCTTGACATGTACCTCTAATGTTGATATTGCACATCGTTTGAGTCCACTGTTCCAACAGTAAGTAGTGACCTTCACAAAACTGGTATTTATGGTTGGACCTTACTTTTCGTTCATCTGGATTGGTTTATGTCCCCTAATAATGTTTCATATTCCAACATGATAATGCCTGCAAACACACAGCTAAAAACATTTTCAAAAGTATTCTTAGAACACAAGGTTAAAGTCAAACTACCATGGCCAGCACAACTACGGAATCTAAACTTAATTGAAACTGTGGAAAGTTCTGGAGCGCTAAATGCCGACTAGATCTTCTCTTTCGTCCTTAAAATCTGGAGTCTATCCATGAAGAATGGGTCACTTGCCCACTTTGCACAGTGCAGAAATCGTACTAAGGATTTTGAAGGCAGAGAGCGGACCTTCTCACTATTACAAGACATCATGTTATGCAGGCGATTCCGACATTTTGTACACCCCCGTACACTGTCGAATCATGTCCTTTTTTGTTAGTATACATGCATTTTGTTAGCTATTTTTTGTAAAACATTAACCAGCACTCACAAAAGGATCCAATTGCGGAATAATTTTAATCAAATTCAAATGCACAGAGGCAGCATACAGACGTTAGCTATTCTACACCTGTATTGTCTTGCTTCCATGATTGGTGTTTGTCAATTAATTCTGGTCATTCGGTGAAATATTAAAAAGTGATACCTTTAATAATATAATGCAGCTTATTGTACCTCAGAGGTTACAATGTTAGCTAAGGTAGAACTGTCCTCAAAAACTCCATAATTGGAGCTTGCCAATTTATTCAGTTTTTTCAGTTAAATACTAAAAAGCAATACTTTTAGTGAAATTAGCCGTCCTTCTTTCATGCTTAAATTCCACCTCAAAACTTACAACTTTAAGCAATAGAACTGCCATCAAAAAAAGCATGCGTTAAAATGATAGAAACAGCTTTCTAATTAGTTTTATGGAAGATCAAGATTTAACTAGAGAATGTGATTCCAGGGAATTACGAGTGCATGAAAATGCAAGCTGTAGTTGTTTAACGTGGAATTTGTGGCAAATAATTGCTTTATGATATTGGTAGCTTGGTTGTTAGTCGGATGACGAGAAAATTCCGGTAGAAATTTTGAATGCCTGCTGTTCTACACATACAGCGTTCGGGGTGCTTGCCAGGGTTCTAGGAACCGGTTAATATGGTGTTCCGGGTCGTTGCTAGGGCATTGCTAGGCAGTTGATATGTTGTACTGGGTGGTTGCTAAGGCATTGTTAGGCAGTTTCTATGGAGTTCCGGATTGTTGCTAGGGCGTTGCCTGGCAGTTGCTATGGTGTTCTTGATGGTTGCTAGGGCGTTGTTAGGCGATTGCTATGGAGTTCGGGGTGGTTTCTAGGGCATTGCTAGGCGGTTTCTATGGTGCTCCGGTTGGTTGCTAGGGAGTTGCAAGGTGGTTGCTAGGGTGTTGCTAGGCAGTCGCTATGGAGTTCTGGGTGGTTTCTAGGGCGTTGCTTGGCAGTTGCTTTGGTGTTCCGGGTGGTTGCTAGGGCGTTGCTAGGTGGTTGCTACGGTGTTCTGGGTGGTTCCTAAGGTGTTGCTAGGCAGTTTCTATGGCGTTCCGTGTGGTTGCTGGGGCGTTGCTTGGCGGTTGCTATGGTGTTCCGGGTGGTTGCTAGGGCATTGCTAGATAGTTGCTAGGGTGTTGATATAGGGTTGCTATGGTGATCTGGGCAGTTGCTGTGGTGCTCCGGGTGGTTGCTAGGGCATTAGTAGGCGGTTGCCAGTTGGAATGATTGAACAGTTGAATGGTTGAGTAGTTTAAAAAGCTAACTTATTTAATTGTGATTTATTGTAGTGAGGACTTTTATTTTGAAACAGTTGTGGACAGAGGAAACAGTTGGCAGCAGTCATATTGATCACAACTGACAGTTGGAATGGCTAAACAGTTAAATTGTTGAGTAGTTTAAATAGTTAAATTATTTAATAGTGAAGTATTGTAGTGAGGACTTTTATTTTGAAACATTTGTTGGCAGAGGAAACAGTTCAACAGGATCTGTTGTCTTAAGAGAGCCAGATTGTAGTGTTAAAGCCCGAGAAACTGACAGTTGCTGCAGGTGGCCAGGACACCTAGCACAAGATTCTAATTGCTTCATGGCCCGACTGTGTTGTCATCAGCCCAATGTTAAATCTATGGGGGAAAAAATAAATAGTTTTTATTTAATAGTTTAAAAAGTATAAAAGTTACAAAGATGAAAAATGCACAGGTGTCATAAGTAAGATCTACGCAACGCAGTTTGAATGAAGTTTCTACGTTAAATGGTTGAGGCCGCATTCAGTGTGTTCAAATAATAATAATAATAATAACTAGAAAATTCCGGTAGAAATTTTGAATGTGCCTGCTGCTCTACACGTACAGTGTTCGAGGTGCTTGCCAGGGATCTGGTAAGCTGTTGATATGGTGTTCTGGGTGCTGTATAGGGCGTTGCTGGGCGGTTGCTATGGAGTTCCAGGTGGTGGCTAGGGCATTGCTAGGCAGTTGCTATGGTGTTCTGGGTGGTTGCTAGGGCATTGCTAGGTGGTTGCTCTGGTGTTCTGGGTGGTTGCTAGGGCATTGCTAGGCAGGTGCTATGGTGTTCTGGGTGGTTGCTAGGGCATTTCTAGGCGGTTACCATGGAGTTCTGGGTGGTTGCTAGGGCTTTGCTAGGCAGTTGCTCTGGTGTTCTGGGTGGTTGCTAGGGCATTGCTAGGCCGTTGCTATGGTGTTCTGGGTGGCTGCTGGGGCGTTGCTAGGCGGTTGCTATGGTGTTCTGGGTGGTTGCTAGGACGTTGTTCGGCGGTTGCTATCATGTTCATGATGGTTACTAGGGCGTTGCTAGGCGGTTGCTATGGTGTTCTGGGTGGTTGCTAGGGCGTGTAGTGGGAAAAATATCCCAAAAGGTTCTAAATTCAGAGTATTACTATAATCACAGTTCAACAGAGAAAACTCAGCCAGGTTCTTATAGCCCCTGAGAACTGCTGCAAGCCTGTGGAGCTGTGAAGAAACAAAAACTCATAAATCTGTCAAAAAAGCAAGATAAGAAGGCCTCTAGCAGGCAAACCAAGGCTGGCTGGATGAGCTAATCTTCCGGAATGACCATATTGGTCAGCCCAGTCCCAGTACCTGAGCATGCGCACCCAAGTATTCTGGAACCATCCATGACCCAGATAAGTTACTGAACTTTCGGTGAACCCAGGTTTGGGAGGCTCATATGTGGTCCTCGAGCGTCCCTGGAGGCTTAAAATTAATTTACACTATGATGTAATGCCAAACTTGTTACTAAGGGTGGAGTGTTGCTATATGATAATGAACCAATCAGAAAGTAATAATGTTGGATAAGGTGGGATGAGTCATGTTTAATCCCACCTAGAGGGACGTGCCAAAACGATAATAAATACGAGGGTTCGGACAGTCAGTGGTCAGTCTGTGTCGGGTGATTGATGAAGAATGAATGCTATGTGGTTTGCGCAGACCAGCCTGGGCTTTGTACTTCACTTTGAGCGACTTGCAAGAAACCCAATTGCATCAGACTCTGGAGAATGTGTCCGTTCCTTGAAGGTAGATTTACAAGGGTTAGGAGAACACTTGGTCCACAAGTGTTTTCACCCACAGGCGTTGCTGGGCGGTTGCTATGGTGTTCTGAGTGGTTGTTAGGGCATCGCTAGATGGTTGCTATGGTGTTCGGGGTGGTTGCTAGGACGTTGCTAGGTGGTTGCTATGGTGTTCTGGGTGGTTGCTAGGGCGTTGCTAGGCGGTTGCTATGGTGTTCTGGGTGGTTGCTAGGGCGTTGCTAGGCAGTTGCTGTGGTGCTCTGGGTGGTTGCTAGGGCGTTGCCAGGCGGTTGCCATGGTGTTCTGGGTGGTTGTTAGGGCGTTTCTAGGCGGTTGCTATGGTGTTCCGGGTGATTGCTAGGGCGTTCTGGGTGGTTGCTATGGTGTTATGGGTGGTTGCTAGGTCATTGCTAGGCGGTTGCTATGCTGTTCCTAATTGTTGCTTGGGCGTTGCTTGTCAATGTTTGGGAGTTGGAACAGAGTTTCTACGTAAATATATGAGTTCACGGTGAGAGGGTGAAGATGAGGGAGTGTGAAAGATTTTCTCATTGACTTCCATTATAACAAGGTTTCAGAAGTGCATGTTTTTCCAGAATTGTGGGAAATCTGTAAGTCGGATCGCTTAGAAAAGTCATAGCACACTCCTCACAAGGGAGCCGCACATTTTCATGTGAAATGTGTGGGGATCGGGTGAAAACTGTGGGAGGAGTAGCGAACCGTGCGATTATGGAAGAATATGGAAGAATAACTAGAAAATTCCGGTAGAAATTTTGAATGTGCCTGCTGCTCTACACGTACAGTGTTCGAGGTGCTTGCCAGGGATCTGGTAAGCCGTTGATATGGTGTTCTGGGTGCTCTATAGGGCGTTGCTGGGCAGTTGCTATGGAGTTCCAGGGGGTTGCTAGGGCATTGCTAGGCAGTTGCTATGGAGTTCCAGGTGGTGGCTAGGGCATTGCTAGGCAGTTGCTATGGTGTTCTGGGTGGTTGCTAGGGCATTGCTAGGTGGTTGCTCTGGTGTTCTGGGTGGTTGCTAGGGCATCACTATGGTTGCTATGGTGTTCTAACTGGTTGCTAGGGCGTTGCTAGGCGGTTACTATGGTGTTCTGGGTGGTTCCTAGGGCGTTGCTAGGCAGTTGCTATTGTGTTCTGGGTGGTTCCTAGGGCGTTGCCAGGCGGTTACTATGGTGTTCATTGCTAGGTGGTTGCTCTGGTGTTCTGGGTGGTTGCTGGGGCATCACTATGGTTGCTATGGTGTTCTGGGTGGTTCCTAGGGCGTTGCTAGGCAGTTGCTATGGTGTTCTGGGTGGTTGCTAGGGCGTTGCTAGGCAGTTGCTATTGTGTTCTGGGTGGTTCCTAGGGCATTGCCAGGCGGTTGCTATGGTGTTCTGGGTGGTTCCTAGGGCGTTGCTAGGCGGTTGCTATGGTGTTCTGGGTGGTTGCTAGGCAGTTGCTATGGTGTTCTGGGTTGTTGCTAAGGCATTGCGAGGTGGTTGCTAGGGCGTTGATAGGCGGTTACCATGGAGTTCTGGGTGGTTGCTAGCGCTTTGCTAGGCAGTTGCTATTGTGTTCTGGGTGGTTGCTTGAGCATTGCTAGGTGGTTATTATGGTGTTCTGGGTGGTTGCTAGGGCATTGCTAGGCGGTTGCTATGGTGTTCTGGGTGGTTGCTAGGGTGTTGCTGGGTGGTTGCTATGGTGGAGTGGTTGCTAGGGCGTTGTTGCTATGGTGCTATGGTGTTCTGGGTGGTTGTTACGACGCTGTTAGGTGATTGCTATCGTGTTCTTGATGGTTGCTAGGGCGTTGCTAGGCGGTTGCTATGGTGTTCTGGGTGGTTGCTAGGGCGTTGCTAGGCAGTTGCTATGGTGTTCTGGGTGGTTGCTACGGCGTTGCTAGGCGGTTGCTAAGGTGTTCTGGGTGGTTGCTAGGGCGTTGCTAGGTGGTTGCTATGGTGTTCTGGGTGGTTGCTAGGACATTGCTAGGCGGTTGCTATGGTGTTCTGGGTGGTTGCTAGGGCGTTGCTAGATGGTTGCTATGGTGTTCTGGGTGGTTGCTAGGGCGTTGCTAGGCGGCTGCTATGGTGTTCTGGGTGGTTGCTAGGGCGTTGCTAGACAGTTGCTATTGTGTTCTGGGTGGTTGCTAGGGCGTTGCTAGGCGGTTGCTATGGTGTTCTGGGTGGTTGCTAGGGCGTTGCTAGGCGGTTGCTATGGTGTTCTGGGTGGTTGCTAGGGTGTTGCTAGGCAGTTGCTATGGTGTTCTGGGTGGTTGCTAGGGCGTTGCTAGGCAGTTGCTATTGTGTTCACGGTGGTTGCTGGGGCGTTGCTAGGTGGTTGCTATGGAGTTCGGGGTGGTTGCTAGGGCACAGCTAGGCGGTTGCTATGGTGTTCTGGGTGGTTGCTAGGGCGTTGCTAGGTGTTTGCTATGGTGTTTTGGGTGGTTGCTAGGGCTTTGCTAGTCAGTTGCCATGGTGTTCCGGGTGGTTGCTGGGGCATTACTAGGCAGATGCCAGTTGGAATGGTTGAACAGTTGGATGGTTGAGTAGTGATAATCTTTAAGTTATTTAATTGTGAATAATTGTAGTGAGGACTTTTATTTTGAAACAGTTGTGGACAGAAGAAACCGTTGGCGGGAGTCATAGTTGATAACAACTGACAGTTGGAATGGCTGAACAGATAAATAGTTGAGTAGTTTAAATAGTTAAATTATTTAAAAGTGAATTATATCAGTGAGGACTTTTATTTTGAAACAGTTGTGGACAGAGGAAACAGTTGGCGGGAATTGTAGTTGATGACAACTGACAGTTGCAATGGCAGAACAGTTTGATCGTTGAATAGTTTAAATAGTTAAATTATTTAAGTGATTTCTTGTAGTGAGGACTTTTATTTTGAAACAGTTGTAGGCAGAGGAAACAGTTGAGCAGGATCCGTAGTCTTAACCCCCTGTTAACCAAGTACCTTTCCAACTATGTAAAAATCATTTCCCTAGGCAAATATGTTGATTATGGGCCAACATTTGGAAAAATAGTTTAAAAAGAATTACTTTATTTTTTTTAATTTATATTTATTTTTTTTTTTTTTTAAATTTTAAAATTTTAACTTGACAGACCATTCAAGTTATTTTCAAATGTTTATTTGGCAATAAAAAACAAAACCAGCAGGGTGTCCAGGCTGTTAACCCTTTCACTTCATGTAGCAGATATGCTACTGTGGTTAATAGAGGGTTAAGAGAGCCAGATTCTCGTCTTAAAGCCTAAGAAAATGACAGTTGCTGCAGGTGGTCAGAACACCTGGCACAAAATTCTATTTGCTTAATGGCCCTTCTGTGATGTCATCAGCCCAATGTTAAGTCTATGGGGGGAAAAAAATAATTGTTTTCTATTCATAGTTTAAAAAGTATAAAACTTACAAAGATGAAAAATACATTGCACAGGTGTCCAAAGTAAGACCTATACGCAACGCAATTTGAATGAAGTTTCTACGTTAAACGGTTGAGGCCGCATTAAGTGTGTTAGAAGAAGAATAATAACTAGCACTCTGCCCATGGGGATCCACGGGTTCTATTTTATGTAACTTCGTCTTTATATTACAGTGAACAATGCACCATAATGATGTCATCACATGCACCTCTATGATGTCATCACGTTGCTATGGTGTTTCCATAAACACCAAGGTGGCTGTCACGGGACCGATGTTTTTATAGTAACTAAAACTAAGTAACTATCAAGGGGAATACGCTGCTCTGACATTCCGCGCTCAGTGGAACACGAAGTCGCCTGCAAGACGGAGCAAAATAGCGTCGCTCACGTTATGCTGCAGATTAAGCGTTACTTTCTCTTGTGGTCTGGCATCTGTTTTTTTTGGGATTCGGGACTCCTGTGGATGAACTGGCTTGGGTTCAAAAGGGGGAATCCCCCGGTATCCCCCTCTCCTGGGGATTCCCCCTTTTAATAGCGTCGCTCACGTTATGCTGTAGATGCGCGCCCGGTGGAATCTAGCACTGAGTGGCCGGACACATACACACACGCACACACACACACACACACACACACACACACACAGGCCACTCGGCTATTATAATATAGATAATAATAATAATAATAATAATAATAATAAGAAGAAGACCAGAATAACAATAGAGCGCTTTTTCATGCACTCTAATAATAATAATAATAATAATAATCAGTGGCGTGTGGTGGAAAGAGCACAAGGGGGGCGTTAAACATGTCTTTAAATTGCTTATTAGTCTTGATCTGTTTTCAGTCAATTTCCCTCGTAAAGGAAACTTGAACTCTCCCTTCTCAGGTGTAGCTAATTGTCTTCGCTAAGACGAGAAGTCAAACGCACCAGTTGAACGCAAAAAAGCGCGTTTCAATCTTTTTCAATTAAACAATCATTACGCACAGGTTTGACGACTTGCTTAGGATGTGACAAAATTTAACGCGGACAAGCCACAGTGGATTTTTCGTGAAGAGTTGCCTATTAAGGCATGTGAATTAAACATTTTATAGAATTTATTATTCACTCGCCTAAACATTTCATTATAAGGAAAACTGACATGTTGACCCAGAACAATGATTGAAAATCGGGTCCCTAATCTCATCCGTTTCAAGGGATGTTTTCCGCCCCACCATTTTTCCGTCCACCACCCGCCACTGATAGTAATAATAATAATAAGACTTCGGATAACAGTAGAGTGCATTTTCACGCACTCGAATTATTTGCTTTTTTACTTCGTGCATTCATCCGGATTATCATATTTTGAAGCCCATAATAATTAGTCTTTGGCGCCGTTTATGTCAACGAAGTCGAATGGCAGCAACAGCGTTTCTGGCGTAGAGCTGCGCACTGTAGCTTAGAGCGAAAGCGCGTTCACGAGACGGAGGGTAGAATTTTGGCCGGGAGTCGAAAAATGGCACACACGCTAACGGGACCGTTTGAACGACTTACACGCATGCAGTGATCCGGATGTAATGTCAAGGTTAACGTGGCATTCGATACATGCATTGAGAATATATTCTGGGCCATTTTTGTGGCTAAAGGAGAGGAAATTAGGCCAAAGCATCTTACCTAAAGGGCGCATCTTGACCCGGTATACCCTGCCCTCATTTAATCCAAAAACATTTACGTGTGGAAACATCATAAATATTTTAATAAGTACAAGTTGACAAATGCATGTATCGCGTCAAAGTCTGAGCTTTACTGCAAAAGGCGGCTGAGATGGACTAAAAATATGAAAATGTGCGAAGAACAAGAATTATAAGTTCCCCGCAGCAAACATTTCCAAATTTACGAGTAAACAGTTCATTCCAAGTTTGGTTTGGTGGCGCATTGCCTTTTAGCGAGGTTACGCCCCACAGGCTCAGATAATATAAACGGTTGTGAGCGCCTTGCCGCTGATTGAGCGCATCATACCGGACGCAATGAAGATACTGCTCACTCTCGCCCTAGCGTGCGCACTGCTCTCCCAAGGTATTCAATCTGCTCATTTGAAAGTTGCAGCCCACAGTGCGGACTATTGTACCAGTTGTGGTTTTCGACGCGATTCTATTGTAAACTGGAAAACAATAAACTGACTGTTTTTCCTCATATATTTCAGTATCCTCATTGGAATGTTACAAGCCTTCAGACTCATCATGCTCGAACAAGGAAGTAACAGAAAAATGTAAAGGTAATCAGACGAAATGTGCAAGTTTCACTCGATACACCGTCTCCACCCCCTTCGGTGAGTTATAATGTTGAATTCATAACTGTTAAATATAGTCTATACGGGATCAGAGCACAATCGTTTGATGTCCATGTTAGAGGTTTAGAGAAAAATGGCTTTTTAGGTTTGCAAGTGTTCTATTAAAGCTGGTATTTTATATAATTTTTATATCAGTCTCTATTTTGCGGCATGGTTCATAAGTAGATTTGTAATGCCACGCCTCCGGCGCCCTCAGTCACCGGTCTATTAAGACCAGGTCTGCATTCAACGCTGCACCTGGATCACCCTCATCTGTTATTCATTGGCATTACCGCCTTGCTCTCTTTATATAAACCAGAGCTTCGTGCTCTGACGGTGCAAAGTCTCGTAAGCCTGTTGCTAAGCTCTTGTCTTGTATAGACAGTGTAACTGTGTAATCGCGTATCTTTAAAACCAGTGGCGGATCTAGGATTTTTCTAAGTAAGGGGCCATCAAGGGGCCATATTTCTCACAGAGGGGCCAAGTATTTGTCCAACATTCATGCACACAGTCACATTTATGATAAGGTGTGTGTGTGTGTGTGTATATATCTCACCAGTCATATCAAGCTTGCATGCAGCTGAAACCATGTTGTCTATCAGACCTCAACCATTTTATTAAAAATTAAGAAAAGGACTTGAAATCATGAAATATCAAGGTGAGCTCTGGTAGAGGTGAGGTGCAAGAATTCAAGTATTCAGGATACTGAAATTATCCTTCACTCAGCAGTGTCCAAATTTTTTCACTAAACATGTAGCCTATGAAATTGTAAATCCTATGTATTGAATCTAATATTGAAATATTACAATTTCATGACTAAACACAACATGAGATTACACAATGTGCAAGTAGTCTGATCTTCAGTGAGACAGAGATCCAGATAAATGCCAAGGCAGTACCTACATTCATACAAACTTTATACAAAGTAAGTACAAGTAAGTACAAAGTACATTCATACAAAGTAAGGTGGATCTGCACTTTGATTTCTTCACTGATCCTTTAATTTAGGATGCATTCATTTACTGTTTTCACTATTTTTATTCACAACAGTCACAAACAGACAGAGGTAAAATATTGAGTGCACATTAACTAAAATGTAGTGGAGATTCTCACAATAGCACTTCCATACAATTACTACTAAACTGGTACAAACAAGTGTGTTATGAGTTTTAACATTCAAGTTACCTGCTAATTGCTAAAGTTGCTCTTCAAGCAGAAAATCTGCAAACATTTAGCGCCAATGTCAATTGGGATTTAACAGTGTGACCATTATTTATCTTCAGTGCCTTTTCATATCGATATCAGACATATTACAGTTGTTGTTGTGCCAAGATGATGTCTGACCTGGTGAAGAGGGATTAGAGCTGCCCTGCTCCTGACCGTGACCATCCTCTGTCGCTCTCTCCCGGTCTCCCTCTCTCTCCGTGCTCTCTCCATGCTCATTTTCGCTGTGGTATTGTTGGAGTGTGAACCAATGAGTGTATATAGAACTGGAGCGGCTGTCGGAGCGAGAAAGTTGAAGAAATATGGCGTCCAGTGCACCGCACCTCTGCATTTCCCATTGACTATAATGGAAAAAAATTCCTGCTATTTGTTATCTAAAAGGTATACAATCACAAATCCTTCCTGCGTAGGACTGGATTACATAATAAAAAATGAATCGAGGCGCAATTTTGCTTGACACTTTTCGAGAATGTAGTTATGAGTTGTTGTTTTAGTCAACGGTTAATCCATTGGTAGGTCAATATGACTCACATCTGACTCTGATTGGTCACTCACATAGTAGTGGTGAATAGCCTACAAGAACATTGCCGTAAGTAGTTTGAACTGTTACTGAGCTATGTTTTTATCTCACGGATCATACAGCCGAGCAGTATGCAGAAACGTTATCTTTGCTGGCAATCATTGAAAGCTAGCCAGTTTGGTCGACTGCCTCAGCTAGGATTGAGTTATCGTAATCAAAAAAAAAAAAAAAAAAACTCAACAGCTTGCTCAATAAATAGTTCTTAGATAGGCCTGATAAGGATGCTTTAATTTGTACAATTCATCCAGAATGAACACCGCTAACGTTACACGAACTTTTCGGCCAGGTCATTCACTATGGCTAATGCTATATGTGGATATGCAACTTGGCTAACATTACATGGGCATGAGAGCTATAGCTGGCCATCACCCTTTGTAAGCAACGTGAGTTTATTGTGCCAACAAAGTTTATCTAGCTAGCTAAATTACAGATAAAGTTTGCCATCACAGCCATCTACAGCGACTCGATTACCTCGCTAACACGCTAGTTAGTGTTGTGCTTCCCATTAAGACATGTTTTTATATTTTCAACGTCTCGAACAGTGTCATATAAAATTGCGCATTAATTTTTATATGTTTTTAGATCACAACTATGTTGAAATCTTTTCGGAAGACCCCTTAGTTTGGCGGAAAATGGGAGGAATTTCTCCATTGTAGTCTACGGGAAACTGAGAAGCGCGGTGCACTTGAGGCCATATTGATTTCTTCAACTGCGCTTATAGAAGGAAGCGGCGGCAGCCTTTCCAGTTCTTTTTTGGTGTGAACCAGTGTTCATTCAAATTGTCATCTTCTACTGTGAGCTTTATTGATCGTGAATATGCCTATTTGGCGCAGTACTGCCGCCAACTATTGGGCATGGAATTGAATTCACCTATAATCTGATTGTCATTCTCGGACAAAACGACAGATGAGTGACAGGACAGGGGCACTTCAGGGGGCCAATTAGATTTCAGATGGGGCCAATGCCCCCGTGGCCCCGCCCCTAGAACCGCCACTGTTTAAAACCCATTTCAAAACCGCTGTTTCCTTTATTATACAACATGTAGATCAGACCGAGCAATCTGATTGGTCAATTAGACGTTTAGAATGTTCTCAAATGAGCAAGACAGTACGGGTAGCCTGTGCTCAAATGAAAAATACCTCATTGCTGAAAATATTACTCCGCCTATCTTAGTTGCCTAGGCGATTGATTTCATTACTTTGTCAATTCGTTTGCATTTGTACATTGAAATGAACATTTAATAAACCAACACATCTGTGAAAACTGTCGTCTTTATTTCAGACATAAATTGATAATGGCCTGAAAAGGTGATTAGCGAAAGCCCCCGAAAGGTGGGGTTGAAATTATGTAACTCTGTTCAGACTTAATGTTACTGGTTACTTTTTTTACTTTTGCTGCTTAGCCACATTAATCGGAGCTAATGTTAAATTGGAGTGACACACCCCCAGCTGAAATGAAACATCTGCTGATGAGTTTATTTAAAGACAGATTTTTGTTCTGGTGCCAGCACTGGAAAGCCGTTGCCTACATTTAAATATAACCGTTTATATAAGTTCGTTCGATAAAGATCAGCTAAGTTGTTGTCACGGCACCTGCTAGCTTAAAAATGACTGAGATGTCGGCAGAAGTAGGCCTATAGGGTAAAGCGGGGTAAGACGCCCTCCTTAAGAACAATGTCCATTTTCTCTGAAAATATGAATAATTTGAATGTCAACATAATATGTACACAAGAAGTATGCCTAAGTAAACACATTTAGAGGGTAATCAAATCACACCAGACTACAACTTTGTTATTATAAAACAAAATGTAAAATCTTGAAAAGGGGGCATCTTACCCCAGGGCCTGGGGAAGATGCCCCCCCTACTGGGGTAAGATGCCCCTGGGGAGCATCTTACCCAACGAGTCATTTTGATCTATACAAACTTGGTATTTATGCATAATTTTAAACTTTATTTTCAAATTTTGGCATTGCTCTAACTTTGACTGAAACACAAATGTTACATAACACATACAGAAATGATTATTGATTGTTTTTAACAACCGTTTGATTCATGCCAATTTCAAATTAATAGGCCTGTGACAAATCACAATTGCAGAGATTTGTTTGTACAAAACCCAAAACCAGTGAAGTTGGCCCGTTATGTAAATCGTAGATAAAAACAGAATACAATGATTTGCAAATCCTTTTCAACTTATATTCAATTGAATACACTGCAAAGACAAGATGTTTAATGTTCAAACTGAGAAACTTTTTTTTTTTTTTTTGCAAATAATCATTTACTTAGAATTTAAAGGCAGCAACACATTGCAAAAAAGTTGGCACAGGGGCCTTTTTACCACTGTGTTACATCACCTTTCCTTTTAACGACACTCAGTAAACGTTTGGGAACTGAGGAGACCAATTTTGAAGCTTTTCAGGTGGAACTCTTTCCCATTCTTGCTTGATGTACAGCTTAAGTTGTTCAACAGTCCGGGGTCTCCGTTGTCGTATTTTACGCTTCATAATCGCGCCACATTTTCAATGGGAGACAGGTCTGGACTACAGGCAGGCCAGTCTAGTACCTGCACTCTTTTACTACGGAGCCATGCTGTTGTAACACGTGCAGAATGTGGCTTGGCATTGTCTTGCTGAAATAAGCAGGGCGTCCATGAAAAAGACGTTGCTTGGATGGCAACATATGTTGCTCCAAAACCTGTATGTACCTTTCAGCATTAATGGTGCCTTCACATATGTGTAAGTTGCCCATGCCTTGGGCACTAATACACCCCATACCATCACAGATGCTGGCTTTTGAACTTTGCGCCTATAACAGTCCGGATGGTTTCTTTTCCTCTTTGGTCCGGAGGACACGACGTCCACAGTTTCCAAAAACAATTTGAAATGTGGACTCGTCAGACCACAGAACACTTTTTCCACTTTGCATCAGTCCATCTTAGATGAGCTTGGGCCCAGCGGCCCGGGCGGCGTTTCTGGGTGCTGTTAATAAATGGCTTTCGCTTTGCATTGTAGAGTTTTAACTTGCACTTGCAGATGTAGCGACGAACTGTAGTTACTGACAGTGGTTTTCTGAAGTGTTCCTGAGCCCATGTGGTGATGTCCTTTACACACTGATGTATGGTTTTTGATGCAGTACCGCCTGAGGGATCGAAGGTCACGGGCATTCAATGTTGGTTTTCGGCCTTGTAAACTACGTGCAGTGATTTCTCCAGATTCTCTGAACCTTTTGACGATATTACGGACCGTAGATGATGAAATCCTAAATTTCTTGCAATAGCTCGTTGAGGAATGTTGTTTTTAAACAGCTCACGCATTTGTTCACTAAGTGGTGACCCTCGCCCCATCCTTGTTTGTGAATGACTGAGCATTTCAGGAAGCTGCTTTTATACCCAATCATGGCACCCACCTGTTCCCAATTAGCCCGTTCACCTGTGGGATGTTCCAAATAAGTGTTTGATGAGCATTCCTCAACTCTCTCAGTCTTTTTTGCCACTTGTGCCAGCTTTTTTGAAACATGTTGCAGGCATCAAATTCCAAATGAGCTAATATTTGCAAAAAAATTACAAAGTTTACCTGTTCGAACATTAAGTAACTTGTCTTTGCAGTGTATTCAATTGAATATAGGTTGAAAAGGACTTGCAAATCATTGTATTCTGTTTTTATTTACGATTTACACAACGTGCCAACTTCACTGGTTTTGGGTTTTGTAAATCTTTTTGTCATTTTTGGCTTTAAATCCCCCCCTATACACACACACACACACACACACACACACACACGCGCGCACAAACATGCACGCGCGCACACACACACACACACACACTGCACGCGTCAGCAGCACACACACACACACACACACACACACACACACGTGTGCAGTACACAGGCTACAGTTTGTGAAGAATCCAGCTACGAATCCAGCTAGCTAGCTACAGCAAGCTAATATAGCTTAATGCTATTATTGTGACATAAAGTCAGCCAAGTAGCTTTGTAAACTGGTAATAATACATTTCTTTCCGCTGATTAGCTAATAGGTTAATTAAGTTAGATGATGGTGTACATACTTTCCCAGAAATATAACATTAGCAAGGCTAAATATTCAAAATCATGGGGGGGCATCTCCCCCCCCCCAAAGTCATACTTTTTACACTTTCACGTATTGCAAAAAAAGTATTCTGTATTTTTTGTTCAAACTAATAGATCACCCTCCACAAGACTATCATGTTAACATTTAAAAAAAAGTTTGTGTATATATCCTTACAAAAAAACACAGAGGCTTATTTGGTAGGTCAAAATATTACATCAACTTACCCCAAAATCTGTTCTCTGGATGCCCGCCAAAAATTAAAATGATTTCAATGCTAAATAAAGATAATTAGCAAGGCCACTACGATCCAAGGAAAGAGCTGAGATGAACATTGTCGCCATCTAGTGGTCAGTAGGGGAATTAAGGGGGGCGGGGCTGCTTACCCAGAGGGGCGCCTTACCCCGCTCTACCCTAACTATCAGTCCATAGCGGATATTCTAGTTACAACACGATTGAGGTAGCAAAGCAGTTTTGTGTTGCTATTAGCGGTATTTATTCAGTTTTGGGAAATCACGATGTCTAGAAAACATAAGCCAAAGTTTGCTGGCTGACAAGGACTAGTTAACGTCGGATCTCATGTATTTCCACGGAAACGGAGAGAACACTAGCAAAAACTTTTATATTTTGAGAGCGAAATGCCCACATGAATAAATTTTGATAATATATTTTATTTAGTTGGTAATAGTTGTATAATCGCATTTTTACACTCAAGGGTGCGCTTGACCGTCATTCTTGTCACGACAGTGATGCGGCCAGGAACGAGGTGCTTGGCGCCGAGTTTCGTTAGCATCACTGTCGTGACAAGAATGACGGTCAAGCACACCCTCTCGTGTAATAATGCTTTACTATGAGTTAAGCGCATTATTGTAATTGTGTTTAGAACATTGTTTCCTCTTTGTTTTGCATGTGGATTTGAAATGGATTGTGTGAGTATGGGTCTCTCTTAATTCTTCTAATTTGAGTTTTTTCAGTAATATAGTTATTAACTATGACCCTTATGATGTTCATGCTTAAAATTATTACCTATTCTTCGTCCTTCAAACTGAAGGAGCCTCAAGACCAAGAGGTAATCGGTTTCCACAAAATATTTGAGTTCACCACAGTTGTCAGGGTTTACAGTGCAGCTTTATGTTTACGTGTAAATGCCATCCGGTAAATGTCAGTCCTTAATTAACTGCCACAGCGACCAGAAGAGAACAAACACTCAAAAATAACTGACTAGCTATGTGTTTACACATAAAATCCTCCTGGTAAATGTCTGTACTTAATTGATATACCCTAAAAACAAGCACCTTCGTATGAAGCCAATCCAAGTAGTAATTTCATCAAACAATTTATTTAGTAAACAAACTGGAAACATTTTAAATGGAGCAAAACAATGCATGCAGCTTCAGCGCGTCACATGAAACACAATTGAAAGATTGATCATATTGGACAACTGTAAAGCCTTGTCATAAGCATGTAACTTTTATAACATTAAAAAGTGAAATTTACTGAATGCTTCCGATCGCAGCTGACAATACGCCGTTAGGCTAAATATTGTAAACGTGCGCAAAACTGCATGAACGTAGCTTCGGTGTGTCATCGCATGAAATTGAAACAGATTGGCCTTATAAAACAAGCCTACTGCAAAAATGAAAACTTATCACACACGCATGAGAGAGAGAGAGTCCTCATCAGCCGACCGACAGGCCTAATGTCTAATGTCTATTTCTCAGTGCACAATTGCAATGCGGATGGCTCGACGGCCATAAATAACGCAAACACATCAACAACCAATTCCAAATTGCATCGGCCTAAGTGTAATGAGCTACACCATGCTATACAATAACAAATTTTAATGAATTTTTGAGAGTGAAAAAAGTGCCTACTTTGTTTCATGATTATAGACCTACAAAACCAGGCGACGGGCCTTGGTGTTGAACCGCGGAGATGCTGACTTGCGCGTCTTTTTTAGATGGTGAATGTAGACGAAGGAAAGCCCTCCGATTGGACGGGCCAGACTGACAAGTAGGCGGGCCTAGGCCCATCCAGGCCCGGCCGTGGCTCCGCCTATGGCTGAAACTACCAGAGAGTAGCAAAGCCCTTGAAAATAGCTTCATTTCATGTATGAACAAGCTATGTGTTATGATTCTGCTCTGTCTGTTCTGTTTCTGCCATGCTTGTTATGTTTTCTCCATTCCCTGTTATGTTTATGATTATGTTTGTTAGGTTTTTGCCATGTTCTGTTCAGTTTTTGTACTTTGCCATGTTTTCATTTTTGCCATTCCCTTCCACTTTTCTGTTATAATCCGGTCCATGTTTTGCCATGCCCTGCATTGCACTTTGTCTCCCCTGTCTGGTCTCTTGTTTAGTTACAGCTTCTCCCCAGTCCCGCGTGTCACATGCTTAGGTGATTTCATGGTTTCTGGGTTTCAAACATTCCTTCCAATCTCGTTTGCTTCCTTCGCCTCTCTTTTCTATATTACTAACCAATACTATCAGTTTGTTGTTTTTGTTAAAGTTACTAACCCAGACTAACATTGTATATAATACTAACTTACTAACGAGCACCAGGGATTGTAAAGCTGCACTTACTAATTGATTAACAAGCTCTCAGCACTCGCCCTATTCTAGTCTCCGCCTCTTGCCTTCACTTAGTCTTTGCTGCAATTCAGCGGATCCTCCGCACCTGCTCCACTCTGTCCTTCTTCTCATAATCTGTGCACGTTAGAACTCCCCAACCGGAGCTGTATGTTTTGTCATAGGCTGTCTCGTGTTCCCTGTCCACGTTTTGGCTTTCGCCAATTTCATGTGGTTAGGTTCTCCCTCATGTTTTGCTCCCCACGTAATTAGTTTTATCCAGTTCACCTTTTCCTAATCATAGCATGTGACTTCCCTTCTGTGTATTTAAACAGTCTTCTCACAGCAGTTCCCGTCAGAACGTTTCTCTTGGTTTGCCTGTGCTACGCTTTGTTTTCGCCTTGTAATCTCGTGAATCTCTTCTGACTGGACCGTCCCGATTTTTTGATTTTGGCTCTGTATTGGTATTCTTATTATCTCTGTGTATCGAACCTCTTTTTTGTCTGACTACGATTTTTGTGATTGGTGCCCTGCTTACGACCTGGATTACGCCCTGTGGATTTTGATTTTTGGATTGTGGACTGCATGCCGTTGCCTCCCGCTCTCTGGGGTTCACCCCCCTTTTCCAATAAAATCCCATTTTTACTGCACTACTGGTTCTCGCGTCTGGCTCCAGATCGTTACCTAACACTATGTTTATATAACAGCATACTTAACTACCCAGCTTACTAAGACACAGTTGTGCTTGAAAGTTTGCATAATCTAGCTGAATATATGAAATATTCCCTTTATTTTGAAAATAAGACTCATCATGCAAAAACCTTTTTTAATTTAAGGATTGTGATCATGTGAAGTCATTTATCAGCACAAAGCCATTTGACTGCTTTGAAAATCATAATGATAACTAAAGTTACCTAAACTGCCCTGGTAAGTTTCCATACCCTTGAATGTTTGACCTTGTTATATAGACACAAGGTGACACACTCAGGTTTAAATGGCTATTAAGGGTTCCACACCTGTGACTTTTTACACTGTAGCTAGTGAGTTTGTTAGCTCCTGAATGGATGCACTGATCTGGCTAGACATTGAGCCATGTGGAGAGACAAAGAACTGTCTAAGGACCTTCGTAACAAGGTAGTTCAACTTTTCAAAGATGGAAAAGGATATAGAAAGATATCCAAAGACTTAAAAATGCCAGTCAATACGGTTCAGTCCGTGATTAAGAGGTGGAAAATAAGGGGATATGTTGATACCATGCTAAGGTCAGGGAGGCCAAGAAAGACTTCAGCCCAAACTGCCAGGAGAATTGTTTGGGGTACAAAAAAAATTTCCACACGCTACCTCAAGAGACTTACAGTATGCTATGGGAAAGGATGGTTTGGTCGTTTCAAGGAGCACAGTAAGGAGGTACTTAAACAACAATGAGCTGCATGGTCGAGTTGCTAGAAGGAAGCCATTATTGTGCCAATCCCACAGACATGCCTACCTAAAATATGCCAGACAACACCTTGACACACCTCACAACTTCTGGAATACTGTCATTTGGAGTGATGAGACCAAAATTGAACTTTATGGTCTTAACCATGAGCGCCATCTTTTGAGAGGCCCATGGTGAAAAATACACCATTCCCTCTGTAACGCATGGTGGCGGCTGTCTGATGTTTTTGGGGTGTGTGAGCTCTAAAGGCACAGGGAATCTTGTGAAAATTGATGGTAAGATGAATGCTGCATGCTGTCATGCATGCATGAAAATACTGGCAGACAATTTGCCTTGTTCAGTGCAAAAGCTCCACATGGGACTCGCTTGGACTTTCCAGCATGACAATGATCCAAAGCACAAGGCCAAGTTGACCCTCCAGTGGTTACAGAAGAGAAAGGAGAAGGTTCTGGAGTGGCCATCACAGTCTCCTGACCTCAATATCATCGAGCCGCTTTGGGGAGATCTCAAACATGCAGTTCATGCAAGACGATCAAAGAATTTGCAGGAGCAAGAGGCATTTTGCACAGAAGAATGGGCAGCTGTACCATCTGAGAGAATTAGGGGCCTCATTGACAACTATCACAGAAGACTGCACACTGTTATCGATTTATTGATGCTAAAGGGGACAATACACAGCATTAAGGACTAAGGGTGTGCACACTTTTGAACAGGGTTCATTTCATTTTTTTTCCCTTATTGCCATGTTTTATTTGATGATCGTGCCATTCTGCATGACCTACAGTTGGATATGAATCTCACAAGAAATAAAAGAAATGTGTTTTGCCTGGCCATTCATGTTTTCTTTAACAAATGTCACCTATTTTACAATTTCAGCCAGGGAATGCAAACTTTTGAGCACAACTGTATATATTTATTTCATTTTGCTCCCAAGAGAATGAAAGCACATCCAAAAAAACCCTTCACTTTTATTTGACCAGATTAGCAACTTAATTTGGCTATTGGCTAACCGACTCATTATAAAGGGGGAAAAAATGGTGGGTAATTTTCTCCTGGCCCCAGATGGCAACAAAGGTTATACCTCGGGAGCAAATCATCTTACCTTTACTATTATTTGAGCTTTTAAACACAAGTTAATATCAGCAAAAACCCTTCCTCCAACAACAATCCTCTCTTCCAACTCTCCAACTCCCTTCTCAACGGCAGCCCAAAGTAACTGCACACAGAGCGACAGAACAGAGCAGCCAACAGAGCACAGAGCTGAACTGAAAAAGCACTGAGCACAGAGTTTTGTGTGGCTCAGAGTAAAACTGTTTGTCCCAAGAATTATAGATATAAGTTTATACACGTTTTCAATTTTTAAATATTTTGACTTTTTACATGGCATTTATACATTGTGCGTTGAAATTGCATAAAGTTGGTTTAATTCTTTCCTTTTTTGTGTTTGTCTTACAAGGCTAGCTTTGCAGAGTGATTGATATTTATTTATGTATTTTATTTATGGACTTTTTGTGTAAAACTGGATTCAGGACAGTGAGCCAGTGCGCCCTCTGCTGGTTTTCAGCACGCTTGTTAGGGGCCGGGCAGCCTAAGCTGCAGGGACCCTATTGTTATCCTGCATGTTCTTTTTTCTTCTTCTTCTGAGGAAATTCTACTTCCCATGCGCAAAAAATCACCAAACTTTGCACAAAGGTCCAGTCCCATGCCAGATTGCCTCAGCTGCAAAAACAGGCCAACAGTCTTGATGGTGGCACTATAGAAAGCCTCTAAAGTTCACAATTTTGAAAATTCACAACAAATAAACCATATGTGCTACAGATTTGCAACTTTCACCAAAATGTTGCCCCAATACTGAAGAAACTTTTGTACATTTAAACCTATTGCAAATTATTAAGTCCATCACTGTTTTTTCAAAAACTATAAAACTTACTAAACCTATCTCCTTCCCACAATTTTTTCTCAACTGACACCAAACTTGCAACAGAGCATCTTCAGACTGTCCAACACAAACGATCCACACAGATTTTTGATTTATCGAATATTGAGCCAACAGTGCATCAAAATGTTTGACTGTAAACGGTATTGTAAACATACACTTGCAAATTCTTGCTAAATACATTTTCAATGTTCATTAAAAAAAGACAAAATTTTTGAGTCATGGTAGATGACGTTTGGAAAAAATCAAAGTTTATCTCAAAAACTGAATTTTTTACAGCATTTTGAATTTCGCTCTCATGCGAACAATTGGAGTCAATGCAAAAATGTAATTTTTAAACATCAGTTTTTCACTTATGGAGCCAATAAATCATTGTTAAAAACAAATTACTAACTACTCCATGCTGTCTAGGTGCAATTTGTTTATTTTCGGATTTTTGTCTTTATAACTGAATTTTTGACAGCCGTTTGAAATCTGCCTTTACACGCTGTCATTGCAGCGGTAGAATTCCTATAACTAGTGCACTGCCTGTGGCCAAATGAGGCTGTGTTTGAAGGTGGGATGCACAAAGAGGTGTGGCTATAGCTGAGAGTGAGAGCAAGACAGGCTAGACAGGTGACACAGGCCTATGGGATTGTAACTTTTTGAAAATTAATCTGAAAAACTTCAAAATGAAGGATGCACACCATTGTGCCATGCGCAAGCCACATCCGAGAGCTTAGACCGATGTGATAAACAGTCAGAGAGATATGTGAGCCACAGACAGACAGACACACAGACAGACGCTTCTTGCTTTATAGATAGATAGATGAGCTTGAACAGCAGAGTTGGGTCCAAGTACTTTCAAGTACTTTTGAGAATTGTATGCAAGCATTTTCTTAAAAATACCATAGTGCTTGTATTTGTATCTGAGTACTACCTAATAATGCCTAATATGAGGCATTAGGCCTAATAATATTATTGGGCCTAATGCCTAATAATACCTAACAATAAGTACATGTACTTGTATCCAAGTACTTTTCAAAGTACTTGACCAATCTCTGTCAGCACTTACGAGACAGATTGGTCAAGAACTTTGAAAAGTACTTGGATACAAGTACAAGTACTTTAGGCAAAATAGGAAGTACTCTGATACAAGTGCAAGCACTTTGGTATTTAAAAAAAAAAATACTTGCATCCAATTCTTGAAAGCACTTGAACCCAACTCTCTTGAACAGTGGTTCTCAAACTTGGTCCTAGCGCCCCCCTGTGTATGCTGGTTTTTGTTCCAACCGCGACTACAATTGTAGAATTTTAAAAAGCTGTTAATTTGTCTTAATTAGCTGCATTCCATGTTTAGAGCTGTTATTTACCATCTTAAGCCATATTTTAATGGACATATCCACAGTGCCATGAAGAATAAAAACCCTTGAGCATATTGGACTAATTTTTTGAGGATTTTCAGGTTAAAACATATTTAAACAGATCAAATCAGACTTTGAGAAAATCAGTAAGCCCCAAATTAAGTTGCTGAACACAGGTGTTTTGAGTTCTTTCAAAATAATTGGCCTGAACTTAATAAAATTAAATAAAACAAGACAGGTATGACTCTATTGTTCACCAAATGAACTGGCAGTTTTTGCGACCATGTGTCAACAGTTTCACCGACAAGGGAGTGATTGATTGTTTACGTAGATTAAATGTTTGGTTAATTGTTTCCCTCTGCAGTTATTTATAATAGTTTCTAATATATCTCAATGTGGATATGAAATTTTTATTCTTCAAGGCTTGTATAGATTCTTCAACTGTGGCTTAAGAGGATAAATAACGACTCCAAACATAAATGCATCTAATTAAGACAAATAAACTGCTTGTTAAAATCCTAAGATTGCAATTATGGTTGGAACAAAAAGCAGCAAACAGTGAGGTGCCAGGACCGAGTTTGAGAACCCATACCTGTCAACTCACGCATCCTGCGTGAGACTCACGATTTTACCTCAATCTCACACACTCACGCATTGCCTCTCAAAATTCACGCATTATTGAAAAATATTTTCTAATTTTTTTACAACGTAACATATACACGAGGAGTATATATTATAGTGTCATTATAAAATGAAATTTTCCGTATTTTAAGACTTCCGCTTTCCTCCAATATGTAAGCATTCATCTGATTGGCTGGTTATAACCAACCAGAACAAAGCGATAAACACGTTATGTTGTGATTGAGCGCAAAATATTTAAACTATCAGTTTCTTTACAAAAGATGTATCTTGTCACGTGACTTTACTCAAGATGTATATTCACAAAGATATTTCCGTTTTTGTGTTGTGATGAACTTAAAATCTGTTGCCTCTAAGACAATATTATTTTCAAAATATATACAACTGATTTATATTACAAGTTTGTGTTATATGATGAACTTGCCTCAAAGACAATATAGTTTTCTAATCAGTAACTTTTGTTCCACAAAAGAAAATGTAGTTTTGAGATTAGTATTTGTTTTAGTAGTATGTATGCTGTCATGTGATTTTGTGATGGAAAAGACAGTCTTCAAATCATTTTTTGCTCAAGATTTGATGTGATTATTAAACGTTTGAAGGTAATGGACTGTGTTTTGCCTTTATCACGTGCTGAAAATTCTGAAATATTCTGTTTTTTTTATGTGTCTAATGTTGGTTATTGGTTTAATAACTAGAATAAAATGACCTAAAAATCACCTCTAAATAACCTGGACCACTGCTTCTCACTCATTGGAGCTCTCGGGGGTTGACAGCTATGAGAACCACTGAGCTAGAAGTAGTTTTGAACATATATTCTGCAGAGTTGTCTCTTGCTAATTAGCTCAGTGAGATAGAGCATAGTCTCTTGTGCCAGAGTTCAAGCCTCAACTGATGTAAAATGCACATTAGAATGCCACCTTTTTTCATCTTCCTACACTCTGCTTGTTGCTCAGAATTGCTTAATTTTGCCTAAAATTGCCCGGCCCTGGCCATTGCTGCGCAGCAGCTTTAATTAAGATTTGCCTTTACATCAAATGTGCTCGCATTTTTGAAGTGATGAAACCTTCCGAGATCTGGAAGAAACAAAATATGCTCTCGAATTTATTTTTTTATTTTTATTTATTTAGAAAAGTGAGTGGCTTTGAGTAAAAAAAAAATGCATGGATTGTATTGTCTCAAATATGATACACTTTATTTTTTATTTAATGTTCCTCGAGTTTTAGCGAGGTTGTTAAAAGGATCTTAGTTTGTTTTTCTATGCTCGGACATTAGCAAGCTTCATCTGTCTCCTTTAGTTAAATATGTGGCACCTGCAGTATCAGATGATGAATGATGATATCTGTACAGTTGGGAGAAAGTTTAAATTGTGAATAAAATCAAAATGACTTTCAGATCACATGAGCCAAGGGGCTCTAATTTCTTGGCGCAGCGCAGGATGGCGCAGCCCACGCAGTGGTAATTTTGTCCGGTGCAGCCCGCGCAGTGGTAATTTCGTGTGTGCAACACCGTGCGCTGCCACTTTGGCAATTTGGTAGACGGACGCGCGCCGACATGGGTGTGGTGGCGTAGTAGGGGGAGTTGTCACATATTCATCATGACACAGTGACAATTTCGTGCATTAAGGTTCCGTCAAAAGTGCGCAGAGAGCTCGCCAGCTCCAACCTGGTTTACTTTCTGTGCAGTGGTAATTTGGCTGACCGGCGCACAGTGCACACACGTCACCGAAACCTCACAGGCAGGTTTCCAGAATGTCAGGCACATTTCAATGCAAATAATAATTACAGCAACCTCTATTTAATGTAACTATCTGAATCAGGACATAAAGTATAGTATCTATATCGATTGTCCTGATGTCAGATTAAAGGCGGTTGGCACGCGTAATGGAAACTCGACCTGGCTTAATCAACGCAGCTGAATCTGTGATGCAAACTAACAACTTCACATCTTTCTCAGCATACCACAAACTGCCTCGGCATCAGGCAATGTGTATATATATATATATATATATATATATATATATATATAATGCTTGCGTTCTATGCTCAGTAAAGCCGCTTGCACACTGGACGCGAAACGAATTTTTCGCACGACTGATTAAATTCAAAGTCAATGCAAAGACGCGAATACACGCGTGTATTCGTGTCTTTGCATCAGTGACGTAGCCAGAAAAATGTCACTGGGTGTGCCTTGGAAAAATGGAGTGTGCCACTTTAATTTTCTCAAACACAAGAGGCTACGCACATTCACAAAAATAAAACAATCCATTACTCACTACCATATAGCAATAAGTTATGCGGTAGAGATTGCCTATAGGCAACAATCAGGCAGAAAATATATTGATAACTGAAGCCTCAGTCTCTGCAAAACAGGATAGGCCTACAGTTAATGTACCTGTACCAGAGCCTTCACAGAAATAAACCTATCCATTACTCTCCATATAGCTACAACACAGCCATAACAGTTAGCTTATACAGTTAATGTACCTGTACCAGAGCCTTCACAGAAATAAACCTATCCATTACTCTCCATATAGCTACAACACAGCCATAACAGTTAGCTTATACAGTTTATGTACCTGTACCAGAGCCTTCACAGAAATACACCTATCCATTACTCTCCATATAGCTACAACACAGCCATAACACAGTTAGCTTATACAGTTAATGTACCTGTACCAGAGCCTTCACAGAAATACACCTATCCATTACTCTCCATATAGCTACAACACAGCCATAACACAGTTAGCTTTTACAGTTAATGTACCTGTACCAGAGCCTTCACAGAAATACACCTATCCATTACTCTCCATATAGCTACAACACAGCCATAACACAGTTAGCTTATACAGTTAATGTACCTGTACCAGAGCCTTCACAGAAATACACCTATCCATTACTCTCCATATAGCTACAACACAGCCATAACACAGTTAGCTTATACAGTTTAATGTACCTGTACCAGAGCCTTCACAGAAATAAACCCATCCATTACTCTCCATATAGCTACAACACAGCCATAACAGTTAGCTTATACAGTTTATGTACCTGTACCAGAGCCTTCACAGAAATAAACCCATCCATTACTCTCCATATCGCTACAACACAGCCATAACACAGTTAGATTATACAGTTAATGTACCTGTACCAGAGCCTTCACAGAAATACACCTATCCATTACTCTCCATATAGCTACAACACAGCCATAACAGTTAGCTTATACAGTTAATGTACCTGTACCAGAGCCTATACAGAAATAAACCCATCCATTACTCTCCATATGTACAACACAGCCATTCACAGTTAGCTTAACAGTTAAACCTGTATCCATTACAGAAATAAACCCATCCATTAGCTACAACACAGCCATAACACAGTTAGATTATACAGTTAATGTACCTGTACCAGAGCCTTCACAGAAATACACCTATCCATTACTCTCCATATAGCTACAACACAGCCATAACAGTTAGCTTATACAGTTAATGTACCTGTACCAGAGCCTTCACAGAAATAAACCCATCCATTACTCTCCATATCGCTACAACACAGCCATAACACAGTTAGCTTATACAGTTAATGTACCTGTACCAGAGCCTTCACAGAAATAAACCCATCCATTACTCTCCATATCGCTACAACACAGCCATAACACAGTTAGATTATACAGTTAATGTACCTGTACCAGAGCCTTCACAGAAATCCATAAGCTACAACACCATCCATTACTTATACAGTTAATCCTGTACCAGAGCCTTCACAGAAATACACTATCCATTACTCTCCATATAGCTACAAGTTAACACAGTTAGCTTATACAGTTAATGTACCTGTACCAGAGCCTTCACAGAAATACACCTATCCATTACTCTCCATATAGCTACAACACAGCCATAACACAGTTAGCTTATACAGTTTATGTACCTGTACCAGAGCCTTCACAGAAATAAACCCATCCATTACTCTCCATATAGCTACAACACAGCCATAACAGTTAGCTTATACAGTTAATGTACCTGTACCAGAGCCTTCACAGAAATAAACCCATCCATTACTCTCCATAACAGTTAGCTTATACAGTTAATGTACCTGTACCAGAGCCTTCACGGAAATAAACCCATCCATTACTCAGCTACAACACAGCCATAACAGTTAGCTTATACAGTTACCTGTACCAGAGCCTTCACAGAAATACACCTATGTACTCTCCAGCTACAACCTTAACAGAATACAGTTAAAACCCATCCATTACTCTCCATATAGCTACAACACAGCTTATACAGTTAACACCAGTCACGGAAATAAACCCATCCATTATACAGTTAATGTACCTGTACCCAGAGCCTTCACAGAAATACACCTATCCATTACTCTCCATATAGCTACAACACAGCCATAACAGTTAGCTTATACAGTTAATGTACCTGTACCAGAGCCTTCACAGAAACAAACCCATCCATTACTCTCCATATAGCTACAACACAGCCATAACAGTTAGCTTATACAGTATATGTACCTGTACCAGAGCCTTCACAGAAATAAACCCATCCATTACTCTCCATATCCATACAAAACTACAACACAGCCATAACAGAGCCTTCACAGAAATACACCTATCCATTATACAGTACAATGTACCTGTAGAGCCTTCACAGAAATAAACCCATCCATTACTCTCCATATAGCTACAACACAGCCATAACACAGTTAGCTTATACAGAAATAAACCCAGCTACAACACCATTATACTCTCCATATAAATAAACCCATCCCTCCATATAGCTACAACACAGCCATAACAGTTAGCTTATACAGTTAATGTACCTGTACCAGAGTACCACAGAGAAATACACCTATCCATTACTCTCCATATAGCTACAACACAGCCATAACAGTTAGCTTATACAGTTAATGTACCTGTACCAGAGCCTTCACAGAAATAAACCCATCCATTACTCTCCATATAGCTACAACACAGCCATAACAGTTAGCTTATACAGTTTTACCTGTACAGAAATAAACCCATCCATTACTCTCCATATAGCTACAACCAGCCATAACACAGTTAGATTATACAGAGCAGAGCCTTCACAGAAATACACCTATCCATTACTCTCCATATAGCTACAACACAGCCATAACAGTTAGCTTATACAGTTACCAGAGCCTTCACAGAAATAAACCAGTTATATGTAGCCAGTTTATGTACCTGTACCAGAGCCTTCACAGAAATAAACCCATCCATTACTCTCCATATAGCTACAACACAGCCATAAACAGTTAGCTTATACAGTTAATACCTGTACCAGAGCCTTCACAGAAATACACCCAACCATTACTCTCCATATAGCTACAACACAGCCATAACAGTTAGCTTATACAAATGTACCTGTACCAGAGCCTTCACAGAAATACACCTATCCATTACTCTCCATATAGCTACAACACAGCCATAACAGTTAGCTTATACATAGCCTTCACAGAAATAAACCCATCCATTACTCTACAACACAGCCATAAACAGTTAGCTTATACAGTTAATGTACCTGTACCAGAGCCTTCACAGAGTATATCGCTACAACACAGCCATAACACAGTTAGATTATACAGTTAATGTACCTGTACCAGAGCCTTCACAGAAATAAACCTATCCATTACTCTCCATATAGCTACAACACAGCCATAACAGTTAGCTTATACAGTTAATGTACCTGTACCAGAGCCTTCACAGAAATAAACCCATCCATTACTCTCCATAGCTACAACACAGCCATAACACAGTTAATGTACCTGTACCAGAGCCTTCACAGAAATAAACCCATCCATTACTCTCCATATAGCTACAACACAGCCATAACACAGTTAGCTTATACAGTTAATGTACCTGTACCAGAGCCTTCACAGAAATACACCTATCCATTACTCTCCATATAGCTACAACACAGCCATAACAGTTAGCTTATACAGTTAATGTACCTGTACCAGAGCCTTCACAGAAATAAACCCATCCATTACTCTCCATATAGCTACAACACAGCCATAACAGTTAGCTTATACAGTTAATGTACCTGTACCAGAGCCTTCACAGAAATACACCAATCCATTACTCTCCATATAGCTTTAACAGTTGCTTATACAGTTAATGTACCTGTACCAGAGCCTTCACAGAAATAAACCCATCCATTACTCTCCATATAGCTACAACACAGCCATAACAGTTAGCTTATACAGTTTATGTACCTGTACCAGAGCCTTCACAGAAATAAACCCATCCATTACTCTCCATATAGCTACAACACAGCCATAACACAGTTAGCTTATACAGTTAATGTACCTGTACCAGAGCCTTCACAGAAATACACCTATCCATTACTCTCCATATAGCTACAACACAGCCATAACAGTTAGCTTATACAGTTTATGTACCTGTACCAGAGCCTTCACAGAAATAAACCCATCCATTACTCTCCATATAGCTACAACACAGCCATAACAGTTAGCTTATACAGTTTATGTACCTGTACCAGAGCCTTCACAGAAATAAACCCATCCATTACTCTCCATATAGCTACAACACAGCCATAACACAGTTAGCTTATACAGTTAATGTACCTGTACCAGAGCCTTCACAGAAATACACCTAACCATTACTCTCCATATAGCTACAACACAGCCATAACAGTTAGCTTATACAGTTTATGTACCTGTACCAGAGCATTCACAGAAATAAACCCATCCATTACTCTCCATATAGCTACAACACCGCCATAACACAGTTAGCTTATACAGTTAATGTACCTGTACCAGAGCATTCACAGAAATACACCTAACCATTACTCTCCATATAGCTACAACACAGCCATAACACAGTTAGCTTATACAGTTAATGCACCTGTACCAGAGCCTTCACAGAAATACATATGTCCATTACTCTCCATATAGCTACAACACTGCCATAATACAGCTTATAAAAAGTGCTTTGGTCATTCTTTGGTTGTTATTTAAACAGTGCAATCACCATTTAAGTTTATCAAATAAAATAAAATAGGCCTTCTTTAAATAACAGCAGCAGAAAAGATAACAATTTGACCTTAGTCTCTGCAAAAGTGAAACAAAAGGCTATAGCATCACAAAAACACAACCAGTGCAATCAATCTTATATGCCTTCTATGACAACTTATGATTCTGATCTGTTCTGATTCTGCCATGTTATGTTTCTGCCATTCCCTGTTATGTTTATGATCAGTTCTGCTAGGTTTTGCCATGTTCTGTTTAGTTTTTGTACTTTGCCATGTTTTCGTTTTTCGCCCGACTACGAGTTTTTGTGTTTGCTGCCCTGGTAACGGTTTGGATTTCGCCCTCTGGATTTTGGCTTTTGCTTCTCTGTCAATCCTGTGCCTGTGTACCGAACCTGTTTTTGCCCGACCACGATTACTGTGATTGCTGCCCTGGTTTTTCGACTTTTGAATTTTGTCCCTGGGATTGTGTTCTTTGGATTGTGGACTTTGTACTGTCGCCTCCTGCTCTGCAGGGGTTCGCCCCCTTTCCAATAAAATCCCATTTTACCTTCACTGCTCGACTCTCGCGTCTGGTTCCAGAACTGTACCTAACACAACTAGGCAGAAAGGATAACTAGGCCAATTACAACACAGACTAGCCTAGCCTCATCTGGACCACCTCATGAGATCCATAGTAAAGAGTGTGTACAATAGGATCAATGAAATGATTGAGTACCATAGCACTTTAAATTTTCACAAGAACATTACAGGCATTTTCTTGTAATATCATAGGATCTATAGTACTATAAAGGATAATCAAGGTCACTTTCACCAATTAGCACCACAACTACATCAGGCCACTTGAGGGTAAGTAGCCTGCTCTGTCATAACTATATTTCAATTATTTTTCATTATGACTGCTGGATAACACTGTTACAGTATTACATGTTTAACATGCATCATTACAGCCTCAAGAGGATGTGTTTCCAAAAAAAGTGTCAGAGTCAATTTCTCCAGTGATGTGACGAGGGGCAAAAAACTGTTGCCTCAAGTTAGTAGGAGCAATCTAACAATCATTAAAAATTAAAACAACTACAAATGTGAGGTAATCATACTCCAACACTTTTTCACAACCAAAGACCACACAATTGGGAAGCTTAATGTCCAGTTTATTGAAAATAAGGAACAGGAAAAAGGCTTCCAAAGCTTAGGAAGTCGAGACTCAGGGTGCAGGGTGAGTGTCGTCTGTCTCATTGCAGGGGGTCCTCTGGTTCTAACCGAATTGGCTGTGGTTCTTCTGCTGAAAGAGAGAGAGGGTGAGAAAAAGAGAAAGGGTTAGACACCTATATTGGCTTGGATGGGAAAGACTGCACAGGAGATGTGGAGGGGCTTACTTTCCCAATGGAACATCATCAGTTTGTTGACGTTGAACAAAGCATGGAAAGTGGCATCAGTTACTGATGTGATGGGAATACTTATAAAGATGTCTCATGTTCTTCAGTCTTTTAGACATGTAATACAGTATAGCTCATTTTTTATTACATTTTTTTTTTTTTTTTTGCATTCATTATGATTCCCCACTTAGCCTTGTATGTTTGGCCCAGTTTGACTTTTTATTTGGTTTTAATCTTGTATTTGGTCCCCAGCTTCCCTCTCCATTTGCCATCAATCCTAAATCAGCTCAGCGGCAACAAAATCTAAGCAGGTAATAGTCAACTGATTCACAAATCCCAAAACACTCAAACCATTGGTTACGATTTATTTTACTGCATACAAGTAAAAAAAAATTACACATAAAATCAATATTAATAGCGACGTATCACAACAAATAAAAGCCCTTCTTATAATTGAATAACGTAAACTTTATTACACTAACGTCAGCTTTGTAGCAACCGCAAATGTAATAAAAAACCACAAATGTAATAAAGTCATTTTTTTCACACAAAAGACCAGTTATTATTTTCCAATGATGAGTTAAAAGGACAAAACTATTGAATCTTTCGATATTTGTTGGCTTTTTGTCAAAATTTTTAAGTTTATTACATTTGTGGTTTTTTATTACATTTGCGGTTGTACATGTTCAACCGCAAATGTAATAAAAAACCACAAATGTTATAAAGCCCTATTTTCTTGAAAAATCATTCCAATTGTTGTTCCGGGATGATGAATACACTGCATAATCAACTGATTTTACCAATGTTACCAATATCTATGGCTATTATAACAACAGTCATGTTTATTTAACTTGTAGTCAAAGTCGCCAGCCTGTCAGAGCCATCCGAGAAATCCACAAATGTAATAAAGTCATTTTTCTTAGACAAATGACCACTTATCATTTCAGGAAGATGAATAAAACGTACAAAACTATTGGATCTGTCGATATTTGCTGGTGTTTTGTCAAAATGTTCAAGTTTATTACATTTGTGGTTATTGTTACATTTGCGGTTACACATGTGCAACCGCAAATGTAATAAAAAACCACAAATGTAATAAAGTCAATTTTCTTGGACAAAGGACCGGTTATTATTTTACAATGATGAGTAAAAAGGACAAAACTATTGAATCTTTCGATATTTGTTGGTTTTTTGTCAAAATTTTTAAGTTTATTACATTTGTGGGTTTTTATTACATTTGCGGTTGTACATGTACAACCGCAAATGTAATAAAAAACCACAAATGTAATAAAGTCATTTTTTTCACACAAAAGACCAGTTATTTTACAATGATGAGTAAAAAGGACAAAACTATTGAACATTTCGATATTTGTTGGTTTTTTGTAAAAATTTTCAAGTTTATTACATTTGTGGTTATTGTTACATTTGTGGCTACACATGTACAACCGCAAATGTAATAAAAACCCACAAATGTAATAAAGTCACATTTTCCTGAAAAATCATTCCACTTGTTGTTACGGGATCATGAGTACACTGCATAATCAACTGATTTGGCCAATGTCACCAATATCTATGGCAGTTATAACAATAGTCATGTTTATTTAACTTGTAGTCAAAGTTGCCAGACTGTCAGAAGCATCCAAGAAATCCTCAAATGTAATAAAATCAGTTTTTTTGGACAAAGGACCGGTTGTTATTTTACGATGGTATGTGAAAAGGACCAAACTATTGGATCTGTCGATATTTGCTGGTGTTTTGTAAAAATTTTCAAGTTTATTACATTTGTGGTTATTGTTATATTTGCGGCTACACATGTACAACCGCAAATGTAATAAAAACCCACAAATGTAATAAAGTCACATTTTCCTGAAAAATTATTCATGTGTTGTTCTGGGATCATGAATACACTGCATAATCAACTGATTTGGCCAATGTCACCAATATCTATACTCAGAGGCAATGAAAACGCAACACTCTAAATTTTGGTTTATTTTTGCTCAGGACCTGAGTAGTCCAATTTGAGTTCTTAAGTGACCATTGGGGTCACAAAGTGCATGATCATCATGTAACTCAGCAGTGTGAGTTGGACTCTCATCAATCCATATTGAGTACAACATATGGGATTAGGAGTTGTGCAAGTACAGTGGTTGAAATGAAGGAGGGATTATCTTCCCTATATAAAGGCATGATAAAAGCCACACAAAAAACATTTTTAAGTGTCATAATGCCACGTCTGTCGACTGAACAACGGAACAGGGCCCTGGGTATACTAGAGGTGGGAGTAAGTTCCCGGCAAGTGGCTCACCGTTTTGGGTGTAGTACGTCCAACATCACCAGACTGATACAGCGGCACCATGAAACAGGTTCTGTTAATGACTGACCACGTCCAGGACGCGAAAGTGGCGCCAGTGTGATGGTGTGCGCTGGGATTACTGCCAATCACAGAACACCTCTGGTCTTCATAAATGGCAACTTGACAGTTCGGCGGTACATTGATGAAGTCTTGGATTCTGTCATTGTCCCATTCCTGAGGAATCACAATGATGTGACAATCTTCCAGCAGGATAATGCCAGACCCCACACTGCTCGTGTCACAGCTGCTTTCCTGGCACAACATGGTGTTAACTGTCTG
This sequence comes from Gymnothorax javanicus, assembly GCA_029692085.1. Lineage (NCBI taxonomy): Eukaryota > Metazoa > Chordata > Actinopteri > Anguilliformes > Muraenidae > Gymnothorax > Gymnothorax javanicus. The sequence goes on from CM056193.1 coordinate 3,637,799, forward strand.
CTGTGGCCTGTGTGCTCACCAGATTTATCGCCCATCGAGCACGTCTGGGAACAACTGGGACGAGCTCTTTCATCAAGAGTACCCAGACCTCAAACCAGGCAGCAACTCCAAAATGCACTACAGGCAGAGTGGCGACAACTTCCCCAAGACAACCTAAGACGCTTCGTCAGATCCATGAGGAGACGTTGTACTGCCTGTGTGGATGTTCGTGGGGGTCCGAAATAGTTGGGACGAAGTGTAAATTGTGAATAAAATCAAAATGCAATGACTTTCAGATCACATGAGCCAATATGTTATTTACAATAGAACATAGATAACATTTAAAATGTTGAAACTGAGACTTTTTACATTTTTATCCACAAAATGAGCTCATTTCAAATTTTCTGGCTGCAACAGATCTTAAAAAAGTTGGGACAGAGGCAAAAAAGGGCTGAAAAAGCAATTAGTATATAAGAGAATCAGCTGAGAGAACATTTAGCAAGTAATTAGGTTAACTGGCATCAGGTGTGTAACATGATTGGCTATAAAAGGGATGTCTTAGAGAGGCTGAGTCTCTCAGAAGTAAAGATGGCCAGAGGCTCTCCAACCTGTGAAGGCTTGCGTAAAATTATTGTGGAATACCTTAAAAACAATGTTCCTCAAGATGAAATTGCAAAGGCTTTGAAGGACTCATCATCGACAGTGCATAACATCATCAAAAGATTCAGAGAAACAGGAAAAATCTCTGCGAGTAAGGGACAAGGTCGAAGACCTTTACTGGATGCCCGTGATCTTCGGGCCCTCAGACGCCACTGCATCACTCACCGGCATGATTCTGTCATTGACATTACTAAATGGGCCCAGGAATACTTCAAGAAACCACTGTCTGTAAACAGAGTCCGCCGTGCCATCCACAGATGCCACCTAAAACTCTATCATGCAAAAAGGAAGCCATTGTTGAGCATGATCCAGAAGCGCCGCCGTGTTCTGTGGGCCAAGGCTCATTTAAAATGGACTGTAGCAAAGTGGCAAAGTGTCCTGTGGTCAGACGAGTTCAAATTTGACATTCTTGTTGGAAATCATGGGCGTCGAGTCATCCAGGCTAAAGAGAAGAAAGACCACCCCTCCTGTTATCAGCGTTTAGTTCAAAAGCCAGCATCTCTGATGGTGTGGGGATGCATTAGTGTATATGGTGTGGAACACTTGCATGTTTTAAAAAGCACCATGAATGCGGAAAGGTATATAAAGGCTTTAGAGCAACATATGCTCCCCTTTAGACAACATCTATTCCAGGGAAGGCCTTGTGTATTTCAGCAGGACAATGCAAAACCACATACTGCAGCAACTACAACAGCATGGCTTCGTAGTCGAAGAGTCCGTTTGCTGAACTGGCCTGCCTGCAGTCCTGATCTTTCACCAATTGAGAACATTTGCCACATAATTAAACGAAAAAAGTCCATCAAAGGAGACCCAAAACTCTCCAACAGCTGTAAGCCAGTATTAAACAAGAGTGGAATCAAATTCCAATGGCTAAATTCAAGAAACTTGTCTCCTCAATGCCCAGATGCCTCCACTCTGTGTTAAAAAGAAGAGGGGATGCTACACCATGGTAAACAGGCCCCTGTCCCAACTTTTTTGAGACCTGTGGCAGCCATCAAATTTGAAATGAGCTCATTTTGTGGATAAAATTGTAAAATTTCTCAGTTTCAACATTTGCTATGTTATCTCTGTTCTACTGTGAATAAAATACTGACTGGTGTGATTTGAAAGTCACTGCGTTTTGATTTTATTCACAATTTACACTTTGTCCCAACTATTTTGGAATTGGGGTTGTACAATCATGTGAATATTTGTCTTATTCGCCCAAATACCATTCAGAATTGCTACTGAATGTCAAACAGTGTGATAAAAATGTTAATAAATGTTATATGCACTTTAATGTTTGCTGATTGTTGCAAATGACTTTTTAAGACAGTGTTAATGCCTTTCTGAGTTGCGCATGTTATGGCCCCAATTTGTTATGACGTCACGGACAGCAAGGGATGACAGACAAAATTCTTCAACTTTAACAGATTTAATTAAACAAACACTTAGAACTAATCTACAATCTACCCTACTGACTAAGACTGAAATAAAAAAAAAAAAGATATTTACAGTCCCCTGGTCATTGAGATGGGCTGCTGTGTTGTGATGTCCTGGGACAGGAAAATGCTCCAACACAGGCAAAAATCCACACAAAGCTTCACAGGTCTTGAAAAGAGTGACAGGTCTGGTCAAATGTATCCTTCCACAATTTCTCCAGGCAATTTTTCCTACTACTCTTCGCTCTCTCAGTTTTTCTCCTTATATACTCTTTTCCAGCCCCCTCTGAGGCATGCCCAGGACATGCCCCAAACCTAGCTCCAGACTTGGCTTAACAAAAAAAAAGTCAATACTGCCATCTAGTGGCCCCCCCCCCTCACATTACACCTCCATTCCAAAAGGGAAAAATTTTGACTCATAAAGGCAAAATTTTTCTTTTCAATACAAAAATGATTAAATATACACTTGTGTATATATATACATATAATACAATATACTAATAAACACGTGATATATACACATAATCAAACACGGGATAAGCAATCTGCAATTACATTGTCAGTACCCTTTACATGCTTAATTTCCAAGTCAAACTCCTGTAAAATCAAACTCCAATTCAACAATCTCCGATTCTTGTTTTTCATCTTACTCAAAAACATTAACGGATTGTGGTCAGTATATACAATCATTGGCTTTTGCCCTGTACAAACATAAACCTCAAAGTGTTGTAAGGATAGAACCAGAGCCAACAGCTCCTTCTCAATTGTGGAATAGTTCTTTTGGTGGCGATTGAACTTCCTGGAGAAGTATGCCACGGGATGCTCAATGTCATCAGAGTCACTTCTCTGTAGCAGCACAGATCCACAAGCTTGGTGGCTAGCATCGACCGCCATGAAGAACGGTTTGTTGAAGTCAGGAGATTTGAGCACGGGGAAGTGACACAGCAGAGACTTCAGGCGATCGAAGGCTCTTTGGCATGCTTCATCCCAAGTGAACTTTACGCCTTTCTTCAGTTGGTTGGTGAGACTGAGAGCAATCTCAGCAAAGTTCTTGCAGAACTTGCGGTAGTACCGATCATTCCAAGGAAGCGGCGCAAAAGCTTTTTTGTTGTCAGGAACTGGAAAGTCCATGATGGCTTGGACTTTAGCATTTATGGGTGCCACCTTACCTAGCCTAAGGCGTAGCCAAGATACGTGACAGTAGCACAACCAAAAGTCACTCTTGTTCAGGTTAACAGTCAGGTTAGCCTGGGTCAAGCGCTGGAACAACGTCTCTACATCTTTCAGATGTTCTTCCCAGGAGTCACTCCATGTGATCAGGTCGTCGATGTACGCACCCGTGTGTGGCAATCCGGCGATTGTAGACTGTATCATCCTTTGGAACGTGGCTGGGGCATTTTTCATGCCAAAGGGTAGGACTTCATACTGGTATAACCCAGATGGTGTGGCAAAAGCAGAGATGCTCTTGGCCCTCTCAGTTAAAGGCACACGCCAATAACCCTTCAATAAATCAATCTTGGTCAGAAACTTTGCTTGCCCTACTCTATCGATACAATCATCAATCCTAGGTATTGGAAACACATCAGTTCCAGTTACAGCATTGACTTTGTGATAATCTGTACAGAATCTAGTACTTCCATCAGGTTTTGGAACTAGAACACAGGGTGAACTCAATCTGAGTTAGAGGGTCTGATAATATCATGTTCTAACATGTACTCAACCTCTTTCTCAGCAATCTTTCTCTTTTCAGGATTCATCTGGTACGGATGCTGTTTTATTGGTTTGGCATCACCAACATGACATCATGAGAGGCTATAGAAACTCTCTTTGGAACATCAGGAAATAGATCTTTATATTTCTTGATCAACCTCTCAAACTGATCTTTCTGTGAGGGTTCCAAGTGCTGGAGTTTTACATCAAGATTTTGCAACACTTCAGAATTTGACAATTTACATGAAAGAACTTCAGCGTTAATTCTAGGTTCATCATCTTGAAACTCCCCCTCATCTTCACAAGTCTCAGCCATAGGAGGATCTGAAGTGACAGCTGCAACCCTAGCATTCCTATCATGATAAGGCTTCATCACGTTAATGTGACACAACTGTTTTGGCTTTCTCCTATCTGGAGTCTTCACAATGTAATTGAGATCATTGAGTTTTGTCAGAATTTCATAAGGACCATGAAATCTAGCCTGCAATGGATTGGACTGCAAGGGAAACAACACAAGGACCTTTTCTCCTGGTTTAAACTCACGGCTTCTAGCCTTATGATCGTACCAAGTTTTCATTTTTCCCTGACTTGATTTCAAGTTCTCTTTGGCTAGGTCACGCAGTCTTTCCTTGAACTTGCTAACATAGTCTAACAGACTGATATGCGGCTCTTTCTCTTGCCATTGTTCACTCAACAATAGCAAAGGTCCTCTCACTTCATGGCCAAACACTAGCTCAAACGGACTGAATCCAGTAGACTCCTGCACTGCTTCTCTAGCTGCAAACAACAGCAAATGAACACCTTCATCCCAGTCTTTCTCATGGTCATAACAATAAGTCCTCATCATTGTCTTGAGAGTGGAATGAAACCGCTCTAAGGCACCCTGACTCTCTGGATGATAGGCACTGGAAAGAATCGGCTTCGCACCTAGTTCATACACAACCTGCTGAAACAATCCGGAAGTGAAATGGCTACCTTGATCTGACTGAATTTCCCTGGGAAGGCCAAACAACGTGAACAACTTTATCAAAGCCTTCGAGATTGCAGTTGCCTTGATGTTGCGTAGAGGTATGGCTTCAGGGAATCTGGTAGATGCACACATGATTGTCAACAAGTACTGATTTCCAGATCTAGTCCTGGGTAATGGACTAACACAATCAACGAAGACCTTGGAGAACGGCTCCCAAAATGCTGGGATAGGCTGCAATGGAGCTACAGGTGGGTCTAACTGGTGTTTTCCAACTACCTGACAAGTGTGACAGGTTTTGCAAACGTTGGAAACATCTTTCCGAAGTCCAGGCCAGAAGAAGTGTTTCATGATCTTGTCAACAGTCTTGTTAACACCAAGTTGACCTCCTAAAGGCAAACTATGAGCCATTGTTAAGATCTCATTCCTGTAGACCTTCGGAACAACAATTTGCTTGACCACTGCCCAATCTGCATTGGCAGGGATATCAGGAGGCGTCACTTCGCATCAACACTCCATCCTTGAGATAATACCCAACTGGAACTCGTCTATTTCTTCATCAGGAAGGGCTCTCTTCTTTAGTACACAAATTTCAGGATCATTGGTTTGCTCCTGAATCAACCGCTTTCTGGACAGAGACAAGTCTCCAGACACATCAGAATCACCAGACCCATCTGGCTGGCTGAACAGAGAACTGATAAAAGTGTCTGATAAGTCCTCAAACGGAGAAACCATAGTAGGCTGAACAGAGTCATGAGGCGAACCACCTGAGTCATGACTATTCAATGTGCTGGACGGCACCACATCATCTTCTTCTTGAGCCTTCTTAGCCATAGCACGGGTCACTGCACAGGAAGGATACAGAGATGGGTCTTCATTGCCATCTTCAGTGCTCGGCTGTGAAGTAAGATGAACAGGGGGAACTACATTGCCCCCAGCCAGGTCATTGCCTAGCAACAGAGAAACACCCTTCATAGGTAGACTTGACATAAGTCCCAACTTTACTTGTCCTGTAACTAAATCTGACTTCAAGAATACAGAGCGCAGGTGTACAGATACAGTCCTCCCTTCAATACCTTGTACAAGTATGAAATCCCCAGAAGTGGTCTCATCACGTAACTCCAAGGAGTCCATCAGCAAAAGTGACTGAGAAGCTCCGGTATCCCTTAGGATATATATGGGGACAGGAGGAGAATGCTCATTCAGAGCCACAAATCCCCCTGACACAAATGGAAGGAATTCTTCCCTCACAAAGTCAGCAGTATCAGGCTTCTTAGCCTCACAAGGAGCAGGCAATTTAGCAGATCGGTCATCTACTACAGGGGTTTCTAACCTTGTCTTCACAAAGGCATTGGGTTTGGTATCCTTTTCTTTTTCTTTCTTAGCTTTAAGGAACCAACAGTTAGTGGTAACATGACCAGATTTATTGCAATAATTGCAAACTAGACCACTTTTATCCCTGTCAGGTTTCACACTTTGATCAGACCTTTGACTGGATTTCTGAGCACCATCACCAGATTTGTCTTTGTCTTTGGGTGAGGAATCTTGGGTATCACCGTTACCTTTCTTCTGAAATTGGGACCATCTATTGTTACTGCTAGACTGAAATTTGGACTTATGTGTGAGAACATATTCGTCTGCAAACTTGGCAGCTGATTGCAAATTCAGTGCTTGCTTCTCATTAAGGTAGGTCTTAATATCATCCTTAACACAGTTCTTGAATTCTTCAACTAACACCATCTCTTTTAGTGAGTTGAAATCATCCTTGACCTCCATAGAAGTACACCAGCGGTCAAAGCAAACCTTCTTCTCGTTAGCAAATTCCACGTAAGTCTGATTGTCAGATTTCTTCATACCTCTGAATTTCTGTCGGTAAGCCTCTGGAACCAACTCATAAGCTGTCAAAATAACCTTTTTGACAACCTCATAATCAGAGGAATCATCTGCAGACAAAGCCGAATAGGCTTGTTGAGCTTTACCCTTGAGGACAGTTTGCAACATCAGAGGTCAGTGTTCCTTTGGCCACTGACAACTCTTAGCTACCTTCTCGAAGCACTGGAAATACTCATCAATCTTCTTTTCTGAGAATGGAGGCACCAGCTTTACCTCCTGGCTAGCACAAAATTTGTTTTCAGCTTCCATTTTGATTTTTAGTAGCTCCATTTGGAGCCTTTCTTCTCTGTCTAATTTTTCTAAATCGAAATCTCTCTGTCTCTGTCTCTCTCTATCTGCTCTTTCCTCTTTCTCCCTCTCAAACTGCCTTTCTTTCTCTCTTTCTGCTCTCTCAAACTCTCTTTGTTTTTCTTTTTCTCTTTCTGCTCTCTCGAATGCTCTTTCCTCTCTTTCAATCTCTAGCATTTTTAATTTAAGTTCCCTTTCTACATTTGGATTTTCCACTGGAAACTGTTCCAGATCTCCTGGTGCAAACACATTTTCATCAATGTAATATTCAACAATCTCTCTAGCCAGTCTTGCTTTTCGCATGGCTGGTTTTACATCTGTCAGCTCTAACTGTCTGCATATTTCTGGCAGTTCTGTCTTTTTAAAAGACTTCAAAACCTCTACGGTTGGTGATGCCAAGAAATCATCCATTGCTGTTGATCTGTCAATATAGATCTAGGAAAATTCAAAAAACTATTTCACAATTTGAAATTTTAGATTTTCAATAAATGACTTGCACAATGGTCTATCCCGGACGAGCCCCCAATTTGTTATGGCCCCAATTTGTTATGAAGTCACGGTCAGCAAGGGATGACAGACAAAATTCTTGAACTGTAACAGATTTAATTAAACAAACGCTTTGAACTAATCTACAATCTACCTTACTGACCAAGATTGAAATAAAAAAAAAAATTAGATATTTACAGTCCCCTGTTAATTGAGATGGACTGCTGTGTTGTGATGTCCTGGGACAGGAAAATGCTCCAACACAGGCAAAAATCCACAAAAAGCTTCACAGGTCTTGAAAAGAGTGACAGGTCTGGTCAAATGTATCCTTCCACAATTTCTCCTTGCAATTTCTCCTACTACTCCTCACTCTCTCAATTTTTCTCCTTATATTCTCTTTTCCAGCCCCCTCTGAGGCATGCCCAGGACATGCCCCAAACCTAGCTCCAGACTGCTTAACAAAAAAAAGTCAATACTGCCATCTCGTGGTTTTTTCCCCCCACATTACATGCAAATGAAAGTACTTTTTCTTTATTGTGTGCCTTATGATGCAAAAGAATGTCCCAAAAATAATTGAATGTTGTTTAAAATGAAAATATCGTTACTGAATCTGAGCCATGCAAATCTTTGATTTTTGGCGCTAATGAATGTTTCTTGGCGATATAAGTCACCATTTCACACACATGAATGTGTATTTTCTCATAATGAACAGCAAAAGGTGTTTTAGGGCAATTATTATTATTATTATTTTTATTACTGTCATGATTATTATTAATTGTTCATGTATCAATGTGTGGCTCTTTGTCTCCCGTTGTTTGGTTGGAGGGGCTAAAATGGCTCTATTGATGTTGAAGGTTGCCAGCCCCTGCCCTAGGTATTAGACAGAAATGGTGTAACAAACACTGTATCGTCACCTCCCATGAGTATATTACATAAGAACTGCCCATTAACATTAACTACCATGATTATAACAGAAGATTTGCCACCATTTTATAGTGCTGACTTTGAATGCTCTAACCCCAAATCAATAGGTTTCATCCTCTGTCCAAGGAGAAACTGCATTCCAGATTTCAAGTTTTTCCTGAGTCATTCGACGGAAACCGTTTAAAAAAGATGAAACTGACAAACACATAAGGCCACCAGACATATGGCCCAGGCTGCCTTATAAACGTGGCAATATTGATAAAGTAGCAATGGATGTTGACCAAACCAGTCATTTCTCCCGTAACAGAACAATAACCAGTTTTATTTTTTGAATTTTTTTTTTTTTTTTTGGATTTTATTTTGGTGCATTTGTGGATTTTGTTACATTTGTAACTGAAAATGTTACAATAACCATATCAATCTGAAGATTTTGGAAAAAGACCAACACATACATTTATGGATTTTCCGCATGCTTCTGGCAGGCTGGTGACTTCAACTTCAAGTTTCATAAACATGACTGTCGCAATAATAGCCATACGTACTAGCAACATTAGCTAAATCAGTTAATTATGCAGCGTATTCATCATCTCGGAACAACAACTGGAATGATTTTTCAAGAAAATAGGAATTTATTACATTTGTGGTTTTTTTTATTACATTTGCAGTTGTGCATGTGTAACCGCAAATGTAAAAATGACCAAAAATGTCAAAAACTTCACAATTTTGACAAAAACCAACAAATATCCAAAAATTCAATCGAGTTGTCTTTTTTACTCATCATTGTAAAATAATACCGGTTCTTTGTCCAAGAAAATTGACTTTATTACATTTGTGGTTTTTTATTACATTTGCGGTTCTACATGTGTAACGCAAATGTAACAATAACCCTAAATGTAATAAACTTTGAAAGGCCTGACAAAATACCAATGAATATTGACAGATCAATAGTTTTGTACACTTTATCTTCCTGAATTGATAAGTGGTCAGTTGCCAATGAAAAATGACTTTATTACATTTGTGGATTTCTCAGATGGTGGTGACAGGCTGGTGACTTTGACAACAAGTTTAATAAAATGACTGTTGTTATAATAGCCATAGATATTGGTGACATTGGCCAAATCAGTTGATTATGTACTGTATTCATCATCCTGGAAAAACAAATGGAGTGATTTTTCAAGAAAACAGGACTTTATTACATTTGTGGTTTTTTATTACATTTGCGGTTGTACAAGTGTAGCCACAAATGTAACAATAACCACAAATGTAATAAACTTGAAAATTTTGACAAAACACCAGCAAATATCGACAGATCCAATGGTTTTGTACATTTTATTCCTCTTCCTGAAATGATAAGTGGTCATTTGTCTAAGAAAAATGACTTTTACATTTGTGGATTTCTTGGATGGCTCTGACAGGCTGCTGACTTTGACTACAAGTTAAATAAAATGACTGTTGTTATAATAGCCATAGATTTTGGTGACATTGGCCAAATCAGTTGATTACGCAGTGTATTCATCATCCTGAAACAACAAATGGAGTGATTTTTCAAGAAAATAGGGCTTTATAACATTTGTGGTTTTTTATTACATTTGCGGTTGTACATGTACAACCGCAAATGTAATAAAAAACCACAAATGTAATAAACTTAAAAATTTTGACAAAAAACCAACAAATATTGAAAGATTCAATAGTTTTGTCCTTTTTACTCATCATTGTAAAATAATAACTGGTCTTTTGTGTGAAAAAATGACTTTATTACATTTGTAGTTTTTTATTACATTTGCGGTTGCTACACAGCTTTAACTCAAAATGGATAACCTCACTTCATCGCCTCCACTCATCACAACACTGACAAAACCAATATATTTTTGCCAATTTTAAAATTAATAATTAATATTTGACTCTCCCACCCCACAAAAATCATGTCTGAGAGACATTTTTCTCTAATTCCACGACGGCGGTGTATGAAATGGCATCGAAAGAACGGAATTTACAATTGGCTATTATGCTGCTCGTGGTTAACGCTAGTTACTCTGCGTTGCAACTTTAACTAGCTAGCTAGTATCCTAGCCCAATTTGTTGTCCATAAACGTTGAATACAGCGCCATATTTAGAGGGGGATAATCCAATTGAATGCTTTCCCAGATAGCAAAAAGTTGTCGGGCCAGATGAGGGCAGATTCCGGGTTCTGACTCCATTTTAATCGGCCCGATTCCGTATGGCCGTAATCGGCCCAGAATCAGATTGAATGACTGCCCAATTCTGGCGCAGTTGCCTTTCTGCCGTCGCCGCTGTCAAGAGTTCTAAAACGGTTAGGTTTGAGCATCACTTCCACTGACTCCCATTATAAATCTAAATAGAAAAGTCAAACATTTTAAAAGCGTGAAGTTCACGAAAAAAAGGGTTTATAATAGGCGTACTCATATATACGGCATCACCTGTACATTTACATATTTATTGAACTTTATGGTTGAACCTATGAAAGAATAATTTTGTTGGAGGGTTGTGCTCCTAAACTGGGAGGATTTCCCTTAACACCGCAAAACATAGCCTTTGCAAGCAAGACTAATGGAGATAATAAGCATCTGGTTCACACTGAATGCAATTAATGTCTTGAAGCTTCAGCAATATGAATGGATTTATTTTCGCAAAAGTATTTTTAATTAGTGGTAGGGTATTAGTTAAAACAAGTCCAGACAGACTACATAGCCGCACCATAAAAGGTACCTACATGAAAACAGTGTTCAATGTCAAGTTATACCGCCGTTCCACAGAGCTTTCTGGCTCATCGGTCACTTTCGTCGGAAGCAAAGTTTATTTCTTTGATCCGATGGCGAAATTGTCGATGAAGGAACTAAGCTCTGATTTCGCCTCATCGGATCACGCCCGACCACGTCGGACGCTGACCTGATAGTGGACAAACACGAATCTGATTCCTCGGCCTGTGATCGATAGTCTTCCGTGGGTGACGGAAGAAATAAACTTTGCTTCCGACGAGTGACCGATGAGCCAGAAAGCTCTGTGGAGCGGGGGGGTATTAGCCCTAAGGCAGTGGTGGTCAACCCCGGTCCTGGAGAGCTGCAGTGTCTACTGGTTCTTGATGTTACTCAGCATTTAATTGATTAATTAAAGCAGTTGATTACACGCTTAACTCATCTCACCTGGTGTCTTAGGTTTAAATAGGGTGGAGAGAACCATACTCAGCACACTCTATGGCTCTTCAGGACCAGGATAAGCAACCCCTGCCCTATAAACTTTTATCTTTACTTTGTACTTCTACTTTGTCCGCATTACAACTATGCTAAATGTCCAACTACATTGACAAATCTTGGTTTCCATGTAGATTGCTGTCACAACCTGCATGTCTGCTGAATTGGCTCTAGGAGTCTTGTGGGTAGTTCCTGGTAATTGTTTGATTGCCTTATTATTCCCTTAGTGCAGAAGCATAGCTAACCCTGGTCCTGGAGAGCAACAGGGTGTGCTGAGTTAAAAGTGCATTTTGGGAGTGTCCCAAATCTGAATTATATTTTTGAAACTCGTAATACTCCAATGATTTCAATTTCCTTTGGCTGGAAACTGTATACATACATTAAAAGACACTGTGAGATAAATATTCTAAGCCAAAAAAAAAAAAAAAAAAATCAAAGGTGGTGGTTTTCCGGGAAAAATCACTGAAAATAGGGGTGTCCAAAAAACCCACTCAACTCCATAACCATCATTACACAGACTCCCCCTGGAGACAGAAGCTGAAATCACAGCATATGGCCCGTGCAAACAGAACCTTTGTGTGACCCCCGTAGCGGCCATGTGGACTTTTTTCAAAATGGCTCTATGATTATTTCAAAATTTCTCAAAATGTTGGCATCCTATGGTGAGTATACTTTTTAAACCCCACTCCGTTACCTTCATTAAAATCCATGGTAATGGTATTACAAATTTTAAATCATGCTTTTGGTAATACTTGTGCAAAACCCTCCATGGTATGGTAGGAAGCATCAAAAGTTACTGTACTGGTGCATGGAAAATTACACTTTTCTGAAAAACACTCCACTCCATAACCTCAACTCTGTCACCCATATTGGTTATGGAGGTGAGTAAAATGGTAATGGTACATGGTAATGGTTTATCAGTTTCAATCAGAGGCACTGAAAAGGGTGATATTCACTCAGTTTCAGAACTTTGGAATATTACAATGTACCAAGAAAGAGACTCACTTGAAAAAATAACGGAGTTGAGTGGATCGGGGACACTGCAATTAAATTGAATTTAAAAAAATTAAAATGGCCTGCCAAAAAAATTCTGCTCTGGTTCAAGCTCTGCCTCATGGTTTTTGAGTACCTTAGGGGCAACCCTACCCCTCGGGGAAAGAAGAATCAGAATCAGAAAACTTAAAAAAAAAAAAAAAAAATGACATCCAAAAAGTGCCTGTATTGAGAAAAATACCCATATACTGATGCTTCGGATCTCTCACTTTTTGTTAAAATAGTTTTAAATGCAATAATTATTTTTAAAAAAGTTATTGTAGGCCAACTTGTTAAATTGTGTTTTATAAATAAACAAGGATTTGAAGATGTGACTTATTTCATTCAGTACAGACATTTTTCACAGTGGAATATCGTAATTCAGGGAGGGGGAGAAAAGGAAGGAAGGAGGGAGGGAGGCAGCTCAACTTACCCCGGTACTGTGCTCTTACCCCATACACGGGGTAAGTTGTGCCACAAGACCACTTTTTTTGAACATGCTATATTACCAAAACAGTTACGTTTGCAGTCATTCAGATTGTTTGTAGGGGTGCACAACATCCTGAAATGTATGCTGGTATATTAGTTCGCAACACAACTATAATTGCCTTGATGCAGGAATCCTGAATATGAAAAGTGGCTCAACTTACCTCGCTTTCCCCTATTATTAAAGAACAAGAAACGTTGGCATAAATACGGTGCGTTTCGTCTCTGTTGACCAGGGCGTTGCCATGTTAACACATTGAAATGGAAGCGGAATAGCGTTTTAGGGTTACGAGAGACTGTCATTATCTTAAAAGTTCGATGGTTTTCGCAATTTTCTGCTTATGATTTTCTCATTTTACGAGGCTTTGCGTGAAACGCCCTCTCGTATCTTAGTTTATCGTATCTTTCTGCTTATCGTATTTCTTACGATCTCTGTGAAAACGCCACCCAGTTCTACAGCCATAGTACCATAGTCGTCCCATGAATAACAAAAGGTCTTAAGTGACATTCCTGATGAAACCCGTTTTTTCTGCGCGCGCAGAAAAACAGGTTTCATCAGGAATATTTTACTTGTTTCATGGGACGAAAATGTTTGGATTAATATAACCAATAATTCATGTAAATGATCGCTAAACCAAAAACCACAACAAATAAAACAGACATGTTACAATTTACCAAATACCAATGTGGCCAACAAACAGTAGTCAAGTTTTTCTTCCCCCAAATGGATGCCTACACATTAACTGTAGTGTTTAATTCAATTTGAGCCGTGCAAATTTAAGTGTGCACTCGTAAAAAATGGCATGACAATTTCTGAAACAAGGACGTGTGTTAGCTAATGAGCAAATATATCTAGCTAGCTAACTGCTAAACATTTCTCCATTGCCAAGTTCGGCATTTTGTTGAGGTCTGGCATTTCTGTAACAGTACGATGCCTCCAGGCATTGAAAGCTAGCTAGCTACCACGCCAATATGATGTAATACAAGTTCGCTACATTAAATGCACAACCAAGTTTATCATACTGACCAAAACTAACTTGCAAAAAAAAAAAAAAAAAAAAAGCAGCTGTAGCAAATTAGCTAGCACTCCATGAAACGAGCTTGCAAGCTAGAAATGTTACCATACCTTAGGTTTGGCGTAGCATAAGCAAGAAAAAAGCCCAATAAAATTAAGTTGGCAACTTGCAAGCGAGGTATCCCAATCACAAACTCAGCTTAGCTAAATTAAGCTAGCCATTTCTAGCTTCTTACCTTCGAGTTGTCATCTTGCAAGCTAACATTAAGTCCAAGTGGAGAGGCGGCTCAACTCAGTCTGAAAGACAAAAAGATTTATGAAGCATACACAGTAATGTTTACCTTAGAATGCAACAATGCAATGTCAAACACAAGCATTTTGTAACGTTAACATTTAGCTTAACTGACCAACCATCTCACAGGGGTTAACTTACTTTGCATTCCAAGCCAGCCAGCTAACTCTCAAACACAGTATCTCCAGTCCTGATAGAGGAATAACGTTAGGTCTGCCAGCTAATGATGGCATTAGATCCAACAGCACAACTGCAATGATCAATACTGCTCACGTACCAAACAAGCTTGTGAATTCATTAGTTTAACATAATTTTAAAAAATCTTTCCAATTTTCATAAAGTAAAACTTAGGAGCTACCTAGTGAATTTGCTGAAGTCAAGCAAATGGTTGTTATAGAAAGCGTGAAGTTAAGGTAATAAATTTGGCACGCAATGTTAAGCTCGAGATCACCAACTGAAAAGAGCTCGAGCGTTCATGGTTACGTTCGGTGCCAACCGCTAGCTTCCTCATGACTTAACTTAGGCCTTACAGTTAAAAAAGCTTAGCGGTATTTTAGCTCTAATTACAGCATGACAGCTAGCAATATTTAAAAAGCAAAACTGTAAGAAAAATATTCGTTTCAGGTATCGTATTTGCCAACACTAAAAACCACTAACCTGTTTATCAGGCGGCGATGATGAAGACACAGGGACTGAGTGAAGCGGCTCCAGAAGTTGACTCGTGCATATCCGTGGGGAGTCATGTGCCGACACTCAAGTGGGAATTGGGCGATTCCTCTAGGGTAGAGTTGGGCCAACTCCGGCCGGACCAGAATCGGCCCGACTCCGGTGTGCGGCAGTTCATATGGCATCTGACCAGGCGGAATCGACAAGATTGAAGCTACCGAGGCTGCAGGTGAATGGCGGAGCTCCGGTTAGCCGTAATCGGCCCGACTGCGTGTTCATGGAATCAAGCCGTATTCCGTACAGTCTATACATTGCCAGAGCCGGCCCGATTCCGGCGCAGTCAGCATCGGCAGCTTTTTGGCGAGACGGAATCGGCAAGATTACGGCTGAGTTGTTAGTCCCCGGATCTGACACTATGCCGACAGTGCCAACACTAAAACGGAATCGGGCCGATTCCTGTTGCTATCTGGGTTACTGTACGTGTAAATTAAATTCAGCTGTGCTGACGACATACAATATTAAAGGAATAAGCCCCGAGAAGCAGTGAGTTACAGGGATTTTATAATGGCGGAGGGGCATTCTAAGTGCCCCTCCGCCGTTATAAAATCACTGTAACCCACTACTTCAAGGGGCTTATTGCTTCTATAAAACGGTTACCCTACATATAGCCCATTAAATAAACACACAAGAAAAAAATCAACAATGTATTGGTAATAATGCAACAATAAAATTGAGAACTATTCGTTCTTCCACCAAGCAATATAGAGTGGACAGAATGGTTGGCAAGCAATACAGACGCTAAGATTGCTTTTTCATCTAGCGCCATTATGTAACATCAGGCTATTTGGGCTCCTTAATGTAGATATACTATGAAAGCAGGCTATTTCCCAGATAGCAAAGAGTCATTGAAACAATGTTAAATTAACATTGTTTTGTCAACGTTAAGACATTGAAACAATGTTGAACTTGCACCCTCAATTAACATTGTATGAATGTTGATTTTCTAATTAAAGATCAACAGTATTTCAATGTTATTTCAATTAAAAAGAACATTGAAACAATGTTGAAATTTCAGCCTAACCATAGATCAATGTGCTTTCAACGACTTTTCAACATTAGTATCATCACCCTGTCAACCAGGAATCGATGCTCAATCAATTATAATCATAACTTTAAATCAATGTTGTTTCAATGTCGCTGTATCAACGTCGGGTTTCATCGCTATTGTAACGGTGATTCAACATTGATTTAGCATTGATATTTCAATGTCAACCACTCTGATGATTCAGATGGAAAATCAACATTGTTTCAATGTAGTCATGCTATCTGGGTTGGAATGTCTACTTCGGTCTCTTGAAGGCCCCGTTAAATAATTTTACGTTCGTTTCGGTTTCCGAGTTTCCTTGTTCTCAACTCGCGCCAATCGGCCATATCATTACAACCAGCAGCGAGAGTAGGGAACAAGATTTACTTTTGTCCTCCACACTTGCCGGTGTCCAGGAAAATATGTTGAATTATGCATTAGTTTGCTAGCCAGCTAGCTAGCTAGCG
Organism: Gymnothorax javanicus; assembly: GCA_029692085.1. Classification (NCBI taxonomy): domain Eukaryota; kingdom Metazoa; phylum Chordata; class Actinopteri; order Anguilliformes; family Muraenidae; genus Gymnothorax; species Gymnothorax javanicus. The sequence continues at coordinate 3,654,378 of CM056193.1, forward strand.
TTCATTACAATGGATGCGGTTACCCTACACATAGCCCATAAAATAAACACACAAGAAAAAAAAAATCAACAATTTATCGCTAATACTGAAATAGCGAACTAGTTAGCAACGTAGCTAGCAAGCTAAAATGATATCGAACTTTGTAATGCAACACCTAGCTAGGTAGATAGCAAACTTAGCGGGTTAAAAGGCTAAACTTCGCTAACACTGAAATAGCGAGCTAAAAGTCTTGAAACAAACCTGACCTAACGAGTCAGTTCAGCGCACAGTAGTTGGCTGGCGCCGGTCTACCTCAGAAAGCAGTGGGTTACAGTGACTTTATACCGGCGTGGAACGCGGCTCAGCCAATCACATTTAAGGATGGGAAGCAGCCGTTTTATAAAATTCTTAAAACATCTTACCTTCTGTAAATACGCCATTATGTAACATCAGGCTATTTGGGCTCGTTAATGTAGATATACTATGAAAGCAAGCTATTTCCCAGATAGCAAAGAGTCATTGAAACAATGTTAAATTAACATTGTTTTGTCAACGTTAAGACATTGAAACAACGTTGAACTTGCACCCTCAATTAACATTGAATGAACGTTGATTTTCTAATTAAAGATCAACAGTATTTCAATGTTATTTCAATTAAAAAGAACATTGAAACAATGTTGAAATTTCAACCTAACCATAGATCAATGTGCTTTCAACGACTTTTCAACATTAGTATCATCACCCTGTCAACCAGGAATCGATGCTCAATCAATTATAATCATAACTTTAAATCAATGTTGTTTCAATGTCGCTGTATCAACGTCGGGTTTCATCGCTATTGTAACTGTGATTCAACAATGATTTAGCATTGATATTTCAATGTCAACCACTCTGATTCAGATGGAAAATCAACATTGTTTCAATGTGGTCATGCTATCTGGGTTGGAATGTCTACTTCGGTCTCCTGAAGGCCCCGTTAAATAATTTTACGTTCGTTTCGGTTTCCGAGTTTCCTTGTTCTCAACTCGCGCCAATCGGCCATATCATTACAACCAGCAGCGAGAGTAGGGAACAAGATTTACTTTTGTCCTCCACACTTGCCGGTGTCCAGGAAAATATGTTGAATTATGCATTAGTTTGCTAGCCAGCTAGCGTTAATTACAATGGATGTGGTTACCCTACACATAGCCCATAAAATAAACACACAAGAAAAAAACATCAACAATTTATCGCTAATACTGAAATAGCGAACTAGTTAGCAACGTAGCTAGCAAACTAAAATGATATCGAACTTTGTAATGCAACACCTAGCTAGGTAGATAGCAAACTTAGCGGGTTAAAAGGCTAAACTTCGCTAACACTGAAATAGCGAGCTAAAAGTCTTGAAACAAACATGACCTAACGAGTCAGTTCAGCGTAGAGCAGTTGGTTGGCGGCAGCCTGCCTCAGAAAGCAGTGGGTTACAGTGACTTTATACCGGCGTGGAACGCGGCTCAGCCAATCACATTTAAGGATGGGAAGCAGCCGTTTTATAAAATTTTTAAAACATCTTACCTTCTGTAAATACCTTCAGAAAATGCATCATGGATCTTCTTCGCTTCAACTCAGCAGCGTGACTAGTCTTCTTTGATAACTTCCGGGAACTATTCCATTGCTGTGAAAAAATTGGTCCATTGGAGTCAATGGAAATGACGCGACTCTCTCTCTATGACTCTCGCCTGGGTGTGCCAGCAACCTGACTACGCGGCACCGGCATGTCCAGGCACATGTGTAGCTATGCCAGTGCTTTGCATTGACTTTGAATGTAATCTGTCGTGCGAAAAATTCATTTCGCGTCCAGTGTGCAAGCGGCTTAATACTATTATTGTCACTCAGGTTTTATCGTTTTTAGTGCGGGAAAGGAATACAGCCTGATTGCTATGATCTCGTACTAAGTTAAGATCACATATTGAAAATAAATGTGTAACGTATCTTGCATTGTTGTCCATGCATGTTAATCCCAAAATTTTAAGCAGCAACAGGGTGTAATAATAGGAACTTCTATCCATTGTTTCTCTTCCCAATGATGCAGGCAGAAGAAATAAATGAGCAACTGTCGTATTTCATTCCAACTTCATAAGTTTGAATGATCTGACGGAGTTTCGTTTTGAAATTCCATTCAAATTAAGCTAATGGTAATAATTCGAGAATGCCCTAGCTAGCCAGCTAACTCATATTCGTAAAGCTTAATATAGGCGTAAAGCGCTGCAGAAAACATGCCTGAAGCAGCAAAGTAAAATGCAACATTAACGCATCATGCAGATATAGGACAGAGGCTTCTTTATTCCAATTTTAAAGGTGAGGAGAGGAGCTCATTTGATTGGTGAAGATTTGACTCGGCAGTGTTAAAGGCCTTCTCTCCTCCCTCTTTGCCACTGCGCCCGGCAGGAAGGACAGAGGCGGGACAGAGGAGTACTTGCGCCGGGCTGCACCGACGCAAATTGCAAAAATCGCCTGGATACACCCGTGGTATGGCGCTCCCCTATTCGCCACGCTTGCGCCTGGTCAATGAATTTACAATAGAACACAGATAACAATTCGAATGTTGAAACTGAGACATTTTACATTTTTATCCACAAAAAGAGCTTATTTCAAATTTTATGACTGCAACACGTCTCAAAAAATTTGGGACACAGGCAAAAAAGGGCTTAAAAAGCAATTAATAAGAGAATCAGCTGAAAGAACATTTAGCAAGTAATTAAGTTAACTGGCATCAGGTGTGTAACATGATTGGCTTTAAAAGGGATGTCTTACAGAGGCTGAGTCTCTCAGAAGTAAAGATGGCCAGAGGCTCTCCAACCTGTGAAGGCTTGCGTAAAAAAATTGTGGAATACTTTAAAAACAATGTTCCTCAAAGTCTAATTGCAAAGGCTTTGAAGGTCTCATCATTGACAGTGCATAACATCATCAAAAGATTCAGAGAAACTGGAAAAATCTCTGTGCGTAAGGGACAAGGCCAAAGACCTTTACTGGATGCCCGTGATCTTCGGGCCCTCAGATGCCAGTGCATAACTCACCGGCATGATTCTGTCATTGACATTACTAAATGGGCCCAGGAATACATAAAGAAACCACTGTCTGTAAACGCAGTCCACTGTGCCATCCACAGATGCCACCTAAAACTCTATCATGCCGAAAGGATGCCATTGTTAAGCATGATCCAGAAGCGCTGCCGTGTTCTGTGAGCCAAGGCTCATTTAAAATGGACTGTAGCAAAGTGGCAAAGTGTCCTGTGGTCAGACAAGCCCAAATTTGATATTCTTGTTGGAAATCATGGGTGTCGTGTCTTCCGAGCTAAAGAGGAGAAAGACCACCCCTCCTGTTGTCAGCGTTCAGTTCAAAAGCCAGCATCTCTGATGGTATGGGGGTGCATTAGTGCATATGGTGTGGGACAGTTGCATGTTTTAAAAAGCACCATGAATGCTGAAAAGGTATATAAAGGTTTTAGAGCAACATATACTCCCTCCAGGCGACATCTATTCCAGGGAAGGCCTTGTGTATTTCAGCAGGAAAATGCAAAACCACATACTGCAGCTTTTACAACAGCATGGCTTCGGAATAGAAGAGTCCGTGTGCTGAACTGGCCTGCCTGCAGTCCTGATCTTTCACCGATTAAGAACCTTTGGCGCATAATTAAACGTAAAGTCCGTCAAAGAGATCCAAAACTCTAGCAGCTGGAAGCCTGTATTAAACAAGAGTGGGATCAAATTCCAATGGCTAAACTCAAGAAACTTGTCTTCTCAATGCCCAGACGCCTCCACTCTGTGTTAAAAAGAAGAGGGGATGCTACACCATCGTAAACAGGCCCCTGTCCCAACTTTTTTGAGACATGTAGCAGCCATCAAATTTGAAATGAGCTCATTTTGTGGATAAAATAGTAAAATTTCTCAGTTTCAACATTTGCTATGTTATCTCTGTTCTGTTGTGGATAAAATACTGGCTGGTGTGATTTGAAAGTCATTGCATTTTGATTTTATTCACAATTTACACTTTGTCTCAACTATTTTGGAATTGGGGTTGTTGTAATCATGCATATTTTACATGCAGATAAATTGTCTCTGGGAATATTTATGTAAAATATGTGCTTTTATTTTTGAATTCACTCAATCCATTCATCTTTTGGTCCTCAGGGGCATCTGATATGGAATATAAACAGAGCGTGAGGAAGGGATGCGTAGATCCAGCAGAATGTTACAGTGGATATGTGAACTTCGGTTGGTTGCTTAGGCACAGTAGAAACACTCATTGCTGTGATACTGATCTCTGCAACCATGGACAACTTCCAGGTAAATTTTCCATGTTCACATTCATGATCTGCAAATTACAGTGTACTAATTGGTATTTCTGTTTGAAAACATACTTCTACAAATACGAAACTTCTACTGAAATAGATGCTGGTGATTAACAATATGCAAAAAGTTTACATTTGTGTGTCATTGCCCTTTTAGGAAGTTATATGTGATTAAAGCAGTGCGCTGACAAGAATAGTGGAACTTAATATCGATGTCTCAGGACTGCAGAAGCGGCAGACAGAACCTTTTAATTTGTGAGCCTCTACTAGAGCATGTGGGGATCAATCAGGTCCTTGGCCCAGTGAGATCCTAACAGTCATTTATTCAAATATAAATGTGGACATCAACCTAAGCAATTTTGAGTGTCCCTTTACTGAACAAGAGCCAGATACAGATCACATAGACAGCCAAACAGGCTTGTTTCTTAACTGAAGAAGATTTTGCTCAAAACACGCAATAGGAAGCTTTGTCAGAAATGGGTCCAAAGGCAGGCGGGGGTGAACAGAGCGACTGGGGGGGTGGGGGGTGGGGGGGTTTAGGTTGGGTCCGGCAAGGTTTTGTCAAAGGGAGGTCAGTAACTGGGATGACAAGCCAATGAAGCAGGGCACGCAGGCAGGTGCACACCTTCAAACTGGGGTTCAGAAGAGACTGGGGGAAGCTACTAGCCAGGACTGCAAACACTGGGAAAAGATTCCCTAATAAATAGTTACTTGTTTTACTCAGTAGTTCACACCAAGGATGAAAGAAAACAATTCAGCGAAGGGAAGTCATAGACCGGGAACTTAAATGCACACAACAGCAATGAACATCAGGAGAGAACAAGAGCACAAAAAGGGAGGGTGGAACACGAGACAACAGTTAAACAACGAGGACCAATTCGGGAAACAGCGAGAGAAACTGACAACGACGGCTTGATTGAAAGGGGAAACATTTAGGAAAACTCAGGATGTATCAATTCCAAGAATAAACTGCCTGAATCTTACTCACAATTGGAAGACCTGTTATTGATTGGCCCTAAACTAATCATTTTAAAATACTGTAGCAGTTTCCCCAATAAGCGGAGGCAGAGTCAGGGTCTGGAGTTTGCGCATCGCTCCAGAAGCGGAGCTTCGCTTTATTTCTTCCGCCATTCTCGTATAAACACGAGTTCTTTCACAATGGCACAACCTCTCAGTTTCAGAGCATATCACACACTAACTCAGGCCGCTGATCAGCCTGCCTATATGTATCCCCTGGGTCGCTGTGATTGGCCCCCGTAGAACAGAGTAGTGCAGCCAATCACAGCGGCCCAGGGGGAAACAGAGCTAGCAACACAGAACACAACACAGAACTCTGGCGAAATTGCCACATAGCCCCCACTTAAGGGGTCACTAGTCCCCCGATGACCCCGCAACAACAAAAACACATCTATGTACAAAAATTAACAGCTATTTACAAAATAAAAAAATTCACTCAACTATGTACAGTCAAAGTCCGCCGGACTGGGCGACGATGCACCGGCGGAGTTCCTGCAGCCTCCGGCGATGAAGCTGGAGAGTGGGGAGGCGGGCTGTTTGCTGGCCGGCAGTTAGCCGGCGCTGGAGCGAGCGAATGCTGAGATGGGCTGGCTGCTACGTTGGGAAGGCGGGGGTGGTACGGGGCGAGCCGGTCCTGGTGCAACACCACCAACCGCCTGTTGTGCTGCATCCGGACTCGGTAAGTCACCTCTCCCACACGACTGATGACTTCGCCTGGCCCCTGCCAGTGGTGCTGGAGCTTCGGGGACAGGCCCTTCTTCCTGACCGGGCAGTAGATCCAGACCCGGCCTCCCTTAGCAAAGGCCTGCCCCGAACACCAGACGTCATAGTTGCGCTTTTGATGCAACCCTGCAGTCTCCAGCGCTCGTCGGGAGTAATCATGAGCCACCCGTAGCCACTCCAGCAACTGCCAGTAGTAATTCGACTCCCCTGTGGCTGGCTCCGCTGGTTCAGGCGGGGCCCCAAACACCAGGTCCACAGGTGTTCAAAGCTCCCGCCCAAACATAAGAGCTGCTGGGGTGCACTGGCTCGACTCCTGCACGGCCGAGCGGTACGCCCATAGGACCAAGGGCAGGTGTTGGTCCCAGTCACGCTGGTGCTCGCTCGTGAGGATGGCAAGCTGGGTAGCGAGGGTCGGTTGAACCTCTCCACCAATCCATCGCTCTGTGGGGGGAGTTGTCCGCGTCTTTGCCACCCCAGCCTTTTGCAGACTGCCGCCAGCACCTGCACCTCGAAGTTCCGGCCCTGGTCGCTGTGCAGCTCATTAGGGACCCCAAAGCGCGCAAACATTTGCTCCACCAAACAGCGCGCTGTTGTCTCCGCGCTCTGGTCGGGCGCGGGGTACACCTCAGGCCACTTAGTGAAATAGTCCATCGCCACCAGGATGTAGCGATTTCCAGCTTCAGTGACTGGAAATGGCCCGAGGACATCCACCCCTACCCGCTTCATTGGGCGCCCGATGACATAGCGCTGCAGGGGAGCGTGCAAAGTGTTGCTGGGTCACTTCTGGCCGTGCAGGATTCGCAGCAGTGGATGTGAAGTTCCACATCGCGGTGGCAGCCCGGCCAATAAAATCGCCCCCTCAGGCGGCGCAGGGTCTTCGTCACCCGAAGTGGCCCGCCCCCACCGAGCCATGAACTAGCTCAAGGACCAGGGGGCGTAGCTTGTGGGGCACCAAGAGCTGGAGGATGTCGCGCCCCTGGCCAGGCGCCTGCCAACGCCGGTAGACCAGCCCGTTCAGCAGCTCCAGTTGCTGAAACTAGCTTCGATAGGCCTTCAGCTCCGTGCCCTCTGCCGCAACCTCAGCCCATGTTGGTGGTTCCTTTGCCTCCAGCCAGCCCCTCACCTTCCCCAGCGTGCCATCTGCCTCCTGCTCCTCCTGTAGCTGTTGAGGTTCTAGCGGCACTGGCATCCCCTCTGCCCCTGTCGAAACAGCTGCCACTTTGAGAGCCGGCTGGTCTTGCTCGTCCAGCCGCTGACAGTACCTGCACTGCAATGCGGCACACAGTCGTCTGGACAGGGCATCAGCATTCCCGTGGTGGCGGCCCGGACGGTGCTTGATAGTAAAGTGGTAGCTTTGCAGAACCTCCAGCCAGCGCGCTACCTGGCCCTCGGGATCTTTGAAATTGAAGAGCCAATTGAGAGAGGCATGGTCGGTGCGCAGGCGGAAGGTGGTACCCTGTAGGTACGGGCGGAAGTGGCGGAGCGCCTTGACGACAACCAGCAGTTCCCGGCGAGTGGTGCAGTAGTTGCGTTCTGCCCGGCTCAGAGCATGACTGTAGCACGCAACTACTTTTTCCCCTTCCTCGTCCTGCTGGGAGAGCACGCCCCTATCCCAGTGTTGCTGGCGTCAGTGTCCACAATGAAGGGTCGCTGGACATCGGGATAGGCCAGTACAGAGGCCTGTGTAAGGGCTGCTCTGTGTGAACGCAGCTGCGCACTCCTCCGTCCATTCGAAGGCTTGGTTTTTGTCAGTGAGACGGTGGAGAGGGCTGGCGATGGAGGCGAAGTCCCGCACAAACCGACAGTAGTAGCTCGCCAGTCCCAGGAAACTGCGCAGCTCACCCACATCAGTCGGCACCAGCCAGTCTTTCACAGCGGCCACTTTTGCTGGGTCTGTGGCCACCCCTGCCCACTCACCACATGCCCCAGGAATGTCGTCTCCTGCGAACAGCTGGCACTTTTTCGGGTTGAGTCTCAGCCCCGCCCGCCGGATCGCGGCAAACACATCCCGCAGGTTGGAGAGAGCGTCCTGAAAGCTGCTGGCGTGCACCAGGAGGTCGCCAAGGTACCGCGACGCAGCAGTCCGGGAACAGCTGACAGGACCCTCTCCATTAGCCACTCGAAGGTCGCGGGGGCGTTGCACAACCCGAGCGGCATAACCCGGAAGTGCCAAGCCCCTGTCCGATTGATAAATGCTATTTTTAATTTGGCGTCGTCAGACATACGCACCTGCCAGTATGCGCTGCAGAGATCCAGCGAGCAGAACCAACTGGAGCCTGCTAGGTGGTCAAGCGCTTCGTCAATGCGCGGGAGAGGGTGGGCGTCCTTTCGGGTTACAGCATTCAGGTGCCGGTAATCAACTCAGAACCTCCATTTGCCATTCTTCTTGGCACCAGGACAGCAGGGGCAGCCCACGGACTATCGGAGGGTTCGATGATGCCCGCTGCAGCCATCTCCCTCACCTTTTCCTCCGCTGCTCGTCGTTTGGCGAGGGAGAGGCGGTGTGGCTGCAGGCGAATGGGCACAGCGTCACTGGTGTCGATGTGGTGTTGCACCAGGTTCGTCTGGGTGCATTCCTCTTCGCGGACGGCGAAGAGGTTCAGGTTGCTGGTCAGCAGGTGCTTCAGCTGTTGGCCCTGCGCAGGATCGAGGCCACTGCAGCTGCGCTGCCATAGCTCATGGACTGCCTTTGTGGTGTCAGCTGACGGCGAGCAGGATGGTGGTGAGGGGGCTGGGCAGACGGGGTTTGTGCGTCTGCTCGGGTTGGTGGTTGGGGCGGTGAGTTTGTTGGCTGGGCTGAGGCTACGGCAGGTGGGTGAGCTCTCCTCGCGATCTGGTCCCCTGCCGTGGACTGGAGCTCATAGGCGTCCGTTCCGATGATGAGGGCTGGGCACACGATGTTGATCGTGGAGCCCCAGCGCGCTAGCAGGTCTAGGCCCACGATACAGTCGTCCTGTATCTCGGCCAGCCAGAATTGGTGGTCAAGGCGACGATCTCCAATGGCCACGCCCACTTTCTTCCAGCCCATCATGCCCATCCGCTGGCCAGTCACGGACTGCAGCCGTGTGTTAGTGGGCTCCCAGTGGGCGTCGTGGAGGACCCCTGGGCACACCAGGGAGATAGTGGCGCCTGTATCAATAAGCGCCCTGCAGGGTTGCCCATCCAGCCAGCACTGCAGGTACAACCCATTTCCTGAGCCCAGCCGGCCTATCTGGGGGAAGTTGCTCTCGTCTGCCTTTAGAAAGGCAGGGGGATGGAATGCCTGCTCATCTGCCGTTACAAAGGCAGAGGATGGAACTTTTGCATCCCTGCCTTTACAAAGGCAGGGGAAGGGAATTGCCGCCTATCCGCCTTTAAAAATGCAGATGGCTGTTTGCTCAGATTAAGCTCGGCCGGCTTAGGCTCAGGGTGTTTCGGTGTTGGGGCAGGGCAGTAGAGGGCGAAGTGTCCCCGCTCATCGCAGCGGTAACAACACCGCTGCGAATTAGGCGAAGTGTGCGTCCAGCGCACCTCCTCCATCTCCTCGCTGCACTCCGCCACGCGGACCTGGGGGCGTGGCCTGCCCCGCTCGGCTGCGTCGGCTTCCCCCATGATGGCCGCCGCTCACTCGCCTCCTTCAGCGCCTCTTCAAGGGAGCCAGGCGCTGCGAGGGCAACGTAGTGGCGTAGCTTCTCTGGCGCGAGAGCCTGAAGAAACGCGTGCAGCGCCAGCTGCAGATGGGGTTAATATTTCCCACTGTGAAACCATCACGGTTTTTTATTCCTGCACTTTTCCTACATGACAGCGGATAACAGCCTCATCATAGCAATATTTAACATCTGTATAGTCTACTCGACATGTCTGGGGAAAAATACAGAACAGAGATGTGTTGCAAATGAAAGATGCAAGGACAACTGTGCCAGAAACTGTAGGGATCCCCAGTGATATTTATTTGTACATTTATAGGAAGCAAAGGTCTTTAAAATTGCTAACCTGCTGTTTGCTACATCAGGCCATGAATGCTTGGGCGTCGTTATTATTATTACCTCGAAGTTGGCAGGAGGTTATGTGATCGCCAAGCGATTTTTGTTTGTCTGTCTGTCTGTCTGTTTGTTTGTTTGTTTGCAAGATAAATCAAAAAGTAATGCACGGCTTTTGATGAAATTTTCAGAGAAGGTGGGTATTAGGACAAGGAACAGGTGATTAAATTTTGGCGTATCTTGTCATGGCTTAGGCGTGCGTTTGTTTTTTGGACCTTTCTTTGTTCTATTGTCCAGGTCGATATCAGAGTTCTTGTCCATCGTATTCCTGGCCCAGCTGGCTGATTGAGCTGGGGCAAAGTTTTCCGGACTCTGTATATATATGATTGGGGGTTCGCCATGCTTATCGCTAGAGTGTTTGTTTGTTTCTAGCACTTCGGCCGGAGTAAATCTCAAGTTAAATCTTCCGAGTGACTTGTTATATTCCTTTATTGTTAGGAATTGATTCTTTCAGATATCTCTTCTCTTGTTGTTTATTTTCTCTCTAGTCTGCTTCCGTTTTGCGGAATTTTATTTGTCCTTGGAAGAGCGAGCCTTTACCAGAGGTTTTTACCTCTTTTGTGTTTGTCTTTTATCTGGGCTGCTCAATGCTCTTTCTCTCGCTGGTCGCGGCACCTGGCGTCCTATCACCACCTATAACAGTACACTCTAGCCAAACATGGAGTCGTCAGCCGCGGCTACGCTAGAGAAAGTTCAGGCTAATCAGCAAGCCACACTCTCGGGCTATGGCGAGGGCTTGTTTACCCTTAACAGTCGACAGGCTGAGTTGGCGGAGCGAGCCCGCCATCAGGACGAGGCTTTACAAAAGCAGGAGAGCGTCCTGTTAAGTCTCACTGAGAGTATTTGAACATTGTCCACTCAAATTACACAGAATGTTGCACAAACCCTACACTCCCCCCGTGAGCCTAAGCTCCAGCTACCTCCACGATATGGAGGCGAGGCAGGGAAATGTAAAGACTTATCGCCCAGTGTGAAATATTTTTCAAAGCTCAGCCTTCGCGTTTTGTTAATGAAGAGTCTCGGGTTGCATTTGTTTTATCTCTGTTGACTGACACAGCCCTTACTTGGGTCGGGCCACTTATTCGATCTAATTCACCGGTCGTGAGTTCAGTGGAGACTCTCGTTAGGGAGATGGTGTCGGTGTTTGACTAAGATGTGTGTGGGCAAGATGCGGCTACATGTCTAATGCATCTTAGGCAGGGTTCCGAGAGCGTTGCTGAGTTTTCTATAGCCTTTCGCTCTCTAGCTACAGAGACGGGCTGGCCAGAGGCGCCTCTAATGGTTGTTTTTGTTCATGCCTTGGCCAGTGGCGGCTGGTGCAAAAAAATTTGGGGGGGGCGCAATTTACCTTGGCGCAGCACACCTGACAGCTGCTTTGATGTCGACACAGTCAGTTATTAAGAAGGAAAATGTAGCCTATAGATTTTATCAGGGTTTGTACTTTGTACCCTTTTTTATTATGAATTGAGGATGTATCCCCTATGTCCACATGTCCACAGATCACTGTATCTGTCCTTACATTACTTACAGATTGATTGTAAAAGCAGTCATGTTCAAGATAGTCCACCAACTAACTGGGATTTTGATGTTTTGTAAAGATGCAAACAACAAATGGAACATAGTGAAACAGAAAAACAAAACTAGAGTGCCAAGGGCCCTGAAGGTTGCCGGCAGTTACAGCTCCAACAGGAGAAAAGTAACTAGCATCAGTCCGCGGATTCAACAGCAAGCCAGCACGAATTCTTGCGAAAGCAACACGTTGTCTACACGATATTGGCGTTAAAAAGCTTCAGCTCGGACAATTTCGGCGGTGATGGCGAATGGTCCCGTACCACTGCGAATCAATTCACGGTTCTTCGAATCAATTCTTCTCTGCGAAAGAAGAGAACTGTTTCATCGGCACACTTCCGCGGGCCAATGCAGCTCAGTGAGAAAGGGGTTTTAGTTACCATTATCGGGCAACTCGACTGAGCAGTCACACTTTTTCATGAGTGACAGACAGCAACATTTCTGCCATTTAGCAAAAATATAATCTTTAAGAGTCTACATCATGAAATCCGATTAGATTTTTTTCTAACCTGAACTTTCACTGTCATCTGCTGTCAATTTGTGAAGTGCGCCATCTTCTCAATTCACTTCTGGTTCTTGCTCTGCTTTCAGACAATGATTTTTTTTACTCAACACTGCCACCGAGTGGGACAGTGGGTCTAATTAGTATTATTCTTTCTATTCCATGATGCTAATAGGAACAAACATCCAAAAATGGGTTTTGACCAGTTTTTATTGCCGCAATTGATCGTGAAATAAGGTTGACCATGCGGTTACAATGCCCGTAAAAATTTTAATTATATATAGGTAAGTGCCTACTACATACTAATTCCTAAAGACATTATTAAACGAGGAAATAAATAGATTGATTTTGTCACATGACCTTGACCTTGAAGACCAAAGTCAAATCCAATATGGTGTGTTTGATCAGCATACATGATTTGTCATTAGTATCCAATACATACCGAAGATCTAAAGCCAACATTAAAGGACTTTTAGGCCGTTTTGTCATTACCTGGACCTTGTTGCCCAAGGTCAAATCCAATATATCGAAAACAACCAGCATACATGATTTGCTATTAGTGCCCAATACATACCTAAGCTCTACAAACAATATTAAACAAATATGGGCCATTTTTGTCATCTAACCTTCACCTTGAGGCCCAACATCAAATTTGACTGACTGCCTAAGAATGTTCAGCATACATGGTTTCCTATAGATGCCCCAAACATACCTGAGCTCTAATTGCCATATTCAGCAAGTTACAGTAATTTTTGCCATTTGATCTTGACGCCCAATGTCATATTCAACTTGCCGAGAATGTTTGGCTTACATGATTCCCTATAGGTGCCTCACACATACCTAAGCTCTAAATGTCACATTAAGCTGTTATAACACATTTTTGCCATTTGCCCTTCACCTTGAGGCTCAAGGTGAAATTCAAACAACCGAGAATGTTTGGCACACATGATTCCCTTTAGGTGCTTCATACACACCTAAGCTCTAAATGCTATATTAAGAGAGTTATAGCACATTTTTGCCATTTGACCTTGACCTGGAGGCCCAAGGTCAAATGTGACTGACTCACAATGTTCGGCATACCTGATTCCCTATAGGTGCCTCATACACACCTAAGCTCTAAATGCTATATTAAGAGAGTAATAGCACATTTTTGCCATTTGACCTTGACCTTGAGGCCCAAGGTCAAATGTGACTGGCTCACAATGTTCGGCATACCTGATTCCCTAGAGGTGCCTCATACATACCTAAGCTCTAAATGCTATATTAAGAGAGTTATAGCACATTTTTGCCATTTGACCTTGACCTTGAGGCCCAAGGTCAAAAGTGACTGACTCACAATGTTTGGCATACCTGATTACCTGCAGATGCCTCATACATACCTAAGCTCTAAATGCTATATTAAGAGAGTTATAGCACAAAACACCCGAAAAATGATGAAGTCCAGACACCGTTGCCTAGGTGGCGCTATGAAGGGCGATTCAATCAAAAACGCCCGTTTACACCGTTGAAGCAGGTCATGATACTGATTCCATTGCGATACTGATTCCATGCGATAAAAAAAAATTCATCAGACAGTTTTTGAGAAAATTGCACCTAAGTGCCAAAAATGGCCATTTTCGACATAAAAATGGCCGCCAAGTCTAAACGAAAGATTCAATCAAAAAAAATTTTTGCTCGGGCATTAACTTGATGACCGATTTGATCACATCCCCAAATAAAAAAAAAAAATTCATCAGACCGTTTTTGAGATACAGCTTTAAACGGACAACGCCAACGCCGCCGGACGTAAAGTGACGACAATAGGTTACTGGCCTACGGCCGGCAACCTAATAACAAAACACAAATCTAAAAACACAGCACTGTAATGCTGTCTACAGGCTTCGTACACCTTTTACAAAGTGAAATTCAAGCACTTTTCAAGGATTTTCAAGGTGCATTTTCATGCTTTTCCAGCACCTTACAGCTGTGGCAAATTACATATTTATATACATGAATGACAGATTCCACAGAGAGTGTGACCAACAGGTCCCACTGTACTTAACAGGATGAAATTATAAATTAATGGAATATATGTAGTTTATTTCATTGATAACATAAAAACAAATGTTTACAGGAAGTTTTAGACCTGGATCACTGCAATTTTGGTATAAAAAATTATCTAAAAATTCGGTTTTAGTTGCTAATGTGACATGGACGGAAAATTGTTTTTCACAGGACGGAACTCAAACGGTGACAAGATTGTCTGAGCCAGCGCCAATAATGGCGCGATGAGCAGAGAAAAGGGAAGGCACACCAGTGACCAACCCGCTAATCCACAATAAGCAGGGCTTTGTTAAAGCCTGTACATCTACTCTTGAACAGTGACCTGAAATGCACAGTTTTTACCCAGGATTATTTTGTGGCAATCCAATTCATACACTGGATAATTAGTCAATCCTGCCCACTCGTTTCCAAGTTCCTCATCCACCTTGGAGTTCTGAGAGGAAGGAGGGACACTTTTTTGGGTGACCCTGTAGTATGGATGTGCCAACCCCTTTAAGTCAAACCAAGGTTGGCTCGATCCATCCAGGGATTGGAGTGAACTCGTCCATATAATAAACCGTGTTCAAACTCGGCTTGCTTGTGAAAATTCAATAACTGATCCGGGTGTGCCATCTACTGATATTGTAACTGCGTGCATAAATCCGCAGCTCCGTGTCCACTGGCGGACACATCTGCACAAAAGGGTTTAAATACCCTGCCAGCAGCCACCAAACCTCATTCACAGCAGTGCTGTACTAAGATTACAGATTGTTGCTAACATTATTACTGTGGACGGAAATTTTTACCTTTTTGATGAGGGACACAAACGCGAGTTGGTGAAAATTCTAGAAGGCCAGGAAGTAAACATCCGCTCGCATATGTGCTTTATCCCACTTTCATACTACCGGTTGTTATAAAATAGGGACTTCAATGCGGAATGCAGAGCGAACATTACGACCACACATCGGACAGAAATTTCAGAACAATAGCCATGCTTTTACAGGTAAAATATTTATTCTTTATTCTGTTGACATTTTTTACTGAAAATGCAGAGAGATGGAACATTTTCTATTGGTTCAAAAATAAAAGTTGTCACTTTCTGTGGAATCTGCCAAATTGGAACAGCAAACAGGGAAAGCAATAAAAGGCATTGCTAACGCCACATCCAGCTAGCCAGCTCCGTTTGCCGTAACAAGTGCGGGAGAAGCCCCGGGTGTAAGCTCGTCCACGTCCACGATCACTTGCCTGCTGCTTAATCTTTAAATCGGGTCGGTCCGGGCCAAGCTCCTTTACTTTCCTTTGTTCCTCCAGTGAACGCCTTGAGAAAGGCTGTTTTTGTAGGGAAAGAACCGAATTGCGTTCAGTTTCCGCGCTTCCACTTGAACATGCTATTTCGCGCAGCTACCAGGTTGAAAAGACGGTAGATGATTTGACAGTCGAGACGAAGCGTCGCGGTGGGTGTGAACATGATTGACAGCCACGAGAATTGTCCAATCACATTAGATCAAAATACATTAAAACAATAACAATTCGCTGCAAATAAAAGTGGGAGTGTCTGGGGCGAACAGAACTGCGCCCCGTAAGAAAATCGAAAGAAACCAGTGAAACAGCAGCCTTGGGTCACTAGCTCACCAAAACTTTGAGAGCTTACATAAGGTACCGTTTGGCCGGCGTCCCTCACCCAGGAAGTATATGGATACAGAGAAATCAACCAAATACCATTTGGAACTGATATTTAGGGGCTGTTGACAGGCACTCACAGACTGAAAAACACGTTTATTTCACAATTATTTGCATTATACAACTAAATTATATTTAACAAGTTCAAGTAAATTTTCATCTCTTGATATTTGACGGGGGCGGCGCCCCAGCGCCCTCTACTGGCCGGCCGCCACTGGCTTTGGCGGAGGAGGTGAAGGACGCTCTGGCTACATTAAAGCCCAGTATTTCTTTGGATTCGTTGGTTCGCACTGCTGTGCGAATTGATAATCGAATTCGTGAGCGCAACAGAGAAAAACGTAGCCCACTGCTTTAGCTCTCGCGGACAACCGGGCTAATCTTCCTCGTAGTATGCTTATAACTCCTTCTCCACCCACTGAAATTTCCGCTCCTGGGGAACCTATGCAGGTCAATGGCTCATATGTGAGCCGGGCTCGTAAGCCCGTTCGTAAGCCAATTATTTGCTATGACTGCTACAAACCCGGACATATTCGCCCACACTGCCCTGATCTTAAAGGAAAACGGGAGGTCCCTCTAGCTGTTTGGGGGGCACTGGAGGGACAGACCCAAAGTCCCTTTAATGATTTAGAGGATCTCTCTAACTGTGATTCGGTCATGGATATGGCTGGTCCCGAACAGGTGGAGAGTTTGGGGGCAGCTTTGAATTTTGATCTGCCTCCTAACGTTCCTAGTGATTATGCTGATCTCGCCGAGGTTTTTAGCACACAACGAGCCTCGACTTTACCTCCTCATCGCCCGTACGATTGCGAGATCAATTTCCACCCTGGTACTACTCCTCCTAGGGGTTCGCTATACTCGCTGTCAGGGCCTGAGCGTAAGGCCACGCGAGAATATATTCGGGAGGCTCTTGCTAATGGTTTTATTCGGCCATCCACGTCTCCTGCCGGAGCGGGGGGTTTTTTTGTGGGAAAAAAAGATGGCGGTCTGAGACCCTGTATTGATTATAGGGGTTTGAATGAGATCACCATTAAAAACCGATACCCCCTTCCGTTGATGAATTCCGTGTTTGAACGTCTGCAGGAGGCGTCATTTTTTACCAAGCTTGATCTCCATAATGCTTATAACTTAGTTCGCATTCGGGAGGGGGACGAACGGAAAACAGCATTTAATACGCATGAGGGGCACTGGGAATATTTGGTCTTGCCGTTTGGATTGGTTAACGCCCCCTCGGTGTTTCAGGCATTCGTTAATGATGTCCTCCTAGAGATGTTGGAGAAATTCGTCTTCGTTTATCTCGACGACATTATGATTTTTTATTCAACGCTCTCAGAGCATAAACAACACATCAGACGTGTGCTTGAGGCCCTCCGTAATGCCAAGCTTTTTGTCAAGGCTGAGAAATGTGTTTTTCACGCCAAGACTGTCTCGTTTCTTGGTTTCAGTGTGTCGGAGGGGTCGGTCCATATGGAACGTGTTAAGGTGGCAGCGGTCAGGAATTAGCCTGCCCCTCAAAAGCGTCAAGGAGGTTCAACGCTTTTTGGGGTTTGCAAATTTTTATAGGAGGTTTATCCGTAATTTTAGCGCAGTAGCTGCCCCCATTATTGCGCTTACCAAGAAGAATGCCTCCTCGCCGTTTGATTGGTCCCCAGCAGCTGAGGCTGCTTTTCAGGAGTTAAAGAAACGTTTTAGCTCAGAGCCCATTCTTGTCTTGCCCGATCCCTCCCTCCCGTTCGTTGTGGAGGTAGATGCCTCTGAAGTTGGGGTGGGTGCCATTTTGTCCCAGCGCCCTCTTTGGGACAATAAGCTACACCCGTGCGCCTACTTCTCCCGGTCATTGTTGGCGGCCGAACGGAATTGACCTATGGCTAAGCCCTGCCCTCAAATGCGATCAGCCAATCACAGTGCGTATTCTCTCCCCATATACTCGGACATTCTGAGCCTGAAGTTCCATTGAAATGCATTACGCAAACTCGTATCGTTCGCTTTTATGGGGTTTTAAAATGTTTCTAAGTTTTAAAAAATGGTAAAATGCTGTGCTTGGGGTAAATTTAATTCCGATACCAGGTATCCCGAGAGGCTGGGTGATGGGGTGTATTTTATACCCTTACCAAAGCCACATCATAACCGAGAGAAGTGTCTCCTCTGGACAAAGCTGCAAAATGTGCTATTCGCGTCTTTGCATTGACTTTGAATGTAATCTGTCGTGCGAAAAATTTGTTTCGCGTCCGGTGTGAAAGCAGCTTAATGCTTTGTAGAAGACTTCACTATCAGCTTAACGTAGCTAACAAAGGTCAACAAGGATGTCTACATGTGTTCCAAGCTAAGTCAACATCATGTTTAAGGCGACATCTTGTCACTTCGCTGGAGATTAATGTAAAGTTATCTCATACATTGCTAAGTTAGCTAACGTTAGTAAACTCTAAGGCTAACTTCAGTGCTGACGGACGTTGGCTTAACGTAAGCTCCTGGCTGCGTTGTTCACCATGTCACCTTGTTTATTTAGGAGTTCAGTCATGTCAGGTTAGATTTCTTAAATCCGGTAGCTAGCAATAATAATACGTAAATTAAATTTATTACCCTGCGGTGCACGAACAATGCTGATCCTCTATCATGTTGTGTGACAGAAACGAGATGCGGTTGATCGCTTTTGCACTGAGACCTGAACATTTTAGCTTATAATTTAAACTTTTCGTTGACCTTCTCCACTCTAAATTCATTGATGTATCCCTCCAATGCATAGTGTAACCCTATTTGCTGACTTCTTGATGATATTTGAGCCTCCTATGCCAAAAATCATCGATAGCATCCTGAAACATATCACTGACTGTGATACCAGCCATTTGCACCTGTTCTAAAATGTTGATTGTTTGTCCGAGTCAGTGGAGGGGGCGGGTCTTAGCCATAGGTCAATTACAGTATTGGTGACCGAGAGTTGGTAGCCGTTAAGTTGGCATTAGAGGAATGGCGCCATTAGTTGGAAGGGGCTGTGCATCCGTTTGTGGTTTGGACGGACCATAAAAATCTCCAATACATTCAACAGACTAAGCTACGTAATTCCCGGCAGGCGCGGTGGTCATTATTTTTTAATCGCTGTAACTTTACGTTAACCTACCGCCCGGGGTCTGAAAACACCAAGCCTGACACCTTGTCGCGGATTTACGACCGCTCTGGTCACGACCCTATGCCGGAACCGGTTATCCCGACTGATCAGATTGTGGCTCCCGTTCAGTGGCACATTGAGTCTGATGTGCGGGGGGCCTTAAGATCAGATCCCGGTCCTGGTGGGGAACCACCTGGTTGTTTGTTTGTTCCGCCTTCAGTTGGCACCAAGGTTCTCCAGTGGGGGCACTCTTCCCGTCTTGCGGGTCTCCCAGGGGTTCATCGGACCAAACAGTTCTTGGCCCGACGTTTTTGGTGGCCCAGCATGATGGAAGATATTCGGGAGTTTGTAGCAGCGTGCAGCGTCTGCGCTAGAAATAAAACTTCCCGCCATCCTCCCTCTGGTTTGTTGCGGCCATTACCTAAACGCTCGTGGAGCCATATCGCTCTTGATTTTATTACGAGTTTGCCTAATTCTGAGGGCAATACGGTCATTTTGGTCGTGGTTGACCGTTTCTCCAAGGCTAGGGGTGGGGGAAATTTCCGATTCTTAGAAGCATCGCGATTCGGATGTGGACGAATCTGAATCGATTCACAAACGTCCAAAATTCAATTATTTATGTCTGTTAATTAAAGTAATACAGAAGGTTCTAAATAATGGGGAACTAAGAAGCGCGGTACACGTCATCTCCGGGACACTTTGGGATGCGCACCTAGAGCAGACACGCCGACACGCGCACAAAAGAAAACAAACATGGCTGACCGCCACCCACTTCGCCGTGAGATCCGAACAGCTCCTTCTAATTTAAAAGCAGACGTGTGGGAAACACTTCGGCTTCTACAACGTCGACAGCGGAAGCGAACTGGACAAGAGCCACGTTATATGTAAGCTGTGTCGCGCTAAAATAAAATACTTTGGCAATACAACAAACATGAGAAGCCATGTAACTCGATTCCACCCGACGGAGGAGTCGGGGTGACGGCAGGCTGTTGTTGCTGCGGCTACCGACCAGAGAACAATCGAGGAAGCAATTAGAAAGCTGCCACCCTCATCGGAAAAGGCGAAGCGAATTACGAAGGCCATCACGCCATTTATTGCCAAGGATTTGCGTCAGTATTCCACTGCGGTCAAGCTATCACCAGTTCGCAAAACGACGGTCAAACTATCACCGCTAAAAATTTTCTGCGCAAATACAGCGGATAACGCGGTAGTAAAGTCACGTGATACAATTGCTGTCGAAAATCGGCTTGTTGAAAGAAATACCGAGGCTTATTCAACGAAAGAATGCGTGTATTTTATTCAGAAAAAAAATCGTGAACAACTTCCATAATGTGGTTTGAAAATTATTTTTATTTCTGTTTTTTCAATAAATAGTTGACATTTTGGTGCAGATTGAAATGTGAGATTTTGGTGAACTGCCGTTACTCCAGATAACAAACAATTGCATGTAACTGTAATAATGTTTTACTTAAAAAAAAAAAAAAAAAAAGGTAGATATCACTGTGGCATTAATGTAGGAATTTCCATTAGAATTGGTCTTTTTAGGTGGACAAAATGCTTAGAAAATTCAAGCAGGGACCATGTAATTCAAAATGTTTGTGGAAATTAGGGGCCCAAACCATACTGCACACGCTGTAGTAAAAGTGTATTGAATAAAGAGAGATTGCATGGGTCAATCATAATATAAACAGCCATCAAAGTATGTGCTTTGCAGTTGGACCCAACAAAATGATGGCGTGTCTGAGGGCCTGTTATGGTTTAAATTGAAAAACTTTGTGAAAATTAGCACTTGCATACAACAATGCATGCATTCCAGTAC
Source organism: Gymnothorax javanicus (assembly GCA_029692085.1). Taxonomy (NCBI): domain Eukaryota; kingdom Metazoa; phylum Chordata; class Actinopteri; order Anguilliformes; family Muraenidae; genus Gymnothorax; species Gymnothorax javanicus. Next base: position 3,675,138 of record CM056193.1, read on the forward strand.
AGGACGTCGGAATAGGATGAGACTCCATGTTGGATATATGAGATAAATGGCCATCAAATTTGGTACTGTGCAATGTGCGAATGCAGACAATTGGATGGGGGTTGCCATCTTTGAGGGCCTGTAGTTCCTGCAAATCAAATAGTTTGTGAAAAATATCACTTGCATATCATTACACATAGATCCTTCTATAAGCGCATAAAATATGAAGAGATTCTGTGGTGGAAAATTTTAATAAATGGCCATCAAATTTCGTACTGTGCAATGTGCGAATGCAGACAATTGGATGGGGGGTGCCATCTTTGAGGGCCTGTAGTTCCTGCAAATCAAATAGTTTGTGAAAAGTATTACTTGAAATTCATCACACATAGATCCTTCTATAAGCCCACAAAATATGAAGGGATTCTGTGGTGGAAATTTTTAATAAATGGCCATCAAAGTTCGTACTGTGCTATGTGCGAATGCAGACAATTGGATGAGGGGGTCATACTTAAGGGGGTGTAGTTCCTGCAAATCAAATAGTTTGTGAAAAGTAACACTTGCATTTCATAAAACATGGATCCTACTATTAGCCCACAAAATATGAAGAGATTCTATGGTGGAATTTTCTAATAAATGGCCATCAAAGTTCGTACTGTGCAATGTGCGATTGCAGACAATTGGATGGGGGGTGCCATCTTTGAGGGCCTGTAGTTCCTGCAAATCAAATAGTTTGTGAAGAGTAACACTTGCATTTCATAAAACATGGATCCTACTATTAGCCCACAAAATATGAAGGGATTCTATGGTGGAATTTTTCAATAAATGGCCATCAAAGTTCGTACTGTGCAATGTGCGATTGCAGACAATTGGATGGGGGGTGCCATCTTTGAGGGCCTGTAGTTCCCGCAAATCAAATAGTTTGTGAAAAGTAACACTTGCATTTCATAAAACATGGATCCTACTATTAGCCCACAAAATATGAAGGGATTCGATGGTGGAATTTTTTTAATAAATGGCCATCAAAGTTAAAGTACTGTGCAATGTGCGAATGCAGACAATTGGATGGGGGGTTCCATATTTGAGGGCCTGTAGTTCCTGCAAATCAAATAGTTTGTGGAAAGTAACAATTGCATTTCATAAAACATGGATCCTTCTATAAGCACACAAAATATGAAGAGATTCTGTGGTGCAGAAATTTTTAATAAATGGCCATCAAAGTTGGTACAGTGCTATAAGCCCACAAAATATGAAGAATGCAGACAATTGGATGGGGGGTGCCATATTTGAGGGCCTGTAGTTCCTGCAAATCAAATAGTTTGTGAAAAGTAACACTTGCAAGTCATTAAACATGGGTCCTACTATATGCCGACAGAGTATGAAGAGATTCTATGGGGAAATTTTTAATAAATGGCCATCAAAGTTGGTACAGTGCTATGTGCGAATGCAGACAATTGGATGGGGGGGGGGTCATCTTTGAGGGCCTGTAGTTCCTGCAAATCAAATAGTTTGTGAAAAGTATCTCTTGCATATCATTAAACATAGATCCTTCTATAAGCCCACAAAATATGAAGAGATTCTGTGGTGGAAATTTTTAATGAATGGCCATCAAAGTTAGTACTGTGCAATGTGCGAATGCAGACAATTGGATGGGGGGCGTCATACTTGAGGACCTCTATTTCCTGCAAATCAAATAGTTTGAGAAAAGTAACACTTGTATTTCAGAATACATGGATCCTACTATAAGTCCACAAAATATGAAGAGATTCCGCATAATTAAACAGCATAATTAAAGGATTTAATTGTTTTAATTTAATTGTTGTTTTATGTATTTTAGAAAATGCATGTGTAAATTTTATTCTTCATGGCATTCATGCACAACAGCATAATTAAAGGAAAAAACTGTACCATCAAAACGGAGAATCGGTGGCTTCTTCATTGGTGAAATTATGAACATGTGGTCTAAAAAACTAAGCATTTATTGGGCAAGCAAATTAGTCCAATCTATTTTCTGTCATGTTTATGTTTAGGTCAAAACAATTTTGAAATAAATAAAACACTTGTGTTCAGGTACTTAAGTTGGAGATATCTAATTCTATCATTGACTTATTCGGTCTGTAAGATTATAAAATTATAATAACTTGAAATAATTTGCATGAGAGAAAAATTAAACAATATGTTCAAGGTTATTTTTATTTTGGAAGGCATTCATGGATATTTCTGGTGAAGGGGAAGGTTAAGAGGGTAAATACACCTAAGAAGACAAATGCATAGTTTGCTGAAAACATACAATAGCAATTGCGTTTGTAACAAAAACCATCAAATGTAGGTGGGCTGCAGGACCGAGTAAGGCAAGTTCAAGCTAACGCATTGTTTTCAATCAAGGCAGAACAAAGTACTTCCAGCAATGCGAATTGATTCAAAAATTACCGGTACATTAGGCTGACACTTGATGCAAAATATTACAAGTAATATTGTATGCAAGTTCTTTTTGACAAATTATTGGTACTAAAACAGTCATCCATTCAATTTAATTCATGGTCACCCGTTCCATTGTCTTCATTCTCACACTGCAAAGTGCCTAATTTTATCCACATTTATTTAATAATTTTGCCAAGGAATCTTTTCATTTTCAATGTGCTTGTACAAGAATACATGAAGCATGGAAAGGAGGTGTTATATTTCACAAATTTTTTAACTTGCAGAGATTACAGGCCCTCAAAAATCCCCCCATTCAACTGTCTACATGCGTATATTGCAAGAGTAACAAAATTTGATGGCCATTTATTTAATAATTCCACAGTGGAATCTCTATTTTCTTTTTTTTTATTATAATAGAAAAGATGTAGTACGGCAAGCATTATTTTTCAAAAAGTTTTTTGATTTGCAGGGATTACAGACCCTAAAACGTGGCCCCACATTCAATCATCTCCTTTTGCACACTGCAACAGTTCCGATATTGATGCCCATTTTTTTCATAATTCCACCACAGAATCTCTTCATATTCATTCAATTTATATTACAGTGCATGTAGTATGGTCAGGAATTGTTATTTTTCACAAACTTTTTGATTTACAGGAATTACAGGCTGGCAAACATGGTACCCCAATCAGTCGCCTCCATTCACACATTACAATAGTTCCTGATTTGATGGCCATTTATTCAATAAGTTCGGCACCGAATCTTTTCATATTCAGTGAGTTTAAACTACGGCACATGACCTATAGTAAGCAAGTGTTACTTTTTACAAACTACTTGATTTGCAGAAACCACAGGCCCTCAAGTATGGACCCCCATTCAATTGTCTGCATTCACACATTAAACAGAACCAAATTTGACGGCCATTTATTTTAAAATTCCTCCATGGAATCTTTTCATATTTTAAAATTTTATACTAGGATCCATGTGTTATGCTAATGAAGTGTTACTTTTGACAAACTTTTTGATTTGTCGGAATTATCAGCCCTCAAACATGATCCCCCCCATCCAATTGTCTGCATTCGCACATTACACACTACCAAATTTGATGGCCATTTATGAAAAAAATTCCACCACTGAATCTCTTCATATTCTATGGGCTTATAGTAGGATAGAGGTAGTATGATACGCAAGTGTCACTTTTCACAAACTTTTTGATTTGCAGGAATTATCAGCCCTCAAACATGAACCCCCCATCCACTTGTCTGCATTTGCACATTACACACTACCAATTTTGATGGCTATTTATTAAAAGATTCCAACACAGAATATCTTCATATTCTATGGGCTTATAGTAGTATCTATGTAATATAGTGTGAAAGTGTCACTTTTCACAAACTTTTTGATTTGCAGGGACTACAGGCCCTCAAACATGACCCCCCCCATCCAATTGTCTGCATTCACACATTACACACTACCAACTTTGAAGGCCATTTATTCAAAAATTCCACCACAGAATCTCTTCATATTCTGTGGGCATATAGTATGACCCATGTTTTATGATAGGCAAGTGTCAGTTTTCACAAACTTTTTGATTTGCAGGAACTACAGGCCCTCAAGTATGAACCCCCCATCCAATTGTCTGCATTCGCACATTGCACAGTACGAAATTTGATGGCCATTTATTAAAAATTTCCACCACAGAATCTCTTCATATTTTATGCGCTTATAGAAGGATCTATGTGTAATGATATGCAAGTGATATTTTTCACAAACTATTTGATTTGCAGGAACTACAGGCCCTCAAAGATGGCAACCCCCATCCAATTGTCTGCATTCGCACATTGCACAGTACCAACTTTGATGGCCATTTATCTCATATATCCAACATGGAGTCTCATCCTATTCCGACGTCCTGTACTGGAATGCATGCATTGTTGTATGCAAGCGCTAATTTTCACAAAGTTTTTCAATTTAAACCATAACAGGCCCTCAGACACGCCATCATTTTGTTGGGTCCAACTGCAAAGCACATACTTTGATGGCTGTTTATATCATGATTGACCCATGCAATCTCTCTTTATTCAATACGCTTTTACTACAGCGTGTGCAGTATGGTTTGGGCCCCTAATTTCCACAAACATTTTGAATTACATGGTCCCTGCTTGAATTTTTCGTATTTTGTCCACCTAAAAAGACCAATTCTAATGGAAATTCCTACATTAATGCCACAGTGATATCTACCTTTTTTCCCTTTTGCTTTAAGTAAAACATTATTATAGTTACATGCAATTGTTTGTTATCTGGAGTAACGGCAGTTCACCAAAATCTCACATTTCAATCTGCACCAAAATGTCAACTATTTATTGAAAAAAAACAGAAATAAAAATAATTTTCAAACCACATTATGGAAGTTGTTCACGATTTTTTTTCTGAATAAAATACACGCATTCTTTCGTTGAATAAGCCTCGGTATTTCTTTCAACAAGCCGATTTTCGACAGCAATTGTATCACGTGACTTTACTACCGCGTTATCCGCTGTATTTGCGCAGAAAATTTTTAGCGGTGATAGTTTGACCGTCGTTTTGCGAACTGGTGATAGCTTGACCGCAGTCTTATTCCGTCGTGGAAAATCAGGGATTTCGAGCACTGCTGCATACATTGGAGCCCAGGTACACCATCCCATCCCGACGCTATTTCACCAACACGTCCATCCCGACACTCTACAACCAAACCAAAACAGAAGTCATTGCCTCGCTGTTGAAGGCAGATAGGATCGCAGTTACATGTGATGCATGGACGTCTGTCGCCACCGAATCATTTGTTACTCTAACTGCGCATTTTATCACCAGTGATTGGAAGCTAAGGTCACATGTGCTCCAAGCAAGATCAATGAATGAAAGACACACGGGTGCTAATGTGGCTGAGCTGTTAAGCAGTGCCGTAAATGAATGGAACATCGCAAAGAAAGACATTGTTTTAGTTACAGATAACGCCGCGAATATGGTTGTCGCTGCTGAGCTGGGTCACTTCGTCCATCTGAAATGCTATGCACACGCGCTAAACCTTGCCTCTCAGCGTGTCCTGAAGTTGCCGAGTGTGGCAAGGTTGCTGGGGAGAGTAAGACGTATTGCAGCTTTTTTCCACCGTAGCACCATCGCCAAGCACCAGCTTGAAGAGAACCAGAAGCTGCTTAAAATTCCAAGGCACAAACTGAAGATTGACTGCAGCACTAGGTGGAACAGTGCATATGAGATGGTGAGCAGGTTTTTGGAGCAACAGCCTGCGATCACCGCCACGCTCCTCTCCCCTCTGGTCAGGAGAGCAGAGTCAGACCTCTGCACTCTCAGTGAGGCTGATGTTACCAATGCCGAGGATGTCATCGCAGCCCTCAAGCCCATGAAGGATGCAACGTCTGCCATGTCAGAGGAGAGCAGCCCCACTATTTCTCTGGTTGCTCCTTTGCAAGCTAAACTCCTTGATGAGACAAAGGACAGTACTGGGGTGTCTACACTGGTCAAGGAGATAAAGCAGGCCATACACGAGGACCTCGGCAAGAAATACAGCAGTGAGCAGGAGAAGCAAATTCTTCACACAGCTGCTGCTTTCGACCCTCGGTTTAAAGGTCTGCCCTTCCTGTCAGAGGAGGAAAGAAAGGAGACCTATGGCAGAGTGGCTGCGGCTGCTGCCCAACTAGAGGTAATTCTGCAATTTTATTTTCTGTAAAATGTTACTCTGTGCTTATGATGTTTAATTATTTATTTTGTACAATATACACAATTTTTATAAAGTTTTACATTTATATATATAATTTCATAATCCAAGATTTTTTATTTAATATTTTGGTCAAATGTGATTTGAAGTAAGTTAATGAAGTTGTGGTATAAACATTTGAGCCTTTTTTGTTCACATGTTCTTCTCATTGTGTGTTTACCTACAGCCAGATGAGCGTGAGGACGAGGAAAAAACCCCTGCTGTGAGAGAAGAGGACCCCCCCAAACACTGAGGGGGAGGAGGAACACAGAGCTCTCAAAAGAATGACTTTGTCATCTTCCCTGCTGGAGAATCTGCTGGGGCAGACCTTCACTGATGCTCGAGTGCAACAGCCCATGTCTGCCTATGCCAGGGCTTAGGAAGAAGTTAACAAGTACTGTAGTGCTCCACCTCTCCGTCTCTCTGAGGACCCTCTTGACTGGTGGGGTGGGAATGAGGTACATTTTCCTCTTATTTCCAGGCTCGCCAAGAGGTACCTATGTATTCCAGGTACCAGTGTTGCTGCAGAACAAGTTTTTTTGACTGTAGGAGATATTGTCACTGCACAGCGCAGCACACTTTTATCTGAGCATGTTGATCAAGTCTTGTTCTTACACAAGAACTTGCAAATTTGCAAAGCACTCACTAGCTAAGCACATTTGAATTGACCTGCATAGAGATTTTATTGTGGCCTGTGTTTTGAGTTTTTGTAGCAATGACCTGTTGAAAGCACTTTTAAAAGGAATTTTTATGTTTTGTCAAAGGGATTCTGTGCCAAGCATTTAGTCTGAAGTCAAGTTCATATTTTTGTAAGTAGGGGCCACATTTTTTTGTTATAGTTTGAAAAAACAATTGAGCTGTAGGTACAGAATTATACATTTAACTCAGGACAGCCTTTTTATTTTGCTGAAGATTGAATGTTCTGTTGAGCTGCTGATACAGAATGAGTATTTTATTTGTAACTCAGGGAAACCTTTTCATGTTTACAAAACTTAAAAAGCAGCAAAGCACTTTTTTTGAGCTGCTGGTGCTGAAGTACACATTTGTAATTAATTGCAGTGTTTTTGTGCTCTTTTATTTTATTTTATGTTGAACAGCCAAAACAGAATGTTTTTTTTTTCTACAAAATGCTGCCATTTATTTTAGAATAGCAAAATGTTTTTTGTTTTTTTTTTGTCAATGGTTATATTGATTACTGTACTGCACAAATTTTGTAACTTTCCAGTTTGCACGCATTTCCATTAGTTTAATAAAATATAATGGAAATGAATTCAACTCTTGTTTCTTATTACAAATGCACTGTTTTTAGAAATTGCAAGTGATGAAAGCTTATTCAGTGAGACAAAAAGAAATGTGTGTTGTAAAAAAATGCATCAGTGTACATAAATTAAAGATGCATCAATAATCGTTTTATAATCGAATCGTAGCCCCTGAATCATAATCGTTTTCGAATCGTGAGGTGCCCAAAGATTCCCACCCGTATCCAAGGCCGCCCATTTTATCGCACTACCGAAGTTGCCTTTGGCGCGAAGACGGCCATTCTCGTTGTGGACCATGTTTTCCGCCTGCATGGTCTCCCGCAAGATGTGGTTTCGGACAGGGGCCCTCAATTCACGGCTAAGTTCTGGCGGCCTTTTGCAGTCTGTTGGGGGCCACTGTGAGCCTTTCTTCTGGCTTTCATCCAGAGACCAATGGTCAGACAGAGCCGACCAACCAGCCTCTGGAGAATACCCTTCGATGTTTGGCGGCTGATAATCCATCGTCATGGAGTCGTTTTTTAGCTTGGGCTGAATATTCCCATAATTCTTTGGACAACTCCTCCACAGGCCTCTCACCGTTTCAGGCTCAGTTGGGCTACCAACCCCCCCTTTTTCCTGAGACTGAAAAGGAGTCTGAAGTCCCCTCTGTCAATTATTTTATCCGACGCTGTCTCTCTGTCTGGGCCAGGGTCCGGTCCTCTTTGTTGCGATCTAGGCAGAGACAGGAGACTGCTGCCGATAGAAGGCGCCAGGGGCCCCATCTTATTGGGTTTGCAAAAGAGTTTGGCTTCCTACTCGGGACCTTCCCTTAAAGGTGGAGTCACGAAAGTTGGCTCCTCGCTTCACTGGCCCTTTTAAAATAGTGCGGAGGATCAACCCTGTTACTGTCAGGTTAAAACTCTCTAAGTCCTTGCATATCCACCCCTCGTTTCATGTCTCAAGGCTAAAACCAGTTAGCACTAGCGTCCTGGCTCCGGTTGACAAGCCTCCAACGCTGCCACAGATAATTGAGGGGGGCCCAATTTAAACTGTGCGTCGCATTTTGGCCGAGAGGCGTGTGGGTCGCGGAGCCCAATTTTTGGTGGACTGGGAGGGATATGGGCCTGAGGAGCGGTGCTGGGTCCCTTCACGGGATATCCTCGATCCCGGCCTCATCTCTGAGTTCCGTGCACGGGGTTCTCGGGAACTTCTGGTGCCGCCCCTTGGGGGGGTGTCCTGTCATGGTTCAGGCGTGCGTTTGTTTTTTGGACCTTTCTTTGTTCTATCTGCTGGGACGATTTGGAGTTCTTGTCCATCGTATTCCTGGCCCAGCTGGCTGATTGAGCTGGGGCGGAGTTTTCCGGACTCTATATATATGACCGGGGGTTCGTTATGCCTATAGCTAGAGTGTCTGTTCGTTTCTAACACTTCGGCCGGAGTAAATCTCTAGTTAAATCTTCCTAGTGAATTGTTATATTCCTTTATTGTTAGGAATTGCTTCTTTCAGATATCTCCTCTCTTGTTGTTTATTTTCTCTCGCTCTGCTTCCGTTTTGCGGACTTTTATTTGTCCTTGGAAGCGCGAGCCTTTACTGGAGGTTTTTACCTCTTTTGTGTTTGTTTTTTATCTGGGCTGCTCAATACTCTTTCTCTCGCTGGTCGCGGCACGTGGCGTCCTATCACCGCCTATTACATATATAGGCCAAAGTACAGCTGAGATATACGCCAAAGTTCAAGATTTCAAGTCTCTCCAATGGGCCAGAGTTCCAATCGCCGTGCTTTTGGGTTTTGCTGCCCCCTGGCGGAGGTCTGCACTTTCTGAGTGCTTTTCTAGTTGTATTTGATTTTATGTAGGAGCATGTTAAATGTTTGTTTATTCCTCTGCTCGGCACAGTTTAGGAGCTGCTTCATGTAAACATTGCCTAGGCAATTAGACGTAGCTTATTTTTGGTATTCCCCGCCAGCAAATATAGCAGAAAATAAAGTACTTGTGTGTGAATGGGGCTTTATTCCCACATAATTTTATTGAAGGTGAACACATAAAAGGTCTACAGTTGATTTTAAGTGTTGAACTTTTGGAATCTGTTGTGAATTCTCAGTATGAAGATCTGTCACTGCCACTGAACAAGCCATTATTTGGCTGAAAAATCGAAATAAACCCACCAGAGTTTCACCAAAATCATCAGTTCTGGCCAGCTGAACTATTTGGTATATTTCAAAAAAAATAAAGAAAGCACTAGTGAGCTCAGGAATACAAAAAGGCCAGGAAGACCACAGATAACAATGGTGGTTAATGATAGAATAATTTTTTCCCTGATTCAAAAAAAAAAAATCTAGCTGGAAAGATCAGGACTCAGAAGGAGGTAGGCATATCAGTGACAAAGTCAGCATTCAAGAGAAGACTTTACCAGAGTAAATGTTAGATCATATAAACCAGGAGTAGGGAACCTTTTCCAGAAAGACCCACTGTGGGTGCAGGCTTTCATACCAACCAAGCTGCTACACACCTGATTCTATTAATCAAGGGCCTTAACAAACATTCCAGAGGTTGATTAGTAGAATCAGGTGTGTAGCAGCTTGGTTGGTATGAAAGCCTGCATCCAAAGTGGCCCTTTCTGGAGACCCTACCCCTGAAATAAACCATTGGAAGGCTCAAAAGCAAGAAATCTGATGTACAGGTGTGATAAAGCTCAACTTGTACTTGGAAAGAGAGGAATATAAAGAAGGGAATAGACTGCTCATAGTTAGAAACATACCACCTTACCTGTAAAGCATGATCATGTGTGGGCATGTTTAGGTGCTAAGTCATCCGGTTCCCTTGCATTTACTGGTGATGTGACTGTGGAGGAAAGCTGGAGGATGAATTCTGAATTGTACAGGGCAATATTATTTGCTTAGATTCAGGCAAATTCTTCAGAAATCATTGAACAAGTCCTCACAGTGCACATAGACAATGATTTTGAAGTACACCGCAGGAGCAACCCAAGAAAATTTTGAAGTTAAATGTTCTACAGTTGACAGGTCAATCATATGACCAGAATCCTGCTGAGAATGTACTCCACTTCCTGAGGGCCAAACCAAACTGAAGGCAAAACACCCTGACAGTACAGCTGCTTTCTCATCAGACACGAAATGAATTTTTCGCATGACAGATTACATTCAAAGTCAGTGCAAAGACGCGAATACACGCGAAATGCTGTCGTGCGAAAAATTTGTTTCGCGTCCAGTGTGAAAGCGGCTGAAAGCTGGAACTGAAAATGGATGCAGTGAGGGCCAAGCAGAGGATCATCACTGAAAAAGCTCAGTGTCTGGTGATGTTTATGAGTTCCAGACTTCAGGCAATCATTGACTGCAAAGGGTTCACCACTGAGAATTAAAGCACAATTTTATTGATAATTATGTAAGTCTGCCCAATTAGTTTAACGCCCTGAAAACTGAGGGGCTGTGCATAAAATGGGTGTAATTCCAACAAGGTTCTCGCCATTTTTTTTTTTTTTTTTTTTTTTGACAAAAAGCTTCCATTAGCGTTAAAAGTCTGCACTGCAAGCACATCTATATTGTTAATTTTCAAATCCATTGTGATGGCATACAAAGCTAAATCAATGAAAAGTCACTGTGCAACTATTGTATTTATGAGTCTAACTGTGTGTTGAATGGATATGTTATGCTGTGGTGTACATTTTTGACAAATGAATATCAGATTTCTCTTTTACAGCTTCCAGCCAATCACTATAGCCAGGCTTCACATCATATTATTTGTCGATATATACTTAACTCCAAAAAAAAACGCAAGGGTGAGGTATGGCCTGTATTTGCGGCAAATTGAAGAATCGATTAATTTTTATTTTAAAAACGAAAAATGCTACTGCATCAAGAAAATGGAACGGCTTGTGGCACAGGAGAGAGAAAAAGAGCCTTTGGCATGTTACGGGCAGGTCTCAGCCGCCGAGAGGTGGTGCGTTATTTGCACTGTCACCGTTCAACAATCAGTCGGCTGTCTATCCGAGAATGGAACACAGGCACTGTCACTGACCGACCCCGCTTAGCCATGAGTTACTATGGTAGCTCAAGAGCGCCACATCTGATTACAGCCTGTACGTGACAGATTCTGGACAACAGCCCAAACTAATAATGAGATGAGGGGTCCGAGACATTTGAGGGTGAGCACAAGTACCATTTGATGCTGTCTATGTGAGCAACACATGCGTGCACACGGCCCCTACAGAAAACCCAGTTTTTGCCCATTTACGCATGGCTGCCCTTACCATGGTCGGTCAGCGACAGTCCCTGTTTTCCATAATCAGACTGAAACAGGGAAATAAAGTGCCAAAAAATTACACAGAGCCAGGTGCCCACAGTCAGAAGTGAAGAGTTCCTACTGCTGTTGATGGGCAAAAAGTTAGTTTTCTGTAGGGGCCGTGTGCACGCATGTTTTGCTCACTTAGACGGCTTCAAACGGTACTTGCGCTCACCCTGAATCGTCTCGGACCCCTCACCCATGATCAGTTTTGGTTGCTGTCCGGAATCTGTCACGTACAGGCTGTAACCAGATGTGCCGCTCTTGAGCTGCCATCGTCACTCGTGGCTGCCCTAAGCGGTCGGGTCAGTGACAGTGCCTGTGTTCCATTCTCGGATAGACAGCTGACTGATTGTTGAACGGTGACAGTGCAAAATGACGCACCACCTCGGGCGGCTGAGATCTGCCCGTAACATGCCAAAGGCTCTTTTTCTCTCTCCTGTGTCAGAAGCCATTGCATTTTCTTGATGCAGTAGCATTTTTTGTTTTTTTGTTGGCTTTATGTAGGATATTGACCACACCAAAAAGAACAAGTCAAGTGTCACTGTACACATCACAAACAGCTCAATGTTTGTTATTACTGAAGTGCTTGGCAGCGTGCGTAACGCGCGGCGTCAGGATTACAATACCACGCGCTTTTTCTTTATTTCCTCTCGCGTGCCTCACTGTAAAAGCAATAAAAATCAATCAATTCTTCAATTTGCCGCAAATACAGTGCATACCTCACCCTTGCGTTTCTTTTGGAGTTAAGTATATCCATACAACTGAAGTCCGAAGTTTGCATACACTTACTACACTTACGGCATAATTGAAGAGCCAAGTGCTAAACGTACTTAACTCACGTTTTCACACACAGTTGGGTAAGGATGGGAAAATGTCTTTAATAGTCACCCAAGTCAATTTTCCAAATTTTCTCAAAATGGAAATTTTGTGACTTAAGTACTTTTAGCCCTGGGGCTTCAATTAAAAGTATTTTTTATCCAATCCACAGATCCCATGTTCACATATTATATTTTTTGAAAGTTGGGTTGAAAATCTATTCTGTGCATGACACAACTAATTGTTCCAACAGTCGTCCCAGTCAGATTATTTTGCTTATAATTCACTATATCACAATTTCAGTGGGTCAGAAGTTTACATCCTCTATGTTTAATGTTTCTGTAGTCAACTGAGAAAATAGTAGAAAATGATGTCATGGCTTTACAAGTTCATGATTGGCAAATTGTGTGATGATCCAGACAAGGAACCTAATGCAGATTCAGGGTACAATCCACAAGGGAGTGTTTATTAGCAGGAATTTGGTAATAATGGAGGGAAAGGCCACAGCCCAGAACAGAGGATGGCCCAGTCCAGCTAATTTGGAAATGACTGGAGAGGGTTGGGGGCGTATCCACGCCCAGGCCAGTGGCCGCCTCAGGGCAGAAGCCAGGTGATGAATCCCCCTCGCATCAGCAGGTCTGCTTAACAATTTAAATAAACAGTTCACTAGGAATGCAGTCCCAATCCTGGAGATGATGGAGGCTTAGGAGGTCTTCCTAATAAACTGACTCAAAGGAACAGGAAGGAAAACTGGATTAACAAGAATGCGGTCTCAATCCTGGAGACAGATATAAATGTTTGTGGGCTTGTTCCCATTAATAAGACTCTGAAGAGTAATTATGTTGTTCTCTATCGAAAATTTACTGAAAACACACAAAAGAAGAATTAGCACAAAACAAGAAGACACAGACTGACTGGAAGGTTTAGTAGGGTATGAACCTTGTCAATCCAGTAATCACATTTACACCACAGTGAACTAATATAGATGGGACTCTCACAGAAGCGGAAATGCATACAAATGATAACACCTGGGAGCAGGGGAGGAGACAAGACAACAAATCAAACTGCATTAAACACACACAGGCTGCTGGGACAGGGGAGGAGGCAATTAACAACACGCAAGGGCTGTGACATGATTGACATCATTTGAATCAACTCACAGGGCGCCTGTGAATGCATTTCTATGGCTTTCCTTTAAATACAATGCCTATCATCATGAAATTACGTAAAAATTCAATTCAAATAATTGTGGACCTTCATAAATCTGATTTATCCACGGGAGCAATTTTCAAAAGCTGAAGGTAACGCATTCATCTTCTGTACAAACTGTAATATGCAAGTATAAACACCATTAAACCACACAACTGCCATCCAGCTCAGGAAGGAGATACGTTTGTGTATCTTAGAGATGAACATATTTTGGCTTGAAAAACACAAATCAATACCAAAACTACTGCAAAGGATCTTGTAAAGGTTCTGGAGGAAACTGGTACAAAAATATCGATATCCACTGTAAAATTAGTGCAATATGGACATAACCTGAAAGGCTGCTCAGCATGGAAGAAGCCGCTGCTCCAAAACCACCATTAGAAATTCAGACTACAGTTTGCACCTGCACATGGGGACAAAGATCATAATTTTTGGAGAAATGTGACGAAACTAAAATTGAACTGTTTGGCCATAATCACCATCACTATGTTTGGAGGGAAAAGGGGGAGGCTTGCAAGCCGAAAAACACCATCCCAACTGCGAAGCACTCAGAGGGGCTACATCATGTTGCGGGGATGCTGAGCGCCAGGACAAACATCTGCAATTCACAAAATTGATGGCATCATCAGGAAGAATAATTATTCTGATATATTGAAGAAACACCTAAATACACCAGCCAAGATGTTTAAGCTTGGCAGATGCCGAAAATGGGCCTTCCTATTGGACAATGACCTCAGTCGTACTTTGGAACTTCTGGCAAAATGGCTTAAGGACAACTTAAAGCATTGGAGGTACCATTGAAAAGCCCCGAATTTGCAGCCAAAACTGAAAAAGCAATGTGTGAGCAATGAGGCTGATAAACCTCACTCCGTCTCACCAGTCCTGCCAGGATGAATCGGCCATAATTACAGTAACTTATTGCAAGAAGCTAGTGGACGGCTGATTGAAACACTCTACCCAATTAAGTTAAATAATTTGAAGGCGTGGCACCAAATACTGTGTGGATGTAAGCTTTTGATCCACAGGGAATGTGATGAGGGAGATGAGAGCTCAAATTACAGCTGCAAGCAGCAATAGGACGGGGTCACACAGAGGTGGTAAAAGAAGATGAAGTGGAAAAATGAGACGGGGACAAAAGGAGGAAGGAGATTTCAAATACTAAAATTGGGCATGTTCATGAAAAAAAGTTTGTCAAAAATTTCCTCTGACTTGGATTTTTTGGAGTTTAAGACAGCATATTCATCAATTAGTTTCAATGAGCTAATATTGCTGGTCATTTGGAATACTTGCAGTGTGTCCCTACATTGGCTGCCTGGTCCCTCAGCTATCATTCTCTCTGCTATTACTCTAACGTTTTACATTCTTAAAATAACAATCCTAACTGACCAAGGCTATGGGGTATTTATAAGGATGAAATGTTAAGAAAAACTGAATTTGGTAAAACTGAATTGAGGTGTATTTTTGCTGGGGAGTCCGTAAACTTTCTGAATTCAAGTGTATAAATTCTGGTATCGACAGGCGGAGCACACTGCCTCCTCTGAAATGGGCGAAGCTGCTGTTTTGTTGAGTATCCAGATTTCACACATTATCTGTCCCTTCTGTTAAAGCATTGACTGAATCCACTCCCAATGGACTGAAGTGTTATACTTGTATTGGGGAAAATTGCTCTTATATTGTGGAGTGCAGAGGACCTGAGGATCACTGCATATCAGCCACAGGTGAGAACCAATGCTAAAAACCAAACAGGATATTCAGACAAAACATCTGTGTGATGGAAATCATACTTTTAAAACAGGCATCTTATAGCTGAAATATATTTGAAACCAAAAATACCACAATCATTCAGAATTCTGCAAAAACATGTTACTTTTCAATATGCCTCAGTTTTACCCTTTCCATGACACAAGACAACATACGTCCACCTAGCTGATTACTGCATTAGCTATTTGAAGGATTTGACAAATTTTTCTTTTAATTATGTAGGATAGAGGGTATAATTCTGCTCGACTAGCTGCAGGAACATCATTTCTGGGACAGACTGTATTTGCAGATGTGTGATGTGTTATCAATATTTTTCTGATTTTCAGAACCTTTCTATGCAGCTCTTGGAGCATCGGTGATGAAGGGATGTGCATCCGGAAGTTTCTGTAGTGGGCTCTATAAGTTGACTTCAAAAAATTACCTGAATTGCTGTAAGGGAAATATGTGCAACGGTGGCATGACTGTTGGACAGAAGAGTGAGGGTAATATCTGTGACAGAGCCCTGCGCATCGGACAGAGCATCCTCTTCCTCATTCTGCTGCCTCTGACCTCCTTCATCCTCTTCAGCTGAGCAGCCCCCCCCCCCAACACAACTGCGTGACGCTTCCCTTATAACCCAACATCACTGCCTTAATGCAACCCACCTCCACACCACACATCCCTTATAACCCAACATCACTGCCTTAATACTCCTCACGTCCACACCACACATCCCTTATAACCCAACATCACTGCCACACTGCTCCCCACCTCCACACATCCCTTATAACCCAACATCATTGGCTAAATGCTCCCCACCTATACACCACACATCCCTCATAACCCAACATCACTGCACAATGCTCCCCACCTCCACACCACACATCCCTTATAACCCAACATCACTGCCACACTGCTCCCTACCTCCACACATCCCTTATAACCCAACATCACTGCCTTAATGCTCCCCACCTCCACACCACACATCCCTTATAACCAAACATCACTGACACAATACTCCCCACCTCCACACATCCCTTATAACCCAACATCACTGCACAATACTCCCCCCTCACCTCCACACCACTCATCCCTTATAACCCAACATCACTGCCTTAATGCTCCCCACCTCCACACCAAACATCCCTCATAACCCAACATCACTGCACAATACTCACCACCCCACCTCCACACCATGTATCCCTGATAACCCAACATCACTGCCTTAATGCTCCCCACCTCCACACCAAACATCCCTCATAACCCAACATCACTGCACAATACTCACCACCCCACCTCCACACCATGTATCCCTGATAACCCAACATCACTGCCTTAATGCTCCCCACCTCCACACCAAACCTCCCTCATAACCCAACATCACTGCACAATACTCCCCACCCCACCTCTACACCACACATCCCTCATAACCCAACATCACTGCCACACTGCTCCCGACCTCCAAACCACACACCCCTCATAACCCAACATCACTGCCTTAATGCTCCGCACCCCAACTCCACACATCCCTTATTACCCAACATCACCGCCACAATACTCTCCACCTCCACACAATACATCCCTCATAACCCAAAATCACTGCCTTAATGCTCCCCACCTCCACACCACACATTCTTTATAACCCAACATCACTGCCACACTGCTCCCCACCTCCACACCACATATCCCTTATAACCCAACATCACTGCCACACTGCTCCCCACCTCCACACCACACATCCCTTATAACCCAACATCACTGCCACACTGCTCCCCACCTCCACACCAAACATCCCTTATAACCCAACATCGCTGCCACAATGCTCCCCACCTCCACACCACACATCCCTTATAACCCAACATCACTGCCACAATACTCCCCACCTCCACACCACATACCCCTTATAACCCACATCACTGCCACACTGCTCCCCACCTCCACACATCCCTTATAACCCAACATCATTGGCTAAATGCTCCCCACCTATACACCACACATCCCTCATAACCCAACATCACTGCACAATGCTCCCCACCTCCACACCACACATCCCTTATAACCCAACATCACTGCCGCACTGCTCCAGCCTGTTGTCAAATGCATTCTGCGCCTGACCTAAAGGTGTCACTTCTCCATCACTCTACAGTATAACTGCATTACTGCAGGGTTGGCTCCTGCTTTTCTTTGGTTAAAGGATCTGTGCGCTCTTAACTATTTAAATAATTTCTGCAGATTTGTGTGAAATAGAATAACATATCATAACATCAGAGAATTGACATTTTATTTGAAAATACTGAATATAATGCTTATCAAAATATCTTTAAACTGGTTTGGTTGTGTTGAAACCATCCAGCTGCATGGCTGCACTTGATTACATTACTGCTTTTCTTTTCTCTGCGAGCTCAGGGCCTTTTATTGGTTGTGCCAAACTCTTCATCTTTTTTCTGCTTTTGATAAAAATAAAATTTTTAACAGAAACTCAATGACTCCTTGTGTCTTGTGGAATTTGCTGAGGAGACTCATGGTCCATTAGAGCTGGAATATGAGGGACTGCAAAGTTCTTGACATGCAAAAGCATCTTCAAAATTCTCCATAAAAACATATCTGGCTGTCCAAGAGGTCAGTTGGGTCATTTGTTTTATTTATTTTTCCATAAATAATGCGCTGAAAGATGATGTGAAGCTTATGATAGAAGCAAAATTTTGAAAGTGTTATTTTTGTGGTGTGCAGAGTATAGTGCCTTATTCTCGTGCAGAGTATAGTGCCGTATTCTGGTGCAGAGTATTGTGCTGTATTTTGGTGCAGAGTATAGTGCTTTATCATGGTGCAGAGTATAGTCCTGTATTGTGTTGTAGATTAGTGGCCCTCAAACTCGGTCCTGGGGGACCCCTGTTACGTATTTTTTGTATATTTTATATATTATTATAATATGTATCATAATATATAATTATATCAAATTATAATAAAATTGTATGTATTTCATATTTTTTGCATATTTTTCAGTGCTTTGTTTCTAAGATCGTTTTGAATGTTTGATTCATCATTTCTCCACAACGTGAAAATGTGATTCTGATCATTTTTCCATTGTGCTATTCAAATCTTATTAGTTTGTTACCTATAGTGTAGTGAAGTGTATAGTGTTTATCATCAAGTTCAGAGTATAATGCTGTATTGTGGTTTTGAGTATGGTGCTATATTGTGATGTATAGTATAGCACTATATTGTGGTGCGGAATATTGTGCTGTTTTGTAGTGCAGATTATTTTGCTGCATTTTGTTGTAGAGTGTAGTGCTGTATTGTGGTGTGGAGTGTAGAGCTGTGTTGTGGTGAAATGTGTTGTTTTATCATGGTGCACAGTATAATGTGTAGTTCTGAGTATGGTGCTGTATTGTGATGTATAGTATAGCAGTTGCGGGCAAGCGTCTCTGTCATTTTTCCCTGTGCCTGTTTTTCTGTCTGCCGTTCCAGGGGGTGGAGCTGTGGCACAGGTGTGCCTCGTCGAGGGGTTGGGCTTGGGCTTTATAAGCAGCTGCCAAGATGGCGAGGAGGTTCCCCCTTCTCCTGAGGCGTCATTTTGCTTTTTGTTTGCCTTTTTACATATGACTGATTCCACCACGTTTTTATTTCTTTGCTCTCATGTACACACTGATATTTATCTACATTCATACACCACATCAGTTTATGTTAATAAATTATCATTATTGTTTAAACCTTTCAATCCGTGAGTGGTCTCCCCTTTATGTTGCGTGCCCTAACGAGCCAGGGTTCCATAACAATTGTATTGTGGAGCCAAGTTTCATGCTGTATTGCAGTGACTGATCTTATGAGACAGAAATAAGACAGAAGGGTTAATAAACACTATATTACTGCATCTTTGACTCTCTGACACAGGGAGTAGCCATCTTGAACTCAGAATTCAGGGTAGGTGAAGTTACTCTAACTTTCCAAGTTTGAAATCTGATTTCCGGGGTCGATGCAGTTGAAATTTCCGACTGGGAGCTCGGAAATCCTGACTTCCATGTACAAATGAAATGCAGCATAGGTTTCTGACACCTAGGTTTATCACCTTAACAGACATCCTAGAATGCCGTCCCAATTTTCATTTACCTCTGCTACTATTTTATGTATTGTACAAATATGTTTTCTATATTTATTTTATTCTTTGTCGCTGGGTACATTATTCAAATTTTGAAGGAAACAAAACAAATCAGCCCAGAAGTTTTTCATGGGGCATCGGTGACTTTTGTCTGTAGCTCACAGAGTGCATCTGAGGTCTCCTGAAGTAGCAGCCTTCGTCCTGTCTTCTCCATTTTTCCTTGACTTTGGTAGAAAAGGTCACATGGGCTGCTTTTTGTCTCCGCCCCCTGCTGCTGCCGCCTGGGGCCTGTCTCACGAAGCTGGATTAACATACCCGGGGTTTCCCTCAGTTACCCAGTTGCACTTAACCAGACATCCGCGGTCTTGATTATCGGTCTCACGAAGCCGGTTATCAACTCGTTAAGTGAACCCAGAAGTTTCCATTCTAGATCTGTGCTCGTGCACAAAAAGGGGGCGGTGTTAACTCCATTTGACCAATTGCGCACCATAGAGAAGCCGCAGAGAGCAACTTATTTCTCGACGGAGGAGCAAACAATAATTCTAAGGATGTATGAAGAATATAAAGACATCATTCAGGCAAAAAGCAACACTGTTGCAGCTGCCAGAAGCCGCAAGGAATCTTGGCAAAAAATCGCCGACTCTGTCAATGCGTAAATTACTGGGATTGTAATATTAAATCACCACTGTGTGTGTCTCTCAAATGTATGTGCCTGTTTCGATTTTCTTTTATTCTTTTTGACAATTTAACCTAATCATTTCAGTAGCAACCCCAGTGGAGCCAAAATGACTTGGGAGCAAGTAAAAAAATAAATACAAGAACAAAGTTCAAAGCGGTCAGTAAGTTTATTATAATATCTTCCAGGCTACATATATGATGTAAACAATATACATACATTGTCTGCAATAGTCTACACTACAACATGCACAAAACTTTACCTTTTATGCCGTCTTTGTGTGCAGCTCACAGGAAAAAATGTGACAAGAAAAAGACGGGAGGGGGTCATCTTACACAACCGTACACTCCTGCGGAGGAGTTGGCCTTATCTTATAATAAGGGTCGCCCCATAACGGAGGGTGTGGAGGGGGAGTCTCATCAGACCCTGGTGGAGGCAGCAGCTCACAAAGCACGGCATATGGACATGGTATGTCTCAGCGCGCCAAATGTTAAAACACCGGGCTGTTTTTAAAACACAATTATCCTTGTATTGTGAAAGTAGCCTAAATAACATGTATTTTTTTTTCTTTTTTTTTTGGTCACGGAACACGCGCTCTCTCCGGAAGTAGCAGTAAGAGTCGAAATTGTCCTGTCCTGTGCGGTGTCCTGCGAGCTGTCCTGCCTCTCCCTTGATCGTACTGCTACAAAAATGAACCCGGCCTGACAGAACGAGATCTGTCATAATATTACCGTACCGAAGGAGGTTTAAGATGGCCTGGATGTATACCACCGTATTTTCAATCATCCTTTTGGGAAAAATAACAATCGCTCAGGGGTCCGTTTCCCGAAATCACTGATGCTCACTTACGTCGTAATAACCATTGACAATGAATGGACCTACTATGTAAGCTGCTGACTTAATTAGCAACTACGCTTTTGGTTAACACAATGGGCGATAATAGACAGAAATGACGCTTCAAGCTTACTCTTCTCTAGTTATCGGCCTGAAAAAGACCGGAAATCAAAATGCTGCTGAATGATTATTATTGATATTTACCGAAATATTAACCAGAGCGTATTTGTTTACATGGGTTCCAGCGGCAGGCACGCCCGTCATAAGGTGGCGGCCAGATCTGCACACACTTGTTGATCTGGAACGAACAACGTAGCGCCTCTAGTTTATATATCTCTGTGATCCACACGTTGGTCCACGCGTTGCTTATCCAGACGCTTTGGAAAAAATTACCTAGGGTGCGCTCGAGCGCATCTGCAAATAATCCGGCTGCGCGAGATTCCCGAAAAATTTCGCGAGAATCTTGCCGAAGTTGCGCGATAAGCCCACTGCAGAATATGCAGTAAGGTAGCAAAGGCTGTTGTTCGTTAACTTAATAGGTTGGATAACGGGCGTGTATTCGGGAACTACTGAAGGTGACATCCTATAATCGTGCATGTAGCTAACACTTGCTTTGCTTTTTCGTATTAAAATGTTCAAGATGCACCTAAGCGGAGTTGTTTATATCTATTACTTTGAATATCTTACACCGATTCACGGTACTGTGCTTCGCTGCTTCATGTATTATATGCTGGCTAAGTAGCATTGACTACGTCCATATGTGCGCTTTCAGCATGGTATAAATTCAGCACAAAAAACTACACAGCTAATCATTTATTTACCATTGCATGCTCATCCTTAATTATTAAAACAATAACAGATGTGCATACTTGATGTCGTGACTTTTCAGCAACTTTTTAGATACAAAATATGAAGTTTCTGTTATTTTATGCATGCACCGAGCTTGCATGAGAGCACTGCACAAACAGACAGTATTTGTTGTTCAGCCTGTGATGTGAATGACACACTGTGCGTGAGCGGCATCAGGGTATGGGAGTGATGCTGCGAAGATTCCCTGATGCAGCGGATGCAGCTGATCTCCATCTGCGCAGAAAAAGTACGAGAGTCCCAGAAGAAAGCAACAGATGAGAATGTAACGAAAATCAACTTTATGTATATTATATAACTGGGCTGCTGATCATGTGAGGACTTAGGAACTTGCTAATCCTGTATAAGGGGAAGGAAAATAATTCCATATTCAAATTTCACTTTTTCGGCTGATGTTTTAGTACCCAAAGAAACATTCGGGTTGTAAAAACGCAAGCGTGAATTTAGTCAAGAAAATTTAGAGTTTAATTTCTAGTGCTGATAAACGTGATTATAGCATGTAACGGCAGCAGCTATGTTGCGGATGACGCACCGGGTTGCTAGAATATGCGCAGCATATGCATTCGCGATATTAAATATTAAAATTAAATTCTAATGTGTGGTGTGTGCACCCTGCGAGTCCGCTGGGATGGGCTCCAGTTCCAGGTATGGAGAAAGAATGGATTTAATGAGCTTTGAGCATACATACACTAAAAGTAATTTTGCTTGTCAGAATTGGCTACATACTTTGATCAACGTCATCTACTATAAAACTTGTCAGTTCCTGAAGCACGGGCAGTGCTCTGTGCGGCTGGTTTATCGTCATGAATCCAGTAACATAACATAGAAGAAGAAGAAGAAGAAGTAGTAGTAAGCCGGTTACAAGCCAGTGGCCCATCAGCCCGGTGCTTAAGCCCTGTTTCTGTGGCATGAAGTGACTAGGAGTATTACTACTCCCCCTGGATGGAATGCCAGTCTATCGCAGGTACTCCCCCAGCTCTTAGTCAGGTTTCCCTGACTATTTGCTGGTACCCATTTATACACCTGGGTGGAGTGAGGCGTGGAGTGTTTTGCCCAAGAACACACTGTGAAGGCCGTGGCTTGAACTCAGGACCGATCTCAAGTCAAGCCTACTTGACCACTGCGCTACCACGTCTCCAACATAACATAGCATAACATAGCATAACATAAAATAACATGAATGGCAAGAACAGGCCGTTCTCGCCAGTTTCTTTATACTATTGTGAATATATCACTTCAGATACTCAAAAACTCAATGGTATCTAGCTTTTAGTCAAGCCTGCTCTTGAAAACTCCCAAGGTCTCTGCCTCAACAATATGGTCAGGCAAGCTGTTCCACATCAAAATTACTCTTTCAGTGAAGAAATATTTCCGAATATCAGTGCAAAATTTACCTTTGGTCAGCTTCCATTTGTGACCCCGAGTTCTACTAACAACACGTAGTTGAAGGAATCCTACATAATTCACTTTGTTAATCCCTTTAACATATTTAAAGACCTCAATCAGATCACCCCTGAGTCTCCTTTTCCTAAGACTAAAGAGATTAAGGATCTTCAGCCTTTTCTCATAACTTTCATCTTTTATACCCGGAATTAGCTCAGTGGCTCTTCTCTGAACTTTCTCGAGAGCCTCTATGTCTTTCTTAAAGTATGGTCCCCAGAACTGTAAACAATACTCTTGATGTGGTCTGACGAATGTGTTGTACAAAAGAAGCATCGCCTCCTTGGATTTGAACTCAATACTTTTGGCAATGTATCCCAGCATCAGATTGGCTTTTTTAACTGCTACGGCACAATCGCTAGAGCCTGTGAGGGTTTGGTCAACAATTACTCCCAGATCTTTTTCGTGTGGAGCACATTCCAGTTTAAAACCTCCCATGAAGTAATCCCGTCTAATGTTTTTATTACCGACATGTACAACTTCACATTTCGCTACATTAAATTTCATTTGCCACATTTCTGCCCAATTCTGGATTCTATCCAAATCATCCTGAATCACTTTAGTGGACTCTAAACTATTTGCCAAACCTTCCAATTTAGTATCATCTGCAAATTTAACTAATCTGCTCTCAATCTTCCTATCAAGGCCATTAATGTAGATGAGGAACAGCAGGGGTCCCAACACCGATCCCTGGGGGACGCCTCTCCCCACCATACCTAGCTCAGATGAGATTCCACTGACCACCACTCTTTGTGTTCTGTCCTGCAACCAGTTTTGAATCCACTTCAGAGTACCTCCTGTAACTCCAATGGAGCTCATTTTAAAAATTAGTCCCTTATGTGGTACTGTGTCAAATGCTTTCTGAAAATCCAAATATATGATGTCATAAGCCCTGCTCTGGTCATAAGTCTTGGTGGCCTCTTCAAAAAATTCCAGAGGGTTTGTCAGGCATGACCTTCCCTTACGGAAACCATGTTGGCTATCCCTCAAGATATTGTTACGTTCAAGAAATAAGTCCAGCTCATCTTTTATGATAGATTCCAATATTTTGCACACAGTGCAAGTTAAACTGGCTGGCCTGTAATTTCCTGGCTCAGAATGGTCCCCTTTCTTATATATTGGTATTATATTGCCCTGTTTCCAATCATTTGGTATTTCTCCAGTTTCTAAAGACCGTCTAAAGATGGCGGATAGCGGCTTAAAGATGATCTCACTAACTTCCCTGAGCACTCTAGGATATAAGCCATCAGGACCCGCCGCCTTGTCTGCCTTTAGTTTATGCAACTTGTCTAATACTTCGTTATCCCGAACCTCAATTTCCGCTAAATAATCTTGTGCATTGGACATGCCCTCTGGCCGAATAAAGACCCGCTCTGAGGTAAAATTCTCAACAAAGTAACTGTTTAAGGTGTTGGCAATATCCTTGTTATCAAACAGCAGCGATCCATTTTTATTCTTTATGCACTTAACCTGCTCTTTGACTTTCCTTTTTCTGCTACAGTATTGAAAGAAGCGCTTAGGGTTAGTTTTTGCCCCCTCTGCAATTTGTCTTCCATACAGTCTTCTAGCAATGCTCAGCTCTTTTTTGACCACAGCCCGCATTTTACAGTATTCAGCCTTAGTAATCGCATTGTTATCCTTTATGTACATCTTATCAAGATTCCCCTTTTCCCTCAAACTCCTAGAAATAGCTGTGGTCATCCACTGAGGATTCTGCTTTTTCAGCTTACTTTTGGACACCTTTGGAATGAATTTGCATTGTGAATCAAGTAAAACCCCCTTAAATCTTTCCCACATCTCATTTACAGACTCACAGTCCAGGAGGGTCTCCCATTTTATTTCACTTAGATATGAGCGCATCCTGTCAATGTTTGCTTGCTTAAAATTAAAAATTTTGGTTTTTGAAGACACCTTTTTAACTTCCCATGAAACATCAAAATTAACAGTAGAGTGATCACTAGTCCCAAGTGGCTCCAGTACCTCAACATTACTAATTCTATCAGGGTCATTACAGAGCACTAAATCTAAAATTGCCTTCTCTCTTGTAGGTTTATTAACATACTGCACCAAAAAATTATCATTTATAACATCTAGAAATTCATCTTCCCCCTACCCTGTCCTTTCACCATTTCCCAATCGATACCAGGATAATTTAAGTCTCCCATAATAATAGTCCCTCCTCCTCTACAAGCTTGCCTAATCATCTTAAAGAGCATTTCATTGACAATACTGTCCAAAGCTGGCGGTCGATAGCATACTCCTATGTTTAAACCTGTCTCGTGTTTGCCAATGAGCCTGACCCAGATATCTTCGCAGGGCAAGGAATGTTCAATTTCAGGAATTTCCTGCACATTTATGTTTTCGTTCACATAGAGTGCTACACCCCCTCCTGGCCTATTGCATCTATCCTTCCTAAAGAGCTTATAACCTTCTTTATTATATTCATCTCCATCCTCTTCACTAAGCCATGTCTCTGTAATCCCAACTATGTCATAGCCTTCACTAATCATAACAGCCTCAAGTTCTGGAAATTTATTTTTAATGCTTCTTTCATTTAGATAAAAACATTTTGGGTTATCTTGAACGCTCTTCCCCTTCGATTTCCCATGTGCCCGCTGCTCCAAGCCCCTCACTACGCTTTGTTGCTTTAAGAATATATCATCAATAGTGCATGTAACGCTGTCAGCTTCCATCAGGGCAGTCTGCATTTCCCTCTGTGTAACACTCTCTAAACTCCCTGCCCCCCAAGTCCCTAGTTTAAATAACTCTGTAAGAGTTAAAATAGAGGAGGCTGCTATGAGGGTACATTCGTGTCTTTATTATTCAGTCAAAAAAAAAGTTGCTTCAACCAAAAAAATATTTTCAATCAAAAAAAAAAGTGTTTGAATGCAAAAATAAAATTGACACCCAAAAAATTGCATTTGAACCCTGTTTTTCTTTGATTGAAAAGGTTTTTTGATTGTAGTGAGTTATTATTTGATTGAAAATATTTTTTTTTTGGTTGAAACAACTTTTTTGCTTTTGTTCCATATTATGGGTAGGACATTTGTGTCTTTATTATTCAATCCCAAAAAATATCACTTCAATCAAAAAATGTTTTCAATCAAAGAAAAAAAAGCGTTCAAATGAATTTTTTGGGTCTCAATTTTATTTTTGCATTCAAACACTTTTTTTCTTTGATTTAAGTGAAAAAAGTTTTGGAGTCGTTTTTTTTTTTTCGATTGAATCATTTTTGACACAAATATCCCGCAGTGGGCGGATGCTTCCCCATTGGTCAGACATGTTTGAGAGACAAGTGTCTTGATGGTTGAAATAGGAATCTCTTTCTAGAACAAGGAAGTCGCCATTTGCAATATACAGGTATGCGGTGAAAATCCGTCTTCCGTCCTTTTGATATGCACAAATTTTCAAACAACGGCAGCGGATGGAAAAGCGCACAACTGTAAGTTGTAATTACCGATACATTCCTGATGTTTGAATGTAGTTTCAAGTGTGTCCATTCGTAGTTTGAACTCCAAACCCGTGGGCGAAGTATAGAGCCCACTTGAATGTAAGGTCTCAAACCACGTTAACTGGGAAGCCTCAAAGATGACCGCGGTGTCAGCGCTCAGGCTTACCCACCGAGAGCAGCTTCTCTCAGATAGTCCCTTTGAAATTCGTCGCTGAACATCACACATGTCTGTAGTGGTTAGATATGAAATGTAATTCGTTTGTGGTAAATCTAATGCAGTGGGTCTCAACAAGGGGGAAGCGACCCCCTCCTGGAATGTTTTTTTAGATTAAATCACCTGCAGTCATATAATTTGCCTTAAAATAGATTTTATTGAGGGTATTTGTGGGTATCAAAGCGTCAAAGTGTCAGCATCAACAACGGAGAGCGTAAAGGTGCCACGGCGGGTGAAAAAGGAGCCCCGAGCTAAGCTTCGGAAATAAATTTATCAAGAGGAAGGCTGCTTATCCTAACCTGGACCGTGTGTAACAGTTTATGCAAACACAGAACATTATGACATTAGATCCCGACCGATCCTGTTGCACGTCTGGATATTCAAATAATCAGTGAAGTTACGGTGCTGTGCCTCGTACTTGAAAGCGCAGAGACACGCACATAGCCTATTATTTCTGCTGCAGGAGGATCCGTGCAGCAGGCATTTAATAAGCCAAAGAAAGACATATTTTCTTGGAGGAATCCTGTAGCTACTTTCACTTTGTGCACCTGCAGATCCGTTTCCTCTGCAGAGGGAAAGAGAAGTAAATCCATATTGCAGAAAGTCAGGCGATATTTCGAAGCTTAGCTTGGGGCTCCCTTTTCACCCGCCCCGCACCTTACTTTTCTCCGTTGTTGTTGATGCTGCTGACACTTTGACACCCACAAATACCCTCAATAAAATCTATTTTAAGACATATAATATGACTGCAGGTGATGTAATCTAAAAAAAAAAACATTCCAGGGGGGGGTTGCTTCCCCCTTGTTGAGACCCACTGCATTAGATGTACCACAAACGAATTACATTTCATATCTAACCACAACAGACATATGCAGGGATGTGCGGTCAGGGTAGGCAGTGACTTCTTTTTTATTGCTAGATTTTCTCATCCTGTTTCCACGTACTATGCCTGATTGTCAATCAATCCATTTGACCTTTTTTCTGGTCAATTAAGCCTGTCATGATTAAGAGGTGATAGTGACAAAAAGATTAATTTACCTTTATGCTTTGATTCGAGACTGCAAGGAAGTAAATCTTAATAATTAATTAGGAAAAAATCTCAACTCTCTCGGTAATTCCGTATATAGTTTTGATTTTTTGTTTATCGGATTATGAAAGAAGACTGAAAATAAACTCCCTATTTAAAAAAATGGCATTAAAAAGTACGTGTTTAAGGGGGGAAATATTTTAATATTTAATATTTTTAATATAGAGCTCCGGTTATGTCATGAACATAATAAAGGTTTTACAGACCGTAAGTTCCGTCTGCGTGAACCGTTGCTTATGTGGAGCTAGCGAATTGATCACTTTTACAGGAAAGAATTTAATATTCAATCGATGGCAATGCAGAGAAATTGTTTGTTATACGGACCGCGTTATAGCCTGTGCGCTTCCTATTGCTTTCATTGGTAGCATCAGAGAGCTTGCCCAGACATTGGAGATGTATCAGACTGACCCCGGTCATGGATAAATAAAGCGATCGTTTCATAAGCACCCAAAACGCACCCCAAGCCCTGCAAAATCTCGTCTGGTCTAACTGCAGCCCAACTCGGCAGACACATACAGCACCTCTCCGGTTAGCTTCAACTGTAGTGGCTACAATCAGGCAACGTTATGATGAAACTGTCACATTGATGCTTACCGAAGCAACACAAGCATACCGATCATAATTGCCGCATATAAGTTAACCAGGAGCATTTTTAATTAGCAGAGCACGCGAACTAACATGCAGTAGCTGATAAGCGGTCATGACTTTGAATGTAATCTGTCGCGCGAAAAATTCGTTTCACGTCCGGTGCGAAAGCTGCTTAATGCGCCCATAATGCCTGTATTCGCGTCTTTGCATTAACTTTGAATGTAGCTAATCTGTTGCGCGAAAAATTTGTTTCGGGTCCGATGTGAAAGCAGCTTTATGGATAGTACGCGACAGCTAGAGAGAGCTTGGTTATGTTATGAACTTAATACAGGTTTTGCAGACCGTAAGTTCCGTTAGCGCGGACAAGTTGCTTATGTGGAGCTAGCGAATCGATCACTTCTACAGGAAAGAATTACCTATTTAATCTCCGCCTTTTTCGGCTTTTTATTATCCACAACAATTTCTAAAGGGGGATGAAATTATGTCAAGGTAGTGCAGAGAAATCATTTGTAAACCGGTAGAGCTTCTGCGTTTCGCATTGCTTTCACGGTAGCACCAGAGAGCTTGCTCAGACATTTGTGAGGTATCTGGCTGATCCCGGTCATGGATAACTGAAGCGATCACTAACTGTAGTGGCTACAATTGGGCAACGTCATGATGAAACTGCCACATTGATGCTTACCGAAGTAACACAAGCATACCGATCAGAATTACTGCATATAAGTTAACCAGGAGCATTTTTAATTAGCACGGCACGCAAACTAACACGCAGTAGCTGGTAACCGAGCGGTCATAACCACAGAGACAAACCCTTGCAATACAGATTTTACAGACAGCAAGTTCTGTTACTGTGAACAGTTGTACTAAGCATCCAAATTACAAACAAGTATTAAAAGTTAGCTTCAAATGAGGTTTATGTTCACACACCTTCTGTAGAATTTCCCCTGATATCACTCTTGCATATTTAGGACACAAGCATTAGCAACTTGGCCACGTTAGCCGCTGTGCTACAGCCACAATCAACTGGCTATCACGTCAGGTTGGCTTATGCAGTAAAGCAACTTACAGCTTCTGTGTCTGTGAGTCACGGACAGTCGCGACCGAAACAGGCTTTATCTTCAGATATTTTACAAAGCCTGTGTTTGAGGCCAGTTGTTAGCGCTAACTATCGCTAGCGGTCCTGCTAGCCACCCATAACACGTTAGCTTCACTTACATTATTTGCTGTGATATCGTTACTCACAGCTTGTGGCTCCGAGCGCTTGATTGATGCAACTGCTTCAGGTTTGAGAAGCAGCTGAAACGCTTATCCTGTGTCGAATTATCCTTTATTAACAAAGCTGTCTTTGGTGAAATGCTGAGCACAATCAGCTAACGTTCCCTTTTGGCGTGGCTGTTTGCTGCCAGCAAACAAAAAAAAAAGCTACCCACTGATTTCTGGTGGCATCGTCTTTTGGAAGAAAAATAGTCGTTTTTTCTTTGCGTCCAAAAATAAACGGACAAGCAGCTTTGGGAGAGATACTGACAAAATTGCACCTCAAATGATCTGCGGTTCTTCTTTTGTATTTCCAAAAGTGTCGACGCTACTAAGGCATAGTATGATCTGCCGTTGTTAGTGCCTGCTAGAATAGTTTCGGTGTGGGCAGGTCCAGCGCCGTGATTGGCTCTGGCTAGGTCTGTACTAATTGGACGGCACAACCTGACGTCAGGTTTTGCCCAGATCTCGTGAAGATCCCGGGAGGAGCTGTTCAGAGAGGAAACCACGGTGACGAAATCACGTTCTTGGATTACGGCAAAACCCCTGTATCTTATGTTTAGAAACTTTTCAGAGGTTGAGCATGGACATCCATCATTATAACATTACGAATATGTATTAAAAGAAGGATCAGCAGAATAGGTCCCCTTTAAGCTTATTTATGTTGATGTTGATGTACTATTGAAAGAAAGCCATAACTGTAAAAAAAAAAAAAAAAAAAAAAAAAGATTTATGAACAGAAAGTGGATTAATTGAAGAGAATTAAGAATTTTTTATAGTCTTGGCAACTGAATTTGGTTGAATGGTGATGAATTGAGAAGTCATATAATTAAAAAAAATATATTTGTGATCAGAAGTTGGATGACTTGCCAGTTTGTATTATGCTATTTTATTGTTCATTGAGAATAAAAATGTACTTAAATGCTTTATCTATGAAATCTGCTCTCTCTCTCTTCTGTTGTCTGTATATATAGCAATAATGGAAAGTAAACATTTTCAGGGGGCGCTCATCATAATTGGGACATAAATGCACTTTTGAAGTGTCTTCTCCAGTTTTCTGTAGCCAGAATAGGTTGGGTAAGGAGCTTTTGTTCACCATGGAGAGAGATTGCCTGGTAGAATGGTTTAGAATAACAATGCTGGTTTTGTTTTCAAAAAAAGAAGTTAATATATCATCTGTAGCGTGGCGGCAAATAGTCTTATTTCAAATTTTGCTCGGGCGCCGGGTCGATATACAACTGAAGAAAGAAACTATTCAGCTTCACCACAAATATTAGAAAAAACATCAAACAAGTATATTCAAGTGGAAATAGAATGTATTAATATAAAACCAAAAACCACAGAATTTCCGCAAAATCTTACTGAACGATATCTGTGATCCGCGAATGCTGTAAGACGTGATTGAGAATAAACCGTCCCGGACTTGGCTGGTAGGCGCAACTGAAGATCCTCCTCAGGGCAGCTCCACAACCAAAGCAGCAGAAGGAATTCTCGTTGCTAATTTCTCTTTTACGGTTTTTTTTTAAATTATTTATTTAATTCCCGCACCGACACTCGCCTGCAACCCTTTCAGCTACCACCTCCCGAATATCCGCACTTCCTCATCCGACATCACTATCCCATCATTCGCATTAAGGACACCTCACTATATCCCGTGGTCATGGGTTGTAAGGTGGAGTTTTAAAGTAATACGGCGAATGGGAAAAGATGTATTTTATATCCCCACATTTATATACACATAATTTTAAGCATTCAGTAGCGTTTTATTATTATTATTATTATTTTATAATAAAAATAAACCGCTACACATTAAATGATACAAAAATTTATCCATCCAGATGTTGAAGGTCCCTGCCCTGAAGACTCCTGACCGTGATGCTGTCATCCCTTGACAAAAGAAATTGGAAGACATATGTGACCCAAGCTTTGAAGAAAACAAGAAATCTTTCACTGACTTAAAGCATGTAAGTACAGCCTGCAATGCTGCACACCGGTTTCCTAACCATAAAGGGACCCAAGATATCTAACTACACAACTGTTGTCTCAGTCACCATGCATGATCTCAGACTGTTATTACCAAGTAATTACATTTAAAACTTATGTTACCTTTTCATTCAGTTCACTTTACCTTCACTAAATGCATAGCCATAAAATTATTCAAAGCTTGCTAAAGAGCGAGTCAGGATAGAGTGGTTGTTAGAAATTACACTGAAGGAACCAAGCGCAGATCAGCAGAAGATGCCCCCAGGGCTTTTAATGAGCTGAAAACACCAAGGGCAACTTGTGACTGGAGCACAGACTGGAACAGTGGTCAGAAAGTCCAGTTCAGGTTATCGGCAAACAACGTCAGAAACGGTGATTCTTCACCGAGTTCATCAATGGTTCAGGGTCAGATGTTGGGTGGTCAAGATGATTTGCAACACCTGCAGAACAAGGCATCCTCTCATGCCTGTGTGGGAGTGGGGTCCATCTCTGCTCTGGAGGCATCTAGAGAACAGGGAGAGCCTGTACCTATTAAATTGCACTAGTTGCATCAGTTATACTACTTCTACCTGGATAACTGAAGATCAGGTTATCCAGGTTATCCACTGTGACAGCATCACAGTCAGGAGTCTTCAGGGCAGGGGCCTTCAACATCTGAATGGATACATTTTTGTATCATTTAATGATATATTAACTTTTTTTTTGAAAACAAAACCAGCATTGTTATTCTAAACCATTCTACCAGGCAATCTCTCTCCATGGTGAACAAAAGCTCCTTACCCAACCTATTCTGGCTACAGAAAACTGGAGAAGACACTTCAAAAGTGCATTTATGTCCCAATTATGATGAGCACCCCCTGAAAATGTTTACTTTCCATTATTGCTATATATACAGACAACAGAAGAGAGAGAGAGCAGATTTCATAGATAAAGAATTAAAGTATTTTTATTCTCAATGAACAATAAAAAGGCATAATATAAACTGGAAAGTCACCCATCTTCTGATCACAAATCTTTTAAAAAAATTATGACTTCTCAATCCATCACCATTCAGCCAAATTCAGTTGATAAGACTTATAAAAATACTTTAACAGCTTCTCAATTCTCCTCAATTAATCTACTTTCTGTTCATAAATCTGAATTTTTATTTTACAGTTATAGCTTTCAGTACATCAACATTGGATAAATAAGCTTAACAAGGTGGCGGTGCTTAATTCTTTCCACCATCTCAACTTCGTTCCCTCAGCCAAAAGCGTTGATGTCATTCATCATCAAGTGCTAACAGTTTGAAAAACTTGTGTTACAGAGATGCCAAGTCTTACGCAATCGGCGTAGGTCTTAGGCATTTTTTAGGCTTATTCACCGTAGTCCGCAATTATTCATTTAATGCTTAATGAGATTCTCACGCGGAATTAAAATCCTTGTGCATTGAAGTTTCAGTTTCACTTGCGTGAAGGTGGACCTCGCCATGGAAAGCGATTATGACTCCGGACTTCTCGTGCTTCTCTTTATTCAGGGATTGGAAACAATGCATGTGTTTCATGATCGTTTAAATTGTTTTAATGAAATATGACCATTTGAAACGTCTTCATGCAATTCCATTGCTTTCAATCCCTCAGTAAAGACAAGCGTGAGAATTCCCGAGTCATAATCAATTTCCGTGTCACTAGTGGGGAAATCTACCGTAATGCAAGTGAAACGGATTAACTTAATGCACAATGACTTGAATTCCGCGAGTGAATTTCTTCAGTGCGCGTTGATAGAATAATTGCTGACTATGGCACAGGAACATGAATGCAACTAAGGCCTTGTTCAGACTGCCAGCCCAAATCCGATTTTTTGCATATCCAGATTGTGTCTAGCTTGAGTTTCGGGTGGTCTGAACAGCAGTAAACCACATGAAATGCGATTTTTCCCGAATCTGATTCAACCCACATACGGAGGTGGTTTCAATTGTGATTCCAATCAGATTTGTCTCGATCTGAACATTCTAACCACTTGAATAGGACTTGAACGTGCCCCTTTCATCATTTGCACCATGACAAACAATTACAACGTAATTCAGTGTGACGGACGTGATTGAGTCAGTGCGTGCCACGGTGCCATGCCAATTGTGACCGCGGCAAAAAATAAAGAACACGGCAACCTCCTCCGTTTCTGGCGTTTTCTCACAAATTGTAAAGCATTCGCGCAGCGGCTACGCATAATAATTTGATAGATTTCCAAAATCAATCCTCTGTCGTCCATGACGGCTTGTTTGTGTAAAATTCTACTTAATCGATCCAGGTGTGTGTAATTCATATCGGATCTGAGCACTGCGCAATAGGGACACCAAGATCGGATGTGATCACTTGCAATGTGCAATGAGAACGGTCAGTCAGAAAGATCAGATTTTGATCGGATATGCAAATTAATCGGATTTGGACTGCTATTTGAACATAGCCTAAGAGGCCACACTCATGCCTAAAGCTGGATTTATGGTTCTGTGTCAACTCCACGCAAAGGGCACGCCGTCGCCTCGACGCCGTCGTGGACCTTTCGAAGTTCTGCGTTGAGGTTGTTTGCGTCGTGCTGTGCCGCGAAGCAATTCACCGCCAAACCACAAGGTGGCGTCAGGTTTCCGAAGGACCTGTCGTGCAATCATTGGTAGAGTGTTTACGTTACGTTAGTCACTTCCCTTCGTAGTGAAAACTCTGAAGGGCAGCAGGGAGTAGGGTTTTCAGTTAACATTTGTTTGGAATGTCCTTCGCCATATTTCGCGGCCGCTGATTTCTGCTTAAGCAAGTGTGAAGAAACGCTGCCAGTTCACGGGAGAACTGTTTTCACTGGCCACTTATCAGTTTCACGGTAGTTTTATAAGCAACCGCATCGCTTTCATTAGGCGACAAATAGCCGCGGATAAAAATAGAAAATGACATAACTAGCGATAGCCAGTCAACTGTAGTAAACCATCAAGCTAGGTTCGTCAGCTTTCTGTGCGCTAGGTAGCTACTAGCCACAGTTGTCATTTTCTTGAATGACGTTGAATCACACATGTCACTAGGCTCGGGTCGGACCAGTCAGTGCCCTTGCGGTCTGCGTCGCTTTGACGTGCAGTTAGAAAATTTTCGAGGTGCACAGCAGGCAACGCAGAGGCTCTGCGGTGGGGGTTCACGTCGCCGCAGAGGGTCTGCGTAGCGACGGCGTCGGTTCGACGCAGAACCATAAATCCAGCTTAGTGCGTGAGACTTGGCATCTCTGAAGTTACCAAGTTAGCTAGCATTCAGGTCTTACAAACACACAGCCGACTGAAGACTTTAATGCACTGGAACAACTTTGCTTGCTGGCTAACTTAGCTCACAACTTAGCTACTCAGACAATCGCCGCCTTAACAAAATCCCATGATAACGCACAGTTCGGTCATTATAAATGTCAAATTTAGTTGGCCAGCCTCGTTAAAATCCCCCACTTCAACAAACCTATGGCAGTAAAGTAATGTTAATGCTAACTAGTTTGACATACGCTAAATGCACTTGGCCTGACAGCAGATACTAATCCTGTTTGCATTGGCTTTATTTTCCTTACTGTTACCTGACGTTAGCTTCCATCCGTCCTCATACAAGCAGCAGTAACATCAAGGCAGCGAGCCGTAATTTAGCCAGGATATCAATATTACCGTTATTAATATTAGCGGAACTAACGCTAACATCAGGACATGATGGTACATTTAGCTTTCCTTTTCAAACTCGTCACCTTTCTCAGAAGTAAAACAAAGATAAGCTGTGGTTACCGTTACCTCCTCTAGAGCATGAGCGAGCTAACTGTGGCAGCACCGACGCTCTTAATCAATGGGAAGGAGTAAACTGAAGCACCAAGCTGGCCAGCTTACCTTGTTGAAAACCTATATTTCCACTACTCCATTACACAGCAAAAATAAACCCACGATAAATAATTCGCAGTGAAGTAACTAACATACCCTTATAGAACTCTTTTCTCAGTTCTTAACTTGAAGTTTCAGTAAACGCTAACCGTTATTTTTGCTGGCTAAATAGCTGATGCTATGCAAAGCTAGGAAAAAATGACGGTGAACTATGGTTTTGTCGATGTAAGTTAATGTAAAGATCGATCTGATGTATAAATAATGCCACCTATGTTAAGCCTTGCATCCCTTTTTGCAAAAACTCATGAAAAGAACACAATTGAAATTTAAAATACTTACATGTTTTTCCAGTAACTCTTTCCATTGCTAACTTTTCTTCCACGGGAGACCTCTGAGAGGGAAGCACCAAGCGCGTGAAGAACAGGCACATAACTGTCACTATGACAACCCAACAGTAGGGTTAGACCAAATTATCCAATATTTCAGAAATCCCATAAAATTTACCCAACTCAAGCAATCCTATGGTTGAGCGAAAAAAATCAACCCATCATTTTTGAGTGTATACATTGCAAATGGCGACTTCCTTGTTCTAGAAATAGATTCCTATTTCAAACATCATTGATGTAGACACTTGTCACTCAAACATGTCTGACCAATGGGGAAGCATCCACCCACTGCGGGATATTTGTCTCAAAATGATTCAATCAGGAAAAAAAAAAAAAAAAAAAAACGACTCCAGAACTTTTTTCACTTCAATCAAAGAAAGAAGTGTTTGAATGCAAAAATAAAATTGAGACCCAAAAAAAATTCATTTAAACACGTTTTTTCTTTGATTGAAAACATATTTTTTGATTGAAGTGATTTTTTTGGGATTGAATAATAAAGACACAAATGTCCTACCCATAACATGGAACAAAAAAAAAAAGTTGCATCAACAAAAAAAAATATTTTCAATCAAATAATAACTCACTTCAATCAAAAAAAACCTTTTCAAAGAAAACCCGTGTTCAAATGGAATTTTTTGGGTCTCAATTTTATTTTTGCATTCAAACACTTTTTTTCTTTGATTGAAAATGATTTTTTTAACAGAAGTTAAGTTTTTTTGATTGAAAATATGTTTTTTGGTTGAAAAAACTTTTTTTTTTGATTGAATAATAAAGACACAAATGTACCTTCATAGCTGCAAGCTTACA
Organism: Gymnothorax javanicus; assembly: GCA_029692085.1. Lineage (NCBI taxonomy): Eukaryota > Metazoa > Chordata > Actinopteri > Anguilliformes > Muraenidae > Gymnothorax > Gymnothorax javanicus. The sequence continues at coordinate 3,712,130 of CM056193.1, forward strand.
AGCTCGAAGCGTTTCACTTTCTACGAATACATTTAGCTTTGAACTGTGCGGAAACGAGATTGAACTGTCATACAGTAGCAAGTCAACTGTTTTGCTGACATTGTTTGCGATAGTGAATAATTTTATTTCCCTGTTAAATAAAACTAGTTCATCAACAATTTATATCCCTATTAGGTATATAAATCATTTTTCCAAACTATATTTAAGCCGAGTGCTGTTTGCCAGTTCGGTACAGAGCTATTGTATGGGTTTCGCCCTCTCGCCGGGGACATAGCTAGCGACCTTTCCGGAGAACATTGGTCATGAACACGCGTCCTTTGTGGGAATGCCACGGGCGCGGGCCGTTGTTATAGATACCTCAGACGTCAGCGCGTTCATGAGCCCCACACTATGCATGTGTGAACGAAAAGTCACACAGCGCATGTCCGCGTGCCCCCGGAACTATGGCCCCATGTCGGCGTGCTGCGCCACTGAGCAATTTCCATTGAAAAGAATGGGCGCCCATTTTCGGTTCAGTATCCAGGGCATCAGAGTTACACAGTGGCATTAGAGTGTTATTATAAGATTGCACAGTGGATTATTATGCCTCGGTGTGCGCATGCGCACAGCGAGCATACGGTACTCAGTCTGTGTATTTGTTTGTTTGTCTGTCTGTTACCATCATAACTGCGACAGCGTGTGCATCAAGCTAAAGTAACAATGCCAACAGTGACAAACACTGTTCTCTTGATTTTAAATGTGCCAGAATTTTGATTTTTGTAGCACTTCATGTTTCAGTATACACGTTTTGTGTACATAATGTTAAGCCACACCCACATGATTTTGGCACAAGGACCGCACTCTATTGACTGTTTATGTATTCAAGCTTGCTTTTATGTTACTGTACAACTATTGTACATCAGTAGTGGCAAAGCAATACACACCGAGGCATCAGCACCTCTGGTGCTTTCATTTGTAGAAAGTTTTGGACCTAATCAGTGAAGAATAAATTTGTTTAAGTTGTCATTGCTGGTTTTCTTTGTTGTGATTTTCAAGTCATAACACTATTTATTTTTGTAGTTTTGGCGGGGGTCCTCCTCCGGTGGCTGGATTTTTTTCTCTTCCATATTTCCGTCTTAAGCTGCTTTCACATCGGACGCGAAACGAATTTTTCGCAGGACAGATTACACTCAAAGTCAATGCAAAGACGCGAATACACAACGCGTGTATTCGCGTCTTTGTATTGACTTTGAATGTAATGTCGTGCGAAAAATTTGTTTCGCGTCCGGTGTGAAAGCGGCTTTTGATTCTTGCACCATATTTTTTAAATGTTTTTGAACATCAACGGTTCTCACGACCGTTGATACTGTTCGGCTTTTCTGTAATTTTCTCCCCTAACATGATGACGTGTCAAATTTCTGTTCGCTTGATTAAAACAATTGAATAAAGGACTTTCCAGCAAGCAAAGGTTTTCTGTTGCGCTTAAGTGCGGTGATCTCCCGCTGCCACCGAGTGTCGCTGTTGTGTCCGCCATGTTTTTCTCCTCTGTTAAGTGTCTTATTTTACCCATGATACATGGCGCGACAGGCTATCTAAGTCAGTCTTAAATAAGTCACTCATAGACAGGTTTTATGCAACAGGCTTATTTAAGTGTCTATGGTAAGTCTGACTTAAAGTTACATTTAAGTCTAAGACTTGGTCTAATTTTATGCAGCCGGCCCAAAATCGCTTTGATGATCATTTTCAAAGATTTTCCTTAGTTAACGTTAGCTAGCATACTAGCTGCCTAGGTGGCTATATCCAAAGCGCAACGTAACTTAATGCGCGATGGCACACATTACATAGTAGCCTAGCGTCATGACATTATCAGTCAGCCTACGTGCGAACATGCGCTACCCAGAAGCTGATTGGTTGATATGCAAATGAGGAACATGGTTTCCGTTCGCGCCCCTAATGAGTGACGTCCTAGCGGAAGAACCGCCTTGATGAGACGCTAACAGATTGCATTTTAATTGTCATTGTGCCCCAAAAAGAGCGTGGTGACATGTATTTGAAAATGCGATGGACTGGGAGGCGCTGTTTCCCTTACTGCGTTTGAATATTGTCCCATGTATTGCAGGACAAGTCTTTGAAAATGAAATGTCAAATGCCGTCATCATTATTATATCATTATTATTTCCAAGTGATAAGAAAACAGCATTTTCCTTTTCATGTTGACCCTAAAAGAGCGTGATGACATGTATATGTCAATGCAATAGGCTGGGAGTGCTGTTCGGCTTATTGCATTTGAACATTGTCTGCAGTAGAGCAGGTTAAGTCTTTGCAAATTAAATGTTGATTGCCCTTTTCAATATCATTTTCGAATAGTCAGAAAATAGCATTTACATTTTAATGTTGACCCTAAAATAGTGTGATGACATATAAATGTAAATGCAATAGGCTGGGGGTGCTGTTTTACTTATTACATTTGAATATGCGCTGTTCGTTGGTGATCATTCTGCTTGGGTTGAGACAGAGAAAGACGTGTGGAGGGATTGAAGCTGAAGACATACATGCCAACGCTACCGCTTTTGGCGGTACACTACCGCTTTTGGGGCGTTTTTTTCAGAATGAAACGCCCCGAAAGCGGTAGCCCCAAAAGCGGTAGAGTTGGCATGTATGTGAAGATTTACTCTTGTGCAAACGGGTTTTTCTGAAAATAATTTGTGTGTTTAAGCTCTAACATTAAAAGAGGTTAGACGATTTGCTCCCGAGGTATAACTTTTGTCGCATTAGGGGCAGAGAGAAACTTCCCTTATTTTCCCCGTTTCTTCCCCCTTGTAACAACTCGGTGAGCAAACAGCCAAATTAAGTCGCTAATCTGGTCAAACAAAGGCGATGGGGTTTTTTTGGGGGGGGTTTCAGTCTCCCGGGAGCAAAGTAAGGTTAAGTAAAATAAATTTAAACGCTAATTAATTGGCTAACTAAGTGAATTGTATGATATACAAAGTAAAACAGAGTTGTTTTCAAGGACTGAGCTACTGTTGCCTGGTTTTTCTGTAGTTGATTTAGCTAACGAACCCCAGCAAGCTCTCAACGCCAAGAATATTATCGAATTACCTGGATATCTAATTATAACCCGTCTTGGTTTCATACTTGATCGCTTGCCTTTCATACAGTCTTCTAGCCAATAAATATTGACGTTCACCGGGGTTTTTTAGTCCCCTTCGCTCTTTCTCCTGACCGCATTACCACATAAACGTATTGTCAAGCTTGAATATTAACAGCGAACCGGGGTTTTTGTCTTTTTCGAATTTTATTATTACCGAGGGGCTCTTCTGATTAAACACTTTGCAAATTACGTTATCTTTGCATTTTCCTCCGGTTGCGGTGCCTTGATCAGCTGATTAAAGTTTAACTGCTTGTTTGAGTGCTTAGCGACAGCTTGTTGGGGGAGATACCGTATTTAGTTCGCTCACATAGTAAACGACCTGTTTATTCAGTCCGTTTTAATTAAAGGGAACTGGAGCTTTACTCTGTTTTGGTTACCTTTGGTTGTATTTGTGACTAGCTAGCTAGATAGTTACTGTTTGCATTTTTGACTTGGGATCTGAGATTTAGTATTTACTTAGTAGGGGACCAGTCACTTGAGTCCATTCGGTTAGGTTGGAATTTAAACGGTAAGGTTTACCGGAGTGCTCCGCCTCCTCCCTCCTCCAGTTTCTCCTGGGCATTGTAGCCAGTCTGTTTTATCTGGATTCTCAGCTAAGCCCTGTGATATCTTTAGGTTAGTATATTAATAATGCTGGGACTATATAAAGTCAAGTCGGCTTGTTAGGAGTGCTTATTAGCTCCCGCTGCTCGCGGTGCGGGAGCTATGGTATCGGGCTCCGTCCGTGCGTGCGTGCGTCCGTCAACACATTTCTCTTTATCTCATCAACGATTTCAGCTACCGGCTCCAAATTTTTACTGGACACGCATCTCATAAAGCCCTACAAATGAAATGCCTAAAGGTGACCTTGGCCTATTTTTTCAAGATCACTGGCCTAAAAATATCACCAAAAACTTCGACATTTTGTTGTATCTCAACTATTTCAGTTACAGGCTCCTAATTTTTACTGGACATGCATCTCATGAAGGCCTACAAATGATGTGCCTAAAGGTGACCTAGACCTATTTTTTCAAGGTCACTGGCTTCAAAATATCACCAAAAACTTCGACATTTTGCTTTATCTCATCAACTATTTCAGTTACAGGCTCCTTATTTTTACCGGACATGGATCTTATAAAGGTCTACAAATGAAGTGCCTAAACGTGACCTTAGCCTATTTTTTCAAGGTGACTGGCTTAAAAATATCACCAAAAACTTCAACATTTTGCTTTATCTCATCAACTATTTCAATTACAGGCTCCTAATTCCTACTGGACATGCATCTCATAAAGCCCTACAAATGACGTGCCTAAAGGTGACCTTGGTGTATTTTTCAAGGTCACTGGCCTAAAAATATCACCAAAAATTTCGACATGTTGCTTTATCTCATCAACTATTTCAGCTACAGGCTCCTAATTCTTACTGGACTTGCATCTCATAAAGCCCTCCAAATGACGTGCCTAAAGGTGACCTTCGCCTATTTTTTCAAGGTCACTGGCTTAAAAATATCACCAAAAACTTCCACATTTTGCTTTATCTCATCAACCATTTCAGTTACAGGCTCCTAATTCTTACTGGACATGCATCTCATAAAGGCCTACAAATAACGTGCCTAAACGTGACCTTGGCCTATTTTTCAAGGTCACTCGGCTAAAAATATCACCAAAAATTTTGCCATTTTGCTTTATCTCATCAACTATTTCAGTTACAGGCTCTTAATTTTTACTGGACATGCATCTCATAAAGGCCTACAACTGACGTGCCTAAAGGTGACCTTGGCCTATTTTTCCAAGGTCACTGGACCAAACATGTCACCAAAAATTTCAACATTTTGCTTTCTCTCATCAAGTATTTCAGCTACAGGCTCCTAATGGACATGTATTTCATAAAGTCCCACAAATGACGCGCCTAAAGGTGACCTTGGCCTATTTTTTCAAGGTCACTGGCCTAAAAATATCACCAAAAACTCCAACAATTTGCTTTATCTTATCAACATTTTCAGATACAGGCTCCTAATTAGCTCCTGCCACCCCAGTGGCACAGGAGCTATGTTATCGGGCTCCATCCATGCGTGCGTCCGTCAACAAAAACTTTGACATTTTGTCTATCGTAACGGCGGGAACTTCTGGGGCCGCCAGTGCCCTATATTTACATATAGAGTTTGTCTCAATTTGGTATTTAATTTTTGTTTACTGAAACTAAGCCCCTGTTAAAAGAGGCTTATTATCCATTTACATAGTTTGCTGCTTAGGGCTTCTCAGGTTAATAAATTGTGGTTCCTGAGCTTCTGTCTCGGCATTAATAATTTTCTTTGTTATCTAGGGTGAGCGAGGTCATTAGGTAGGGGGTTCAAAATTTGGCCAAAACTATGTGACAGTTGCAGGATGATCGCACTTTTGGAAAGAGATTTCCAGGGTGGGTTTGTCTGTCACCGGTGCCAGCTAATTGAGCATCTGGAGAGCAAGATCCTTGATCTTCAGGGCCAGTTGGCGGCGCAACACAGTTCGCTATCAGTAGAGTTCCTAGAGGAACTGAGTAGTATGTCGTTTAGAGAAATGGTGTGTACGCCAAAGCAGGGTGGTGTGGGGACCCCAGAGCAGGCTGGGAGAGAAAGTTGGGTGACTGTAGGTCGACAGCGCAGGAAAGGGCGTGCACGCCATACAGCAACAGCTCCTCCAGTAGTTGAGGTGTCCAACCGATTCCGGCCCTTGCATGAACTCGACTTGGCCCCTGACCCTGAGAGTGAGGGGACTGATGAGCATCAGGGCACCCTGTTGGCCTCTACCCCTCAGAAAAGAGAGTTAGTGATAGTGGGGGACTCAATCATTAGAGGAATAGACAGCTTAGTCCGTTCGCGCAACAAGGAGTCTCGTACAGTATATTGCCTGCCTGGTGCCCAGGTAGGAGACCTCCTAGAGCATGTGGACAAGCTCCTGGCCAGAGCGGGGAGGGATCCAGTTGTCATGGTCCATGTTGGGACAAATGACATAGGTAAGGGTAGGTTTGAGGTTCTGCAAGGCAAATTTGTGGAATTAGCTGGAAAGCTTAGGAGCAGATCCTCCACGGTAGTTTTCTCCGGGATTCCACCGGTACCACATGCAAGCAGAGGGAAGCAGAATTTTATCTGGTGGTTTAACACGTGGCTACGAACCTGGTGCAGGAAAGAGGGGTACAGGTTTATGGGGCACTGGAACTACTTCTGGGACAGGAGTGACCTGTTCAAGCCGGACAGGCAACTCCTGAACCGGAGGGGTACCTTTGTACTAGGTCTGCGTATGTTGAGGGAAGCACAGGATTATTAAAACTAGGGACTTGGGGGGCAGGGACATAGAGTGTTATACAGAGGGAAATGCAGACTGCCCTGATGGAAGCTGACAGCGTTACATGCACTATTGATGATATATATAGATATATATTTTTTTTTTCCCCTTCTATTTATTTATTTATTTATTATTCCACAAGTACAGACAAGGCAGTAAGACAACTGAAAAAAAGAAAAAAATATATACAAGCACAAAACAAAACAAGAAAAAAAAAAACCTCTCAGGCCTAGTAAGGAATGGGTGGAGCACATACACCCATGCACATATGTATATACCGATACACAAACATATGTACGTATATGTACACACACACCTATAAATATACATACATTATATAAGTTCATCTGTGCGTACCAACACCAAGGCTCATGTGGACACAGAGACAGACATTATTCTCAAACAGACACTGGCTTAACTGAGAACAGCAAATCCACCTAGGTACAATGAAACAGACCTTGAAATATTGAAATAGATAGTCTAGGTCTAACGAAGTCCAGGTATGGGCCCCACATATTATAAAAATGATCCATTCTAGAGTGTAACATTGATGTCATATATTCATTAGGAATGCAATCCATAATAATGTTATGCCAAGAGTTCTTAGAGGGAGAGGATTCTTTAATCCAATAAAATAAAATGTTCTTCCTTGCAGCAAATGTGAGCAGGTTAAATAGCCTCTTATAACTATATCTAGTAATGTGGCAATCTTGAAAACCAAGAAGCAAATACACAAGGTCCAACTTCACAGGCACATGAAAAATAAAAGATAATTAATCTACTACACTTGACCAATATCTCTGGATCTTCAGACATGACCAAAAACAATGAATAAGATCACCAATCTCAATTTTATATTTGCAACAAAATGGAGCAGCATTGAGATCCATTTTATTTTTGAGGGCAGGGGCGATATACATACGATGAAGAATTTTAAACTGAATAGATTTAAAACGATTGCAAAGAGATATCTCTTTGGTATAAGTCCAAGCCTGCTGCCACTCATCATCTCCAATGGTAACCCCAACATCCCTTTCCCATGCCATTTTTGAGGCCAGGGAAGTTGAAGGTAGATTAGAGGTGAGAGCTTTGTAAAAAATACTAATGCGTTCTGAAACTTGTGAAGATAGAATTCTTTCAACCTGTGAAATCGAGCAATCAGTTGTAAGTGTGGTATCTTTAGTAATAAAATGTAAAATTTGTAAATATTTGTACTCGTCAGATTTCATGAGACCAAGCCGATGCTGTAACTGAGGAAAGGATAATAAAGTCTGCCCATTGAACATGTCACCTAATGTTGTCAGACCCTGTGCACATAGCTTCCTGAAGCTCCTGTCCGAATAGCCGGGCACAAAATCTGGATTAATTAAAATTGGGGTAAGAGGAGATGTTAACTCAGTACGACCTTCTAACTTACGAATAAGAGTCCAAGCTTTAACTGTACAGAGAGTAATTGGATTAGAACATTAGAACAGACAGTGTAAACTTTCCTCAGTAATTGAAAGACATTGATTGGACCCTCAGAAAAGTATTTAAACACTTGCGCAACAGCACGTTAGGTTGTATGCTATCAACTTTGCACAGCTGAAAAGGATGTGAATGCATGGAAAAAGACTTCCAGAAGCAACCCTGGAGTGCTGAGGTTATATTTGCAGGATGGAAATGTGATTTGGAGATGGAAAATGGCAGTTATTCTGAATGGAACCGACTGGAGGACAGCATTGATTCTTTGGAGAAGAAATTCAATGATCAAAAGTTTTTCCTCTTGTAGTGTGAGTAGAGCTAACTTTGTATGGAGTAGCCCTATCTTACTTCTAGCCACATAGCTAACTAGCCAGCTATTTCTTATTTATGTTTACCACCAAGATCACAGAGCTAGTTTGCCACATTGGTTAACAAGAGTAGCCGTTTGCCTTCGCTCATAATACTGCATGTGCTGGCTGTAGAGGCTAAGCCAATGCTTGAAGCCCCTGAGGTGCTTCACCGGGAATTTATCAAAATTGACGCGCTGACAAACCTTACCGCATTTGATGAAGAGAGTCCGAGACAATAGCTTGCGTTGCAATAATCTGTGCATTTATTGCTCCAAAACTCCTTTTTGCAATATAAGCAATCGTAATCAAACATTTATCCAACGCGAACAAACATTTCACCATACTGGCGTCTTCAGTGGTCAAAAACTGTTTTACTTCCTGGTGGAACACCTGCCCGGACAAAGATTGTTTCCCATTTATTAAGTTGCGCTCATTGGCTCCTACACTGGCATTTTTGCTTAATGTGGTGATCTGTTTTAGAATTTATACCACATTCAAGGAAATAGAATGCCTTGAACAACTCTGTTCAATCTAGGGTAGCATATTGCCTGCTTTTTTTCTGATGGTGGAATGTCTATTTTGTTAAAATAAGGTAAATTTCAGATTTTACCGTGTTAGTGAGTTATACTGGCTCCTTATATGGTGTGAAAAGCATTTATACAAGCTTGCGTTTTGCTTAGGTGATCAGAATTGTAAATAGCAAGTTTTCCGTCTCAGAGTGAACGTCCTGACAGTAAAATAACAGCAGTTCATTTAATGAGTATGTGTGCTTGCTGATGCAGCTTTGTAGAAAAATGGGCAAAACTCTGAACTTCATCAAGGAGAAAAGGCATGCTTTTGGTTTGGAGAGGTTACTGGTGACTATTGATGTCCATCCATGCCTGTATTGATAATTCAAGCTAAATTCCACCAGAAAATTATTGATTCATATGGAACTTCATGAGTAGACAGTTTTTTGTGATAAATATTTTATTCATTTATTGATTACATATAGGTGATACTTTAACACTGTTAAAGGGAGCACTGCCACAATCTATAAAAACAAGAAAGATAACAATTTCTTTAGCTCCCCACGGGTCTTTGCATTAATCCAATCCCCACCCACCCTCTCACCCTGACAGGCTGTAACAAAGAGGTATATATTATGCACAAACACATTTACACAAAAGTCCCCCCCAAAAAATAAAATTTAAAAAACACACCATTCATTCCTTCCCACCCTAAACCCCTGTTGCCCAGGAACTCCTATCTAATGTAACCTAGGGGTCATTCCGTGTCAATTCAACAAATTTCAGAAAATTTCCCCACCTGACCATCTCAGATTTATTTAAAAAAATTCTCACACCAAGGCCATGTACTTTATAGGATATGTGCAATGTTTCAGTTAAATATCTTTAGTTTTGACAAAAAAATTAATAAAAATGGCGACGTTTTGCTGATTTTCGCACTCCTGTTTGCAACGTCAAATAAAAGTGGATTTTTAGGAGGCAATATCTCTAGTTATATCAATGCCATGGGCTCAAAGATTTCCACAGTGTAGCATCTATGCCCAGTACACTTGTGAAACACATTTTCAATGGCAAATATGTTTTTATTAGGGAGCTGTGGCTGTTTGAAATTGCTAATTTATTTGACGAAGTTGTCTGCGACACCAACTTTGAAGACCAATTAGGACCAAAGTTATGCAGGTAGAAAGCTGATTTTTTCTGGGCAAGCTCTCCTCACATAGTGCTATTGGTACAATAAACAGCAAGCATGTCAATTTTATGGTTGTCCAGAAAATACACAGCAAAATCCTAAAAAAGCCAAAATTTCCCGAAATTTGACATCAAATTGCCAAGGTTTGACAACCTGTAAATTCTTGAAATCTTCACCATCTTAAAGCTTACATTCCTGGCTATCTTTGTTGCAAAGGTGGTTGTGGTGCAACTCTTCATTAAATAGTTATGAATTTTTAGTAACGCATTTGTAACCGCTCTTTTTTTCATTGTTTCTATGTGATTCCTTGCATATTGCAGGAGTTTCTGAGGCTGTAATCATAACATCAGATAACAGAAAGTCACTTAAAGATCTGCAATATTTAGATACATTGGTTATAGTACCATATATAGGTCAGGAAATGCCATATCAAACTTGTATATATGAAATTTATTTAGCAAAACTGATGAATGATGACATAATCTCAACCATTGGATGGCATTGGAGGACTTACAAATTGTTTATTTCCCCAAACTGACACTTATAATTGTGCATACAATAGCAGTTTAATTTAAGTGTTCCTAATTTTGATAAATGACCTGCTATAGAATAGAAATAGCCCAGAATGTAAATGAGGTTGATACTTGTAAGTACCCATTTCTCTGCCAGATTCACATAATTATTATATAGGAAAATTCATGTTTGTGCTCAATATATCTTTTGACAGAGAAATACATATGCAGGTTTGAATCCCCTCTGCGGTTTTTGTTATCCCATGGGACATGAAATTGAGGCACATTGTATCCAGTGTTCTACACTGGAAAAAGACAGAGAAACCCCAGAGGAACAGGGAACACCTTGGTGTGGACTTTCAGACACCAATGGTTGTTAGGATCAGATCTCAAATTTGTATCAACATTAAAAAACAGTTGAAAAACGTGCGTTTATAAGGTGTTACTAAAAAATTCATAACTATTTAATGAAGAGTTGCACCACAACCATCTTTGAACCAAAGATAGCCAAGAATATAAGCTTTAAGATGGTGAAGATTTCAAGAATTTCAGGTCGTCACACCTCGGCAATTTGATATCAAATTTCATGAAATTTTGGCTTTAGGATTTTGCTGTGTATTTTCTGGACAACCATGAAAGTGACATGCTCGCTGTTTATTGTACCAATAGCACTATGTGAGGAGAGCTTGCCCAGAAAAAATCAGCTCTCTACCTGCATAACTTTGGTCATAAATGGCCTTCACAGTTAGTGTCACAGACAACTTCGTCAAATAAATTAGCATTTTCAAACTGCCATAGCTCCCTAAGAAAAAGAGAAAAGCCATTGAAAATGTGCTTGCCTAGTTAATTGGGCCTAGATGCTACACTGTGGACGATTTTGAGGCAATGGCATAAGTATAACAGGAGATATTGCCTCCTAAAATCTCCCTTTTGACGTTGCAAAAACGAATGTGAAAATTTGCACAACACTACCATCTTTATTATTTTTTTCTGCCAAAACTAATAGACATATTTAACTGAAATTTGGCACACAACCTATTAAGTATATTACCTTTCTATGATATTTTGTTTAGACAAATCTGAGATGGTCAGGTGGGAGGCATTTGTTGAATTGACATGGAATGACCCCTAGATATACATAAATCTGAATTATTCAGACACCGAGGAATGAAATGAAAATACTGATTTCCTCCGTCATATAGAATGATATCCACAGAAACAGCAACTATACATAACATATATGTATGTACATGAAATAACCAAATAAACAAACAGCATACATGTGTGATAGGAACAGAATATATGATATTCTGAATAGACATACAAGTGAAAAAGCATATGGAATACACAGAACCACAATTGAAAGATAATTGTCAACAAATTATTACAATTTTACTTACAATGAAGCATTAATTTTCTGGAGTAGCTTTGACCAACAGGCAGTTCCTTTTTTAAAACACGAGGCCCATGGGCCTTAACGTCCACCTGAGTTGTATGAAAACTGATGTTTTTGATGTCAATGAACCAAATATACCCATCATTTTCCTATATAAAGTATGGTCACCCCCTCCCCAAGGGCAAACATGGAGCCTGGGGGCCATGAAATTAACAATTTTGATGAAGCACCTCAAGACCCTTCCATCTATGAAGAGTACTGAATTCCAGCATATCTGGGTCTGGAGAAGAAGATTTAAAAAATTTCAGCCAATTTGACCACTTTTAGCCCCACCGCTCAGAGCCCCTGGGGGTGGGCACCATATAATTAAGAATTTTGGTGCATATTTGACCAAGGAAGGTTCCTGCAAAATGTAATTGAAATCGGATCAGCGGTTTCTGAGAAGAAGTCGAAAATGTATTGACCACTTTTAGCCCCGCCCCTCAGAGCCCTGGGGTGGGCACCATATAATTCACAATTTTGGTGTATATTTGACCAAGGAAGGTTCCTGCAAAATTTTATTGAAATCGGATCAGTGGCTTCTGAGAAGAAGTCAAAGATGTATTGGCCAGTTTTAGCCCCGCCCCTCAGAGCACCTGGGGGTGGGCACCATATAATTCACAATTTTGGTGCATATTTGACCAAGGAAGCTTCCTGCAAAATTTTATTGAAATCAAATCAGCGGTTTCTGATAATAAGTCGAAAATGTATTGACCACTTTTAGCCCCACCCCTCAGACCCCTTGGGGGTGGGCACCATATAATTCACAATTTTGGTGTATATTTGACCAGGGAAGGTTCCTGCAAAATTTTATTGAAATCGGATCAGTGGTTTCCGAGAAGAAGTCAAAAATGTATTGGCCAGTTTTAGCCCCGCCCCTCAGAGCCCCTGGGGGTGGGCGTCATATACTGTAATTCACAATTTTGGTGCATATTTGACCAAGGAAGGTTCCTGCAAAATTTTATTGAAATCGTATCAGCGGTTTCTGAGAAGTCGTCGAAAATGTAAATTGTTTACGGACGGACGACGCATGACGGATGACGATGGACAAAAGGCAATGAGAATAGGTCACTTTGAGACTTCGTCTCAGGTGACCTAAAAATTTACAGCTGCATGCAGCAATGTTGGCTCAAGGGGTACAATCGGGTACTAATCTGGAAACACACCTTCATACAATATTTGCCAAAAGAGGTAAAAACATTGGTATTGTCTCTGACCTCTACCAATTTATAACAAAGGCCACGCATAAACCCTTACCACTCCGTCGTCTCTGGAAGAGACAAATTGGGTCAGATCTGAATTGGCACATTATACGGTCAAATCTATGTCTGTCTTCCAGAAATCCAAATCATCAAATTGTACAGTATAAATTCATCCATAGATCTTATCTCACACCTCGAAGACTACAACAAATGAATCGAAAAGCTAATCCATAGTTACTTTTGTCCAGACAATGCCATTGGTACCTGGCAGTGTCCGGAGGTTAATAGATTTTGGGGAAATGTTTCAAGTATTTTGTCAAATATCATAGAGAAAGCCATCCCTCATTTCCAGCACTTACTATTACTTAATGATACTTCTTCAGTGGAGTTAACCATTAATGATAAGCGTCTCCTGGTAGCTCGTCTCACTGCTGCTTAAAGAATGATAGATTGCTGCTGGAAACCACCACTTGCATTGTCGGTGAAGGAATGGCTCTCTGCTTACCAAGATATTGTACTGTAGGAATTGTCTACAGCAGGACTACGTCTTGAGTAGAAAGTTGATTTATGTTAAACATATGTTTATTTTATGATTTGACCGTGCTCTATTTTGAGGGCTCTGAAAGCATGGAGAGCCACTTGGAGAGCTGTCTTATTTGGCTCATAGAGTAGATCATTTAGAAAATCGCTGTTACAGGAAGTAGCTTGTGGTCTACAAGGAGTTTATAATCCAGGAAATATATTGTTTTTAGCCATTTTTCAATTCTCAATATTGTTTTAAAAAATAATTTAATTGCTGAATTTTCATGAAGATTTTTTGTGTTTTTGGCCCTTACTCTGAACTAAAATTATGAAAAGAAAGTGAAATATGATGACATTCTAAATGAACCATTTCAGCCATTTCCTTCCTCTCTGTGAAGCTCAGATCTTGTGTTATAAAGCCTTAAATTGGGTAACGCATAAATAGCCATACAAGCAAGCTAGCCTGGAGCGCATTTCCCAAAAGCTGAGTCGCTAATCATGTCAGAGGCTTAGCTGAATATTTTGAACCATAGACTGCAGGTTCCAGCCATGCAAGATAGCAATTTTGCTTTTGGGAAATTACCCCGTTATATGTTAATTAGTTATAGTTACGTTACTCGTAATTGGCAAAGTCAATTTCTTTCCAGCTGTTTTGTTGTTTCATTTTAATATCGAAGTCTATGGCTCTCATTTGTGCTTAAGGGTTTTTGACTACCCTTTTGAAGTTTTGAGAAAAAGCGTCCCAAAATGACCCCTCTTTTGGTCCGTGACCCTTTTTAGGCCCTTTATGAATCTTTAAGGAGTCTGACTTTATGCGATTTCAAACAATCTTTAAAGAGATCCTTGATGTCCTTTCAACTTAAAATGTCACGAGAAATCATTTAAGTTTCAAGACCATCCATGATAAACTTTGAGAAAAAAATGGCTATACTTTGACCTGGGACACCTTTGAGGTTTAGAACTAGAGAGGCGGAAACTTGCAATTTTGTTAAGTCGGCCAATAAGGGCCCAAAAAGGGGGTCGCTGTAGCTCGGGCCAGAAGGGCTCTATAGAGGAACGGTTCTGGATTTGAAGTTTGCTACATACATGGCTCCACATTAGATTACACTGCATTTAGCAGACGCTTTTATCTAAAGCGACTTACAAAAAGGAGCAAATCAGGCATCAGTGGCAAAATACAATAAGCAAAACATTATCAAGTGCACAAGAGAAGAAAATAACTGGGTGAAGTGCAATTGTAGCAAAACAGCAGGACAGAACAAAATAAGCACCAATGGGATTTGTTTCAGGAGAGAAATACGAGTGAGTTAGTTGGTTAGGAGAGAAGGTGGACCCGTAAGAGGTGAGTCTTCAAGAGCTTCTTGAAGCCAGAGAGGGACGCCCCTGCTCCGGTTGCGGCTGGCAGGTCATTCCACCAGCGTGGAACTGCCTGTGAGAACTGTCTAGCCTGAGAGTGCCTTGTGCGTCGGGATGGCACTGCTAGACGGCGTTCCTGGGAGGAGTGCAGTGATCGGCCAGGTGTGTAAGCCTGTGTGATGGGGTTGAGGTAGGAGGGAGCAGACCCAGATATCACTCTGTAGAACAGCAGAAGTGATTTGTATTTGATTCGAGATGCGACAGGAAGCCAGTGGAGGCTGATGAGTAGTGGAGTGACATGAGCCCTTTTAGGTTTGTTGAATACCAGACGCGCCGCCGCGTTCTGGACCATCAGTAGAGGTTTTGCAACACAGGCCGGGAGGCCAGCCAGGACGGCATTGCAGTAGTCAAGCCGAGAGATGACCATTGCTTGGACCAAGATTTGCGTAGCGTAGTTGGTTAGGTACAGCCTGATTTTCTTTTGTATAAAGCGAATCGGCACGACCAGGTAATCGAGGCAACATGAGTTGAGAAGGACAGCTGGTCATCGATCATGACACCCAGACAACTTACCACTTTGGACGGAGTGTTTTCACTTGAGGCAATATTGATCTTGAGATTGCAATAGTTTGATGGCTGGGCAGGAATGACCAAGAGCTCGGTCTTGGATAGGTTCAGCTGAAGGTGCTTTTCCTTCATCCATACAGAAATATCCGAGAGGCAGGCAGATATTTTTGCCAAGATGGCAGGGTCATCTGGCTGGGATGACAGCATGAGCTGTGTATCATCTGCATAGCAGTAATACGAGAATCCGCGAGAACGAATGACTTGGCCCAATGATGTTGTGTACATGGCGAAGAGCAGGGGCCCCAGCACCGAGCCTTGGGGGACCCCTGTGGAGACGAGTTGCGACGGGGATGTCTGCCCTTGCCATGACACAGAAAATGAACGCCCAGTGAGGTATGACTCAAACCAAGAAAGTGCTTTGCCCGAGATGCCCATATCAGCGAGGACTGATAACAGAATTTTGTGGTTTACCATGTCAAAAGCCTGTATTTCTCAACCCGGGTAGAGTCGAGAGAAGGTTTTTTGAGGAGAGGCTTTACCCGTGCCTGTTTGAATGTAGTGGGAACTGTGCCCGACCTCAATGAGGCATTAATCACACGCGTGATTGCAGGTGTCACTACTGCGGATATTTCTTGCAAGAGTTTAGTTGGCACCCAGTCAAGTTGGCATGTAGCAGGACGGCTACAAGACAGGAGTTGTGACACTTCACCCTCAGTGAGAGGAGTGAATTCACGGAGTGAGGTTTGATCGCCCTGAGGAGACAGAGATGGGCATGCAGTAGGACGGCTACATGTGTTAAAGGTGTCGGATGGCCCATGCGGGAGAAGCAGACACTGGCATGTAGTAGGACAGCTACATGTTTGTTCAACAGGAAAGCCCTTTGGATTTGTGAACCCTCTGCTGATGACGGCCACTTTGTCTGTGAAAAAGGAAGCAAATGTGCCTGCTGGGAGGTTTGTGGCTGCAGTAGAGGTGGATCCTCTACTGAATCCACCGCCATATTCCAAGTGGACTATTCTCCAGTACTACGCATTCAACCCTTCAGAGTCAGCCGTGAGGCATATACTGACCTACCAATGGGTTAACGGTTAGCTTGAGTTGACTAAAACAACCCCACTATAACAGTAATTTTGTTCTCACTCTGACAGCCTCTCCAGTTCCTGTGTACACTACATGATATTGACCCAGCCCAGATCCCAGATTATCGTCACCCCGACCTTTGTCATCAGCAACAGAAGCAGTTGCCCGCTGACTGCAGTTTCTTGATCGAAATGTCTTGTTGCCCTAGGACGTCGGGAAGGCAATTTTGCGAGCCCTGGTGCGCTTGAGTGTGTGTGTGTGTGTGTGTGTGTGTGTTTGTATGTGGGTTTCTAGTCCAGTTGACAGAGGGACACTGAGGAGTTCTTCACTGTAAACCCAGCACAGAGGGGTGTGTGTTGGGTGAAGTGTGTGTGCACAGTGCGCAGGAGGGTCAGTGTGTCAGAGTCAGAGATGCTGTAGAAGGACAGAGTGCCGCCTGGACGGTCCACACACACACCGACCCTGTACACACACACTTCTTTACCACCACTATCATCACACACTCCTGCTCTGCGGTAGGGGGAGGGGGTGGTAGGTAACCGTGTTTCTTTTGCATCGTGCCTGATGATGTAATGGTCCTTATAGCACTCCAGACTCCAGGAGTTTTCATTCCATCCAAACCCACAGTGCACACCCCATCCTCTTCTCCTGATCCCTTTATCTGTCACTGCGATATAAACCCATCCCCACTCCCCCCACACACTCCACTCAGCCTCCCAGTAACAGCGCTCACACACACTCTCTCTGCACAGAACCTGAGGCTCAGACTCAAATCTCTCTGGATGATCCGGATATGGCTCCTCTCTCTCCGGTGTGTGTGTCACACTCCTGTTCCCCTCAGACAGAGACACCTCTCTGTTCGCTGTGTTTGGATCCAGTGTGAGGTTACAGCCGTCTGCACACCGGAGACATTAGTGAGATTAATTATCACTATTAATACACACCTCATTGTGTATATGCACGTGTGTGTGTGTATGTGTGTGTGTGTAAAAAAGAGGTTTTCATTAAGTCTCTCTCGCACACCCACTCAAACACAGCGGAGTGTGTATCAGTGGGAAGTCGATACACACTCACATTTCCTGGGTCCTGGTTTGGTCCTGTTCTCTCCTCCATGGTCTACACTGTAAGAACAGCAGAACAGAGTGAGTGTGTGTGTGTGGGTGTGGGTGGATGTACATGCATGTGTGTGTGTGTTCTTACAGCAGTGTGTGTACATCTCAGTACATCTCAGTACTGCTTAAGCCAAACAAAGATCCCACCCTTTGTTCAAGTTATAGACCAATCTCCCTCATCAACACCGACATAAGAATCATTAGTAAAGCTGTCGCGATTCGGGCAGAATCAGTCATCCAATCTATCATACACCCAAACCAAACAGGATTCATAAAGTAGAAGAAGAAGAAGAAGTTTATTATTATGTCACACACACGTACATACAAGCCGAGTTAAAATCAGAGAAAATCAAAAATACTTGCAAAGGACATAAGCTACCTAGAAATAACTAAAGAGCTAATCTGGCTAGGTAGCAGAATATTGGAATGTGCACAAAGTGGTCAGAGGTAGAAAGACAAAACAGGCAAATAGAAAGAAAACAAAGAAACATGAACAAATGAACAGATAAACATTTAAGCAGAGAAAAGAAAACCTTAGCTCGGAATTTGAAAGAGAAAAAAGTAGTACTTACTATAGTGACATCAAGGATCTCTTTAAAGCTGGAGTATGCAATTTTTCAAAAAATCACTTTTTGTCATATTTGTTAAAACTGTTACTATGACCTGACAGTGGGATGTGAGTCAGGCGATCTTTGAGAAAATCAGAGTCATCTGGCTCCATCTAGTGCTTCTAATTCCTTCAAGTAGATTTCACCACGACCGGGACAAAACAACCAATCAGAGCCAGGAGGAGTGACTGGCGATGACAATCATTTCTCGTGCACACGCAATTCAATCAGCTGTGTAGCCTAGTTGTGGGTGTTTCTTTACAGCTGGACAAACGCTAGCCAGCATAAGCACTGCCATTTCTCACGGACTACCTTATTTGTGAGTTCAAACTTGTGAAGTTGAAAACGGGGGTACAAATTTCCAAGAACGCGAGGACACGGTAAGCTGAATCTGCAGTTTGAGACAGTTGCGTTCTTGTCTACTTTATATTTTTATATTTATTTGTTCACCTTTCTCACAATTTTAATATTATTAAAAATAAACAGTTATGTGCTTTTTCCTCGGCGGATGCTGTTGTCGCTGACTGTCACCAGAGAATGCTGTCACATTAGCTGCAAAAGCCATAGGGAAAAAGCAGGCTACACTTGCTGCCGATAGGCATTGCAAGCTCGGCTCAATAATAACTTCGTCGGCAGTTGGTTGCTAACGCAAGTGGGTGGCTGGTAGATATATCGTATATCACCACAGATGTATCTCAAATGCCATTTAGCTTCATATGTAAGACGTCAATGGTTACAGTAACACTCCGTTGAGAATATCTCATGTTAAAAACGTTGTGCTCGTGGCTGACATTAGCACGTTTCCAGTGCTAAGGCTAGATCAGTGGCTCGCTGTGTTTTATACATAATATGCTGTAACTTTATTTCTAATATGCCCAGGTAGTCGTATTGGTTTGGTCTTTGACCTGAGGCCACATTCATAGGATACGTGTTGATGGTAAAATGTAGATATTTCGCTGTGTTTGCACCTAGCGTTCACACAGCCCGCTGACGATTCAGACATAGGACACTGCATCCAGGTAACGGGATCACGAGACTCGCCGCTAGTGCATGTGAATCAGGGGCGTGGCTTTGGTCAGAGACTTGAGGGAGGGTGGGTTTAGAGGTGAGGCTACATTCAAATCTTGCTTTCCGTTCCAAGATTGCGTACTCTAGCTTTAAAGATTGTTTGAAATTGCATAAAGTGAGACTCTTTAAAGATTCATAAACACTGTTCCAGATGACAGCTCCCTTAAAACGAATATTAAATTTGCCATAATTGGTTCGAGCAAATGGGATACAAGAAGATCTAGAGGCCAGCCTGGTGTTATAATTGTGCCTACTTGATAGACTTCTAAAAAAAATATTAAAGGCAGATGGCAACACATTTGAATGGAATTTAAACATAAAGATACAATTTAAATCATAAATGACATCAAGAAATTTCATTATGTTCAGCTTCTTAAAAATAAAAGGCAGACATTCATCAAACAACACCCGCAGATTATTCAATATTATTCACACAGCTCAGAAACACAAAATTAAAGCCATTATCCTTTTCACTGGATGCAGAAAAGGCTTTCAATAAAGTTAATTGGACATTTCTTTTCAAGACTCTGGAAAAATTTGGCTTTGGAGAGTCATTCATCCAATGTATAAAAACACTATACAGCACTCCTAGGGCAGCAATCATAACTAACGGACTAACATCATAAAGTTTTGCACTTCACAGGGGTACCAGACAAGGATGTCCTCTCTCACCACGACTCTTCGCCCTCTTCACTGAACCACTAGCAGCAGCAATCAGACAAAATAACACAATCACAGGTGTCACAACCAAGCAAATAACACATAATATCAGCCTTTATGCAGATGATGTATTACTATTCTTGCAAAATCCAACTCAATCTTTTAATTAAATCATAAAAACTAATAAAACGGACTTCTGGTTTGGACATGGGGAGCTAGGCTGTGTAGCATCGGAGCTCCTGATAGTCAAGGGTAAAAACTCCCCGAAAACTCGAGTTAGAAACCATACTGACTGAAATGTGACCGGGGGAAAGTTGGAATGGGAAGGAAAACTCGACCCACACAGGCTAAAGACACGGCGAAAGAAGAAATGGAAAAATCGCCAGCTAACAGTGTAATGGAAGCAGATGGCGGCCATGAAACAATGCACCTCGCTGGCTGTGAGGAAATGGGCTCAGGTTTGGAAATCATCAGCAAGGAGATACGGGATTTAAAAACAGAAATTAAAGATGCCTTTAGTGCATTTGGAGAAACTCTGAGGAGCGATGTGAGAAAAGACTTGAATGATTTCAAACAGGATATAAACCAGCAGCTCGCTAAAGCCGCCACTGAACAGCAGCTACAGAGTGGCCGAATCAACGAGGCTGAGTCGCAGATTGAAAAGCTGGAGCATTGGGCACAGGAGGCAAACAACGCTCTCATCATCTCGCTGAAAGAACAAAAAGCGCTCCAGGAAAAGTTAACTGATTTGGAGTCCAGATCGAGAAGAAACAATCTCCGTATTTACGTAGTTGCAGAGGGAGAAGAGGGTGAATCTGTGGTCGAGTTCATGCAGCACCTGCTTAGACGTGAACTCCACCTGCCGGAGGATTTTAACTTCCAGATCCAAAGAGCGCATCGGTCGCTAGCACAAAAGCCTGCAGACGGAGCCCAGCCGAGACCAATCATCGTGAATTTCCTGGAATTCACCACCAAAGAGAGAGTTTTGAGAGAGGTGTGGAAAAAAAAACACAAATGGGAAATAGAATACTGTCATTCGATCACGACTACGCGACAGAAGTTGTTCAAAAGAGAAAGGGATACAACGCAGCTAAAAGAGTCTTGAAGAAGAACGGAGTCCGGTTCCAGACGCCCTTCACCAGGATGAGGATCCATTGGGAGGCGGAACCCGAATCTATAACAGCGCTGGGGGAGGTGAAGGAGGAACTGGAGAGACGCGGACTCATGGAGAAGACTCCGACACAGACGACGGCGGCGGACGGGATGGAGCCACGGCTCCGCAGAGCGATGGAGTGGCAGCGCAAAGAGGGATCCCGGAGGAGCTACACGACAGCAGCAGCCCGAGCCAAGGAAAAGCTGCAAGAGTTCCCAAGTTTTTTTTGACTAAAGTCAAATAAAAAAGAAGCAAAACCGGTAGGAATGTTCTGATATAGCCTGTGTTTTTAGTTATCAGAATAATGATTAATGCACAACTCCTTTGTTTAAAAAAAAAAAAAAAAAAAAGTGACTATCGGAGGTCTGGTTCACTTATCTTCTGTTTTGCAAATTTTAACGTTGGACTCATTTAGTATGACTAAAACCCTCACAGTAGGTCCTCATGTCATTACTAAGTTAGGCCCCTCTTTATAGAAGAAGTTTTTCCCGAGATCCACCAACGGGATCAGATTCTCGGAGGTCGAAACGATCCTCCACTGTTTGGAAGTTCTTATGTTATATTTGTGTCGTCTGTTCCATGCCACCGTTCTGGCACTGTTAGTGGGGTTACCAATGTTTTCTTTTGACTCTGTTTCCATTAGTGATGCCGTGTAACAATGTGAAAATAGCGTCCTTGAATGTCAACGGCTTAAACAATCCAATTAAAAGAGGAAAAGTAATGGCAAAAATGAGAAAAGAAAAAATTCAAGTGATATATTTACAAGAAACGCATCTATCTCGGCAAGAAAATGAAAAACTGAGGAAATATGGTCTTAAAAACGCCTTCTTTAGTTCATTTGAGAAAGGCTCAAAGAGAGGAGTCGCCATATTAATCTCCAACTCTGTCAATTTTGAAGTCATTAAAGAAACAAGCGACAAAGAGGGGAGGTATGTAATTGTAAGAGGGAAAATGGATAACAATGTCGTTACTTTAGTCAATGTCTATGTGCCACCTAATCCTGATAAAACATTTCTGAAATTTCTGTTTGAAATCATAGCCTTGGAAAATGAAGGAATCTTAATTTGCGCAGGGGGCTTCAATATGATTATGAATGCTAAACTGGACACTAGTAACTACAGGAGAAGTAAGTCCCATCTGTCAAAACTTGTCAGCACCTCTCTTACTGAACTGGGGATGTTTGATGTTTGGAGGGAACTTCATCCGTTAGAGCGGGACTACACACATTATTCTGCCCCACACTCGGTGTACTCTAGAATAGATTATTTCTTTATGAACACAATAGACAGATGTAGAATAGAGGAATGTAGGATAGGGATAACTGATTTGTCGGATCACAGTATAATTTACCTCGACATCCATTTAAATCGGAGAAATAAAAATACACTACTATGGAGATTAAATGTGGGTTTACAGAACAGCCAGAAAATACAGGAGGATGTTAAGAAAGAGATTATACGCTGCGTGGAGGAAAACATAGGCAGCCCAGTGGATTCTACCATACTATGGGACACGGTTAAGGCTGTAATGAGAGGGAGGTTAATAGCGAGGGCAGCTCACCAAAAAAAGATTGGAGAGGAAAATTATAAAAAGTTGATTAGACAATTAAAAACATTGGAACAACAACATAAAAACAACAAAGATGAATCAGTTTTACAACAAATAATCAATGTGAGACGGCAGATCGACGATATCCTAAATCAAGAGGTGGAGAAAAAACTAAGATTCACTAAACAAACCTTTTATGAATCAGGCTCAAAAGAAACTAAATATTTGGCGAGACGACTTACAGTCCAGCGAGTCTCCCACACAATATCTAAGATTAGAGACCCCCTAACAAAACAACTATTATTTTAACCTGAAGAAATAGAAAAGGTCTTTAGAGATTATTATCAAAATTTATATTCCCAACCTACAACAAAAGAAGAGTGTGAAATGAAAGAATTCCTTGACTCATTGGACTTGCCAGCAATTGGAGAAGAACAAAATAGAAAACTAATTTCCAATATCACTAAGAAGATAGATACACTTTATTGAACCCCGTGGGGTAATTTGTCCTCTGCATGTGACCCATCCTATAGTTAGGAGCAGTGGGCAGCCACAGAGCAGCGCCCGGGGACCAACTCCAGTTCTAAAGCCAGTTCCTTGGTCAGGGGTACTGGTGGAGTGTTCCTATGATGCATGTTTTTGTGGGTGGGGAAACCGAGTACCGAAGAAAACCCACGCAAACACGGGGGAGAACATGCAAACTCCACACAGAAAGGCCCCAGGCCAGAATCGAACCCACGACCTTCTTGCTGTGAGGCAACAGTGCTAACCACTATGCCACCGTGCAGCCTAAAATCTTATAATCCACGTTTAGAAGGAACTAGATGCTGCAAACAGCAGATTAAAATCAAACAAAACGCCAGGTAGTGACGGATTCCCCAGCGAGTGGTATAAAACATTTAGGGAAGTATTAACTCCACTACTCCTGAACTCTTTCAATCAGACTCTGGCGGAGGGCAAGCTGCCCCCCTAATGGAAAGAAGCTATAATTACAGTTATACCAAAGGAAGGAAAAAATAAAGAATACTGTGAGTCCTTTAGACCAATTTCAATACTAAACGTGGATTATAAGATTTTTACTTCAATAATCTCTAAAAGATTCCAAAATTTTATGTCTGACTTGATAGATGAAGACCAGTCAGGTTTTATAACAGGTAGGCAGACTCAGGATAATGTTAGGTGAGTCCTACACATAATAGATCAGATTCAAAAACAGGGACTGAGAGCAGTACTAGTGAGTGTTGATGCAGAAAAGGCCTCCGACTGTGTCAATTGGAGATTTTTATATCAGGTGCTGGGGAAACTAGGGATTCAGAAACAGTTAATACAATGTATTCAAGGCCTTTACCAAGAACCCACAGCGAGGATAAAAATTAATGGACATCTGACAGATAAATCTATCTTCGAACGAGGGACTCGTCAAGGATGCTGCCTAAGCCCTACCTTGTTTGCATTATTTATTGAACCGCTGGCACAAATGATAAGACAGAGTAACAACTTATCAGGAATTCATATAGGAAAACAGGAACATATCATTGGACTCTTCGCTGATGAGGTTATTGTGACTCTCCAGGACCCGGACAGAAATTTTCCTAAACTGATGTCGATATTGGAGGACTTCGGTAAATACTCAGGTTATAAATTAAACATAGCAAAAACAGAAATCCTCACTTTAAATTATTCTCCAAGGCAAGAAATTAGAGAACAATATAAAATCAAATTTTATATTTATTTAAAAAAATTTAAATAAAACATTTGAAATAAATTATTATCAGATCAATAATAATATAATAATATAAAGACTGATATCAGAAAGTGGTCAGCATTCAACATGGATTTTGAGACACGAATTGAGGTAATAAAAATGAATGTGTTACCGAGACTGTTATACATGTTTCAATCTATCCCACATATGATCCCAGAAACACAATTCAGACACTGGGACAAACTTATATCTAGATTTATCTGGGCCGGAAAGAAACCAAGGGTTAGGTATAAGACACTTCAACTACCAAAAGAGGAGGGCGGGTTGTCCTTGCCTAATCTGAAACAAAACTTCTATGCAGCCCAAGTGAAGTTTCTGGTCTAGACATGCTGCCCTCTATATCAGGCAAGATGGAAAGACATAGAGGCCAAGATGGATACCTTTCAAATCCAAGCAACATTAGGAGATATAGGAAATATAATGGGTCGGAAAAGCAATAATGAAATTATTAATCAAACACTGGATATCTGGAGCAAGATGGTAAAAGAATATAAGATGGAGAGATACATTAAATTATTAATTTGGCCTGCTCTAGATCCCAAATTCAAACCAGGAATCAGTGATGATGGATTCAGACAATGGTGGGGCAGGGGCATTACAGCAGTATGTACACTAACTCACAAGAGGCTCTTTAAAAGTTTTAGAGAATTACAAAAGGAACAAAGACTTCTTCAGATACCTGCAAATAAGAGATTACCATGATAAAAGAATAAAACCAACATTATCTGGAGAGGGCAATGCCGTGATATCTTGATTGAAGCTTATGAAAAGATTAATAAAAAAATAATCTCCAAAATATATCAGGGTCTTCAGAAACAGAATGGAAACAACACGGGATACATTAAAGCAAAATGGGAGAAAGAATTAAACATCGAAATGTCACAAGAGGATTGGCGTTCAATGTGGAGCGCACAGCATTCATCCACAAGTTCAAAGACATGGAGAATATTTGGTTGGAAAAATCTGATCCGCTTCTTTATCACACCACATATTAAAAGCAAACTATCCCATCCACAGGAACAGTGCTGGAGGCAGTGCGGAAACACGAACGCCAATCACTCCCATATCATGCCCAAAAATTCAAACTTTTTGGGAAAAGATATGTCTAACTGTGGGAAAGATTTTGGGTAATAAGATCCCTAACAATGTCCTAGTCCTGTATTTCTGTGTTTTGAAAAATGATGTCATTATTAAGAGACTGGTATTTGTGTAAAATACTGTTAATGTCCTGTAAAAAAAAACAATCACAAAGAATTGGTATAAATCGGAATCCCCAAATATCAATCAGTGGATGGACAAAATTAAAGAAATCCATGCATCGGAGAGGATGACCTTCTGTTTGAGGTCCAAAGGTCCAATCTTTGTCAGGAAATGGGAGAAGTGGACTGATTACATTAAAAGAATAGAGGACGCTATGAACTACACAGGACATTTAAATCACTGGACGCATTACAACACAATACAGTTAACAGACGAGCCCCCATTTTTTTTTTTTTTTTTTTGTATGTTTATTTGTATTCTTTATCCTTTTGTTGTCTACCTGTTTTCCTGAAACTGAAAATACTAAATAAAAAGTAGCAAAAAAAAAAAAAACTAATAAAACATTTACAAATGTATCTGACTATTCCATCGACTGGAATAAATCAACCATCCAACCTCTTTATGGGGATAGTGGGAATGCAGCATCTCAACTATCGCACTTTCCATTCACTACTGGTAATATTTTATTTAGATTTATTTAAGCAGGGGGCCTGACTGAGACCATGTCTCCTTTTCAGCAGGGCCCTGCATTACAGACAATTAAAATAACAGTTTTCAAGGACATTTGTACAAAACAAAAACAAAAAACAAACAAAAAAAAAAACAAAAAAACAATGCCATTATTAAAGGAAAGCATTAACTAAAACAACAACAATTCTCTTGACAAAATAATTTGATCAGAGTTTTAAAATGTCCAAAAAGGAACCAGTTCTTTCAATTTCAGTTCAGCTTGCAACTGGTTCCAGGTATGTGGGACATTATAATAAAAAAGCTGTCTTACCAAGCTCTGTTCTTACACGAGGAACATTGAGACACAATAAGTCCTGTGACCGTGTCCCATGGCAACCCACTCACTGCATAAGTAGGCTACCTAGATAAGGAGGATTTTCATTAAAAACACATTTATAAACAAATAAAACCAGTGGTAGTCACGTCTAGCTTTCAATGACCCCCACCCTACTGACTTGTATAAAACACAATGGTGAGTGCGGAAATCAAGATCAGTGATAAATCGAATAAGCGGAATGATAAACACAATCTAAAGGTTTTAAAACAGAAGTAGATGCATTTCTATAAATCACATCACCATAATCAAGCATGGGGAGTATTACTGAGTGCACAATCTTCTTTTACTTTCGAAATTGAAACAAAGCCCTATTCCTGTATAAGAAGCCAATTTTACTCCTTATCTTTTTGTTAAATTTTCAATATGCATGTAAAAAGTCAGCTTGTCGTCCAGCCAAATGCCCAAGTATTTATAATGGGGGACATGCTCAATTTGGCTACCCTGCAGGGTACAAATTTGAAAATCAAGGGGTCTTTTTCTTAGCTTTGGTGAATACCATGAACTTGGTTTTGTCCTCATTTAAGACAAGCTTCAAATCAATTAGAGATCTTTGAATAGAGCTAAAATCATGCTGCAGATTAGATATGGCCTTCTGAACTGAAGAAGCAGTCGAGTAAATTATGGTATCATCAGCATATAAATGCAGTTTACAATGATCCAAAGACAAGCCAATATTATTGATATAGATAGTGAATAACAAAGGGCCAAGAATTGAACCTTGTGGAACTCCTCTGCTGATTTGAGCACTTGAGACTGAATGTTTTCAAATGAAATATATTGAGTCCTATCCTCAAGATAGTTTTTAAACCAATTACAAGCAGATTTGTCAAGGCCAACGTTTGATAATCTTTTTCAAAAGAAGGGCATGATCAACCGTATCAAATGCCTTAGACAGGTCAATGAAAAGGGCTGCACAATGATGTCTGTTATCTAGTGCTTTTACAATATCATTTTATAACTAAACAAGTAGCAGTAACAGTGCTATGCCCAGACCTGAAACCAGATTGGTGAGTATTCAAAATACAATTTTCAGTTAAAAAGATTGTAATTGAGAATTAACTAAGGACTCCAGAATCTTAGCCAGGCAAGGCAACCTGGATATTGGACGGTAATTATTTAAATTACTTGCATCTCCCCCTTTTAATAAAGGAGAACATTAGCAGTTTTCCATACTTTTGGCATGTTGCTTGTCATAATAGACATATTAAATATATGAGTCAGTGGTTTGGCAATGAGTGAGGCAGAGAGTTTCAAAAGATATGGATCTAACAAGTCATCCCTTGTAGACTTATTTACATTAATTTCATTTAGAGCTTCAAGAACCTCCTCAGTTGAAAGCAAGCGTAAAGAAAATACAGCATTATTATTCAACAAATAAGAGGTTGTAGGACAGGCAAATAGATCAGAGGTGCACTGCTTATCATTGGTCTGCTCAGAGAAACTTGGGTCTGCCGCTTTGTTTGTCTCAAAAAAGATAGCCTCTTGGAAACAAATTGCTGATTAAAAGCATTACTTATTTAAACTTTACCAGCAATCAAATTTGAGTTAAAAAACAACTTGCGATGGAAGAGAAGGAGAGGAACTTGAACTCTCCAGTATTTTTATAGTTTTCCAGAATTGTGTGGGGTTTCTACCAGCATCTGCAAAGGGATTTTAAGTAAAAGTCAGATTTTGCCTTTCTAACTGACACTGTGCATTTGTTCCTAAGCTGTCTAAAATAAAGCCAATCTTGGGGGTAAGTGGGTTGATCTAGCTTTAGCCCATGCTTTGTTCCTGTCTCTGAGTAGTTGTAAGAGCTCCACTGAATACCAAGGAATCACTCTGTCCTTAATTTCTCAGCGATTTTAAAGGAGCATGCTTGTCTGCCACAGAGTTAAATATAAAGGAGAAAAAATTCAAGTGCCAGCTCTGTTTCAGGAGTAGCTGAGACACGATGAAAATCACAATTATACAAGTCATGGAGGAAGCCTTGAGCATCAAATTTTTATCATTTCTCTTTTTTAACTATACGAGGCTTGAACCTTTGGAGTTTTGTTGTTCTTACGCATGCAATGGGACAATGATCACTAAGATCACATGCAAAAACTGCATTAGTCAAATACTTGTGAGGATTATTTGTAATAACAACATCAATTAGTGAAGATTTTCCTGGATCTTTTAAGTTTGGGCGTGTGGGCTCTGAAATTAGCTGAAACAGATTTAGTTGAATACATATATTCTTTAAATCATCAGATACAGAGGTGAGCCAGTCCAAGTTTAAATCCCCAAGAATAACTAATTCAGAATTCAGGTAGGGTACAAGTAAGTCAAATAATGCATTCACAGAAATCTTAGATGCACAAAGGCGGCCGGTAGACTCCCGATATATAAAAATGTGAATTAACATTCAAAATCAATTTAATGACTAAAACCTCAAATTGTTTCTCAACAGAATGACTGATGACACAGGTAGCCCTTAGTGTATTTTTTACGTAAATGGCTATACCACCACCTCTTCCTTTCCTATCACATCTGAAAATATTAAAACCATCTACTTTAACAGTATCATCTGAGATGGAGTTATTCAGCCATGTCTCGGATACAACTAAAACATCAGGATTTGTGTCTATAACCCAAATTTTTATCATATCCAATTTAGGAACTAAACTCCTCACGTTTAAGTGCATTAGACCAAGCCCATTCCGTTTGTGAAAATCAAAAGGAGTTTTTAACGGTAAACATCCACTGTTAAAATTAACCACAGTATTCATCTTAATAGGGATTAAATTCCCAGGGTTAGCACCATTTGGCCTTGATGGGTGTCGATTAAAACTCCTTCCCCTTGTATTCGCTGTAGAATTAAGACCACCATACCTGCAGGGGGTGTCAAAGAGTCTGAAATTGGATGTAACATTCAAGGGGTGATTCTTAGAATTAGAGTTCAAGTCACTGTTGAGCAGTCATCCTAAATATCACATATTTAGGCATAAATGTATCCCCCAAGCTGAGTTGTTCCAGCTTAACTTCACCCCACTACTAAAATCAATAGAAGATGACTTGGATCGATGGACGTCACTACCACTATCCATCATAGGCAAAATTTCTACAATAAAAATGATGATACTACCCAAAATCACTTACCTGTTCACCATGATCCCCATCCAACCCACAGCAAAATGGTTTAAAAAATTTGACTCATTGATAATAAAATTCTACTGGAAAAATCAAAAACCCAGAATAAAACTGTCAACACTACAGAAACCGAAAGACCATGGAGGCCTGGAAGCGCCCCACTTTCATAACTATTACCTGGTGAGTCAGATGCAATACCTCATCAAATGGATACACTCAAACCATGATCCCATCCACCCCTGAATTGACATTGAGCAGACAGAATCAAAGAACATATCACTGGCAGACTTACCCTTCATTAGCAGTACCATTAAAAAACACAGTTGTTTCAAGAATCCTGCCATCTCCACAACTCTGACAGCTTGGTGGAAAATCAATAAAATGATAAACAAAAAAAAGCAGTGTGTGTGTGTGCGCGTGTACTTACAGCAGTGTAAGTGTGTCCAGTTTAGCAGCAGACAGTGCTCTCACTCCAGAGTCTCCTGGGTGATTGTAGCTCAGGTCCAGCTCTCTCAGGTGTGAGGGGTTTGAACTCAGAGCTGAAGCCAGAAAATCACAACCTCTGTGTGTGACTCTACAACCAAACAACCTGCAGAGAGAAGAACACACACACACACGATCCTAAGCAAACTGCTAAAGAAAATATTAAACTTAATATGCCTTATGTGAGTGGGCGTGTCGTTTGAAAATTATGAAACGAGTTGAGTAAATTTTGCATTAGTTGTGAGGTTTAGCGAGCAATAAACCCAAGATTTAATCAACGAGTTTCATACTTTTCATATGACATCACCAAGAGTATAAGATTCTATTTATCGCATAATCGAATTGCGTAATTGAACAGAAAACAAACTTGATTTCCTTTAGCGCTGTAATGACGGCTAATTCCCATTATTTAAGCACTGAGCTAACATCATGACTCTGAAACTCCTATCACTGAGTCGCAGACATTTGTGGTTGAACTAGTCATGGTTTTTAAATTCACAGTCAACTGAGTAGCTAGCTAGCTAACAAACTAATGTTACATGATGGTTATGGAAAGGTACTCCGTGCACGCTGGCTAGCTAGTCCAGTAATGATATCTTAGTTATGAGAGTGGCACTTAGCTGGCTCGCTACAGTGCAAAGCCATACCGATTTAACCAACGTTACACTTGGTATTCAGTTTGGCTAAATATTAAGAGCATGATGTAACGCAGAACACTTTTTTCCCACGCTCTCAGCCAATTAAATTTTCACAGAAGTGATATTATCCTTGGGTAATATCAAAAATATGTCATGAGCTGGGCTATGGGAAAAGTGCTGTAATTGTGCGATAAACCTATTTATCAAATACTTCCTTATAAACACGGAGAATCTGCCCGTGTGATACGAGCGCGAGGCACGAGGCTGTATCAGCCCGCCGAGCAAAAATCCTGTATCACCTGTGTCTGCCCACCGGGAAAAATCCCGCATCGGTGGCAGCAACCATTGCCATGGCAACAGTCACGAGCGTCGTTGGCAAGGCATCCTTCAGACGCTGATTAGATGCCATCATGGAGGAGAGACTCCTGAATTCCTCAGCGGCTGAAATTTCTGAACTGGACTATGTTATAGAAAAGGAACTTGATACAGAATTATTTGTAAACAGCATGCGTAATGCCGTGTTTTGCAGCAATATTCATGCGAAGGGCTGTGGTAAAACGTTTCATGCATAAGGTATCGTGGAAGCGCAAATTTATTACCTTAATGGAGAAAATCGCGTTTCCATGCTAGCTAGCTAATTAGCCATTTTATTGACTTGAAAACACCGCAGACTAAAAGCAAATGCTAGCATTACTGGCCTGTAATGATGACAATAATAACCTGAAATAAATTGTTTGGACAAAATGCATCGTTAATTATGGTCAAAATCAGTATATGATAAATGGAACATCATATGCGCATTTTCACATCACACCGTGTATCGAGCTAAAGCTCTCGGGCTGATACTGGGGTCTCGGGTGGATACAGCGTGTGATATGAAAATGCCCATATGATATTCTCTATTTACCAGCTTATTGAATCATCACAGTCCTGAATTTGATCAGTTAAAAATTTAATTTTCTTTATAGTTCCTTGGGCTTTTATTACCTTATCCTAACCTAGGTTATGTGCTTGGTTCAGTTTGTTTGTTGGTTTGTCTGTCTGTTTGCCAGCTGGATTACAGAAAAATTACCAGCCAGATTTTCATGAGACTTGGTGTATCATGGAACCAAAAAAAGTGCCCATTAAATTTTACAATTAATCTAAATGAAAAGATGGAGACACAAATGAGTTTTGTCCTTTATTAACATTGTGAGATTTAGGCATTTGGCCAAGGTGGAGGTCCTCTTGGTTTTCATGGAATGCGCAACCATACAGTGGGCTCCAAAAATACTGGCACCCCTGACTGGCAATGCAGAAACAACACATCAAAAAATTCAAAAAAATATATTTATAGACAGTCGAAACAACAACGTGAGAAATACTGGATGATATTAATGTTCCAATGGAGCCAACCAAAATCATTTACTGATTTAATTAAAAATCAGTTTCCACCAAATCAAGGTTTCACAATCAATGGCACCCTTAAAGATTATTGTAAATAACAGCTACCAAATATAACCAGGTATTAAATTCTACTAATTTAAGTTTTATATTAGTGTTCAGGAACTATATTGAGCCATTACATCTCTTCCTGTTTCACCAGGGTATAAAGTGAGGTAACACACACGCAATATCCCTTTGTCGTCCAATACCATTAAGAAAACAAAACAACTGTCAGTTCAGGAGAGGCAGATGGTCAGAGACCTTCATAAATCTGGTAATAGCTACAAGAAGATTCACAAACAATTAAACATGGCATTGAGCACTTTCAGGGCAATTATTTAAAAAATTCCAAAGATATAGAACTGTTGAAAACCTCAAGGGAAGAGGATGCAACTGCATTTGGCCCCCCAGCATACTGAGGAGGATGGTGAGAGAAGCAGCAAAATCCCCAAGAATCGCTGTGAGGGAATTGCAGGCCTCGTGGCATCCTGGGGTCACCAGGTTTCGGAAAGCACCATCAGGCACCACCTCCACAATCTCAGGCTCTTTGGAAGGGTAGCCAGAAGAAAGCCTGTTCTGATCAGAAGACACAGAAGCAGGTGCTTGGAGTTTGCCCGACTTCAGTTAAGTTGTGACTGGAACATGGTGCTTTGGTCAGATGAGACCAAAAGTGCATGTTTCCGTCAGATACAGCTTTGGCATGTTTGACGTCCAAACAGAGATGCAAACAAGGAAAAGCACCTCATACCCACAGTAAAATATGATCTTGGATCAGTCATATTTTTGGGGCTGTTTTAATTCAAGAGGTCCAAGAGCACTGGTTAAAATTAATGGCATAATCAATTCCACAAAGTATCGGGATATTTTGGCTGACAATCTGGTTGCCTCCACCAGAGGGCTGGGACTTGGCCGTAGGTGGACTTTCCAACAAGACAATGACCCAAAGCATACCTCATGATCCACGCAGAAATGTTTCCGTGACAACAAAATCAACATTCTGCAATGGCCATCTCAGTCCCCAGACCTCAATCCAAGTGGGCAGTTGATAAACACAAACCCAAGCATGTGAAGGATCTTGAAAGGGTCTGCTCACAGGGATGGTCCAAAATCCCCCAAATGTGTGCCTTAAGCTTGTCAAAAATTACAGGAAAAGACTCCATACCATTATCCTCGCCAGAGGTGGTGGCGGTAAGTACTAATGGAAGGGTGCCAATTATTATGAGACCTTTCTGCTTTCAGAATTCATCATTGAATTTTGATTCAATTGATTTTGTTGAAATTTATTTTGTTATGAATGTTATGATTTTGGTAGTTTCCATCAAACCATTAATAAAGTATTTCACACATGTTGGTATATTCCGTTTCTCTATATTGTTCACATATTTTAGTGTTGTTTGTGCATTGTCAGTCAGGGATGCCAATAATTTTGGAGCCGACTGTTTGTCAGAACATGTTTTAATAGGTCAAATAATCTCTCTAAACATTAACACCAAGTAATTAAGAAAACCCAACAGCTCGTAAAAATCCTGCAACTGCTAATGTGGTTTAACTAAACCCAGCTCACACAGTCGGTCCCCAGAACAGAGTTTGGGCTGCACTGGCCTAAGGGCTCGGAACAATCTGGAAGTGACTTTCTCCGAGGGGAAATCAGTCACATCAGAGATAATCCTGCAGGCAAAAAAGTCTGGAACAAAAAAAACTATTTTCTGACTGAACTAACTAAACTCAGAATAATGATAATTTATGATAATTATAATGATCTTCGTTTCTGGACCATTTAAACACCACTGAAGCAGATAGAACAGATGTGATAAACTGGGAGGGGTGGAGTTAGGAAGCCCCTCCCCTTCCCCCATTTCTGACCATTCAGAGGCAAAGTAAAGAAAAAAATGTCTGTGCTGGAATAATCCAGTTATTAAAAGCCGAGTGACTCATGGACAAGTGCATCTAAGAGCACTTTTCACCTGCATCAGACTGACTCTCCTGTTACATCTGCTGTAAAACTGACTCTTCTAATAAACCCTCTCGAGACACTTTCATCTGATCTGTGTGTAGCTCCCTGGTCTGGTTCATAACAGCCTGATACAGGTGATAACAGGAGAAATGAGGACGTCCTTCTCCCTAATGTAAGAAAACGTCTGTACTCACCCCAGTCTCTGCAGTTTACAGTGAGGGTCCTCCAGTCCAGCAGAGAGCGCTCTCACTCCTGAATCCTGCAGCTCATTGTCTCTGAGCTCCAGATCTCTCAGCTCTGAGTGAGGAGAACGCAGGACTGCGGCCAGAACATCACAGCAGCCCTCTGTGAGATCACAACAACCCAGCCTGTGGAGAAATAACACACACACACAGATTACACCAACTTAGCCTGTGGAGAAATAACACACACACACACACACACACACAGATTACACCAACCCAGCCTGTGGAGAAACCACACACACACACACACACACACGTGCGCACACACACACAGACACACACAGATAACACCAATACAGCCTGTGGAGAAACCAAACACACACACACACACACACACATATAACACCAATACAGCCTGTGGTGAAACCAAACACACACACACACACACACACACACACACAAATTGATCTTTTTTAACCATAAACACCATGTTTCGTGGTAAATTGTTATTTTCTGTGTCCTTGTGATATTTAACACTGGATTGTATTTGTCTCATGAATGTTGTAACATTGAATGTTTAATCTGTTGACAAACAACTCTTGTGCAGTTGATAATAATGAACTCATCATGCATTATTTTCAGCCATACAGGAGAGAATATAAAATGCAGCTTCTTTCAAGATGATTAATGACTTTTTGATGATGTAATGAGGTAATATGAGTTAATAATTTATTAAAATTAAAGTCATTAAAGTTCATATTTCTTGCCCCCCCCCATTCCTGACTCTACTGGCCAGTCAGCTAATTTTTTTCACATTTTTTCTTGTTTTCCACATTTTGGGGGATCATCCTTTATAAATGTGTGTTAATTGAGTGGAGGAAAATGAAAGTGATAAAAAGTGGTCAAACTTTATTTCAAGCTTTTGTTCACCTTGGGGAAACGAAAGAGAGTTAAAATTAAGCGAGTTTTTAAGTATATATGTGACATGCTTGTACAATTGTGTTTTCACCCAAAAAAAATGAAAGAAGTAAGTTAGATTTGTTAAAACGTTAAAACTGGAAAATAATGCAAGAATGAAAGCTGCTTAAATAGCAGTGCCTGCAGTAAATGAAGTTAGAAGAAAAAAGAAAGAAAGATATTGTTATAAACCAGTAAAGTCTTGCAGCAAAATGTTAGAAAAAAAATAAAAACACATTGTGAAGAGCGGTGCGTTCAGGAAATCACAATCAGAATCCAGTTTATTGGCCAAGTATGTAAAACACAGTGTACTGGAAATTATACATACTATAACATTAAATATAGTATATAAAACTAAGATCACAAATTAAACAATTAAACAAATATGCACAAGCTATATAAAAAATAAGAGCTAAAAAAAAGTGAAAAAGTGAGCACAGCTCACTAATTCCTCCGACCCTTGTGCACTGAAGAGATTATGGCATATTTTCATGTAAACTGGCTCTGCGCCTCTGCATGAGGTAGAGAATGCAAGACTGAAATTTGAAAACAATCTGACAAACAGGCTTCGAGAAATCGGTTGGACAACATTTGCAGGGGTAAATTTTCAAAACATTTCAAAAAATGGAAATTTTCAAAAGTTGAAAATATGGAAGACAAAAGTAATTTTTCAAAAAGTCATCACATTTCCATGAAACTTGGCAATGCACCTCTCCATGAAGTGTAGAATGCATAACTGCAATTTTAAAACAATCTGATGACCGGTTTTTGAGAAATCGGTCAGAGAAACTTGTGCGGACGGACGGACAGACGGAAGGACGGATATGACATACAGTCATTTAAATTGGCAATGCATCTCTCCATGAATTAAAGAATGCATGACTGAAATTTAAAAACAATCTTACAAGCACTTTTCGAGAAATCAGTCGGACAACTGGTGCGAATGGACAGACGGACGGACATGGCATCGTTACGTACCTCAGGGCCCTATGGTGCTGCTGTTTATCTCCTTTTGTCATTGTCTGGCTGCTCGATAGTCTTTCTGTTCCTCATTCCTCCTTTTACGGGAGAGGCCTATAATGAGTGAATGGAGCGGGAGAGGCCTATAATGAGTGGGTGGAGCAGGAGAGGCCTAAAATGGGGTGGGGAGTGGCCTATAATGAGTGGGTGGAGCAGGAGAGGCCTATAAATGGAGCAGGTGGGTGGTGGAGCGGGAGAGGCCTATAATGAGTGGGTGGAGCGGAGAGGCCTATAATGAGCGGGGTGAGGCCTATAAGTGGAGCAGGAGAGGCCTATAATGAGTGAGTGGAGGCGGGAGAGGCCTAGTAATGAGTGAGTGGGCGGGAGAGGCCTATAATGAGTGAGTGGAGCGGGAGAGGCCTATAATGAGTGAGTGGAGCGGGAGAGGCCTATAATGAGTGGGTGGAGCGGGAGAGGCCTATAATGAGTGGGTGGAGCGGGAGAGGCCTATAATGAGTGAGTGGAGCGGGAGAGGCCTATAATGGTGAGTTGGAGGGAGAGGCCTATATGAGTGAGTGAGCGGGAGAGGCCTATAATGAGTGGGTGGAGCGGGGAGAGGCCTATAATGAGTGAGGTGGAGAGTGGGGAGAGGCCTATAATGAGTGGGTGGAGCGGGAGAGGCCTATAATGAGTGAGTGGAGCGGAGAGGCCTATAATGAGGAGGGTGGGCGGGAGAGGCCTATAATGAGTGAGGCGGGAGAGGCCTATAATGAGTGGGTGGGCGGGAGGCCTATAATGAGTGAGTGGAGCGGGAGAGGCCTATAATGAGTGAGTGGAGCGGGAGAGGCCTATAATGAGGTGGGTGGAGCGGGAGAGGCCTATGAATGAGGCCTAATGAGTGAGTGGGCGGAGAGGCCTATAATGAGTGGGTGGAGCGGGAGAGGCCTATAATGAGTGAGTGGAGCGGGAGAGGCCTATAATGAGTGGGTGGAGCGGGAGAGGCCTATAATGAGTGGGTGGAGCAGGAGAGGCCTATAATGAGTGGAGCGGGAGAGGCCTATAATGAGTGAGTGGAGCGGGAGAGGCCTATAATGAGTGGGTGGGGCGGGGGAGAGGCCTATAATGAGTGAGTGGAGCGGGAGAGGCCTATAATGAGTGGGGCGGGAGAGGTGGTGGGAGGGAGAGGCCTATAATGAGTGGGTGGGGCGGGAGAGGCCTGAGTGAGTGGGCGGGAGAGTGGAGGGGGGTGGGTGGGGAGAGGCCTATAATGAGTGGGTGGAGCGGGAGAGGCCTATAATGAGTGGGTGGAGCGGGAGAGGCCTATAATGAGTGAGTGGAGCGGGAGAGGCCTATAATGAGTGAGTGGAGCAGGAGAGGCCTATAATGAGTGAGTGGAGCGGGAGAGGCCTATAATGAGTGAGTGGAGCGGGAGAGGCCTATAATGAGTGGTGGAGCAGGAGAGGCCTATAATGAGTGAGTGGAGCGGGAGAGGCCTATAATGAGTGGGTGGAGCGGGAGAGGTGGAGCAGGGAGAGGCCTATAATGAGGGGTGGAGCAGGAGAGGCCTATAATGAGGGGGTGGAGCGGGAGAGGCCTATAATGAGTGAGTGGAGCGGGAGAGGCCTATAATGAGTGGGTGGATCTGGAGAGGCCTATAATGAGTGGGTGGAGCAGGAGAGGCCTATAATGAGTGGGTGGAGCAGGAGAGGCCTATAATGAGTGAGTGGAGCGGGAGAGGCCTATAATGAGTGAGTGGAGCGGGAGAGGCCTATAATGAGTGGGTGGAGCGGGAGAGGCCTATAATGAGTGAGTGGAGCAGGAGAGGCCTATAATGAGTGAGTGGAGCGGGAGAGGCCTATA
Source organism: Gymnothorax javanicus (assembly GCA_029692085.1). Lineage (NCBI taxonomy): Eukaryota > Metazoa > Chordata > Actinopteri > Anguilliformes > Muraenidae > Gymnothorax > Gymnothorax javanicus. The sequence continues at coordinate 3,750,339 of CM056193.1, forward strand.
ATGAGTGGGTGGAGCGGGAGAGGCCTATAATGAGTGGGTGGGCGGGGGAGGCCTATAATGAGTGGGTGGGCGGAGAGGCCTATAATGAGTGGGTGGAGCGGGAGAGGCCTATAATGAGTGGGTGGAGCGGGAGGCCTATAATGAGAGGGGTGGGCGGGAGAGGCCTATAATGAGTGGGTGGAGCGGAGAGGCCTATAATGAGTGGAGTGGGCGGAGAGGCCTATAATGCGGGAGAGGCCTATAATGAGTGGGTGGAGGGAAGAGGCCTATAATGAGTGGAGCGGGAGAGGCCTATAATGGAGTGGAGGAGAGGCCTATAATGAGTGGGTGGAGCGGGAGAGGCCTATAATGAGTGGGTGGAGCGGGAGAGGCCTATAATGAGTGAGTGGAGCGGGAGAGGCCTATAATGAGTGGGTGGAGCGGGAGAGGCCTATAATGAGTGGGTGGAGCGGGAGAGGCCTATAATGAGTGGGTGGAGCGGGAGAGGCCTATAATGAGTGGGTGGAGCGGGAGAGGCCTATAATGAGTGGGTGGGCGGGAGAGGCCTATAATGAGTGGGTGGAGGCGGGAGAGGCCTATAATGAGTGGGTGGAGCGGGAGGCCTATAATGAGTGGGTGGGGCGGGGGAGGCCTATAATGAGTGGGTGGGTGGGTGGGTGGGGCGGAGAGGCCTATAGTGGGTGAGCCGGGGAGGCCTATAATGAGGGGTGGGCGGGAGGCCTATAATGAGTGGGTGGAGCGGGAGGCCTATAATGAGTGGGTGGAGCGGGAGAGGCCTATAATGAGTGGGTGGAGCGGGAGAGGCCTATAATGAGTGGGTGGAGCGGGAGAGGCCTATAATGAGTGGGTGGAGCAGGAGAGGCCTATAATGAGTGGGTGGAGCTGAGAGAGGCCTATAATGAGTGAGTGGAGCGGGAGAGGCCTATAATGAGTGGGTGGAGCGGAGAGGCCTATAATGAGTGGGTGGGCGGGAGAGGCCTATCATGAGTGGGTGGAGCGGGAGAGGCCTATAATGAGTGGGTGGAGCAGGAGAGGCCTATAATGAGTGGGTGGAGCTGAAGAGGCCTATAATGAGTGAGTGGAGCAGGAGAGGCCTATAATGAGTGAGTGGAGCGGGAGAGGCCTATAATGAGTGAGTGGAGCGGGAGAGGCCTATAATGAGTGGGTGGGGGGGAGAGGCCTATAATGAGTGGTGGAGGGGAGAGGCCTATAATGAGTGGGTGGAGCGGGAGAGGCCTATAATGAGTGGGTGGAGCAGGAGAGGCCTATAATGAGTGGGTGGGGCGGGAGAGGCCTAATGAGTGGGTGGAGGGAGGAGGCCTATGTGTGGGTGGAGCGGGAGAGGCCTATAATGAGTGGGTGGGGCGGGAGAGGCCTATAATGAGTGGGTGGGAGGGGAGAGGCCTATAATGAGTGGGGTGGAGCGGGAGAGGCCTATAATAGTGGGTGGAGTGGGTGGAGCGGAGAGGCCTATAATGAGTGGGTGGAGCGGGAGAGGCCTATAATGAGTGGGTGGAGCGGGAGAGGCCTATAATGAGTGGAGTGGAGCGGGAGAGGCCTATAATGAGTGGGTGGAGCGGGAGAGGCCTATAATGAGTGAGTGGAGCGGGAGAGGCCTATAATGAGTGGGTGGAGCGGGAGAGGCCTATAATGAGTGAGTGGAGCGGGAGAGGCCTATAATGAGTGAGTGGAGCGGGAGAGGCCTATAATGAGTGAGTGGAGCGGGAGAGGCCTATAATGAGTGGAGCGGGTGGAGCGGGAGAGGCCTATAATGAGTGAGTGGGAGCGGAGAGGCCTATAATGAGTGGGTGGAGGGAGAGGCCTATAATGAGTGAGTGGAGTGGAAGAGGGGTGGGTGGGCGGAGAGGCCTATAATGAGTGAGTGGAGCGGGGAGAGGCCTATAATGAGTGGAGCGGGAGAGGCCTATAATAATGAGTGGAGTGGGAGGCCTATAATGAGTGAGTGGAGCGGGAGAGGCCTATAATGAGTGAGTGGAGCTGGAGAGGCCTATAATGAGTGAGTGGAGCGGGAGAGGCCTATAATGAGTGGAGTGGAGCGGGAGAGGCCTATAATGAGTGAGTGGAGCGGGAGAGGCCTATAATGAGTGAGTGGAGCGGGAGAGGCCTATAATGAGTGAGTGGAGCGGGAGAGGCCTATAATGAGTGGGTGGAGCGGGAGAGGCCTATAATGAGTGAGTGGAGCGGGAGGCCTATAATGAGTGAGGTGGTGGGAGGGAGAGGCCTATAATGAGTGAGTGGAGCGGGAGAGGCCTATAATGAGGAGTGGAGCGGGGAGAGGCCTATAATGAGTGAGTGGAGCGGGAGAGGCCTATAATGAGTGAGTGAGGGGGAGAGGCCTATAATGAGTGAGTGGAGCGGGAGAGGCCTATAATGAGTGGGTGGAGCGGGAGAGGCCTATAATGAGTGGGTGGGAGTGGGGAGAGGCCTATAATGAGTGAGTGGGAGGGAGAGGCCTATAATGAGTGGGTGGGCGGGAGAGGCCTATAATGAGGGGTGGAGCTGGAGAGGCCTATAATGAGTGGGGCGGGAGAGGCCTATAATGAGTGGGTGGAGCGGGAGAGGCCTATAATGAGTGGGTGGAGCGGGAGAGGCCTATAATGAGTGGGTGGAGCGGGAGAGGCCTATAATGAGTGGGTGGAGCGGGAGAGGCCTATAATGAGTGGGGGGAGGCCTATAATGAGTGGGAGAGGCCTATAATGAGTGGGTGGAGCGGAGAGGCCTATCATGAGTGGGTGGGCGGAGAGGCCTATAATGAGTGGGTGGAGCAGGAGAGGCCTATAATGAGTGGAGTGGTGGGCGGGAGAGGAGAGGGGTGGAGCGGGGAGAGGCCTATAATGAGTGAGTGGAGCGGGAGAGGCCTATAATGAGTGAGGTGGAGAGGGGAGAGGCCTATAATGAGTGAGTGGAGCGGGAGAGGCCTATAATGAGTGAGTGGAGCGGGAGAGGCCTATAATGAGTGGAGTGGAGCGGGAGAGGCCTATAATGAGTGGGTGGAGCGGGAGAGGCCTATAATGAGTGAGTGGAGCGGGAGGCCTATAATGAGTGGAGGAGAGGCCTATAATGAGTGGGGAGCGGGAGGCCTATAAAGAGTGAGTGGAGCGGGAGAGGCCTATGATGAGGAGTGGAGGGAGAGGCCTATAATGAGTGAGTGGAGCGGAGAGGCCTATAATGAGTGAGTGGAGCGGGAGAGGCCTATAATGAGTGGTGGGGGGGGAGGCCTATAATGAGTGAGTGGAGCGGGAGAGGCCTATAATGAGTGGGTGGAGCGGGAGAGGCCTATAATGAGTGAGTGGAGCGGGAGAGGCCTATAATGAGTGAGTGGAGCGGGAGAGGCCTATAATGAGTGGGTGGAGCGGGAGAGGCCTATAATGAGTGAGTGGAGCAGGAGAGGCCTATAATGAGTGGGTGGAGCGGGAGAGGCCTATAATGAGTGGGTGGAGCGGGAGAGGCCTATAATGAGTGAGTGGAGCGGGAGAGGCCTATAATGAGTGGGTGGATCTGAAGAGGCCTATAATGAGTGAGTGGAGCAGGAGAGGCCTATAATGAGTGAGTGGAGCGGGAGAGGCCTATAATGAGTGGGTGGAGCGGGAGAGGCCTATAATGAGTGGGTGGAGCGTGAGAGGCCTATAATGAGTGAGTGGAGTGGGAGAGGCCTATAATGAGTGGGTGGAGCGGGAGAGGGCTATAATGAGTGGGTAGAGCGGGAGAGGCCTATAATGAGTGAGTGGAGCAGGAGAGGCCTATCATGAGTGGGTGGAGCGGGAGAGGCCTATAATGAGTGGGTGGAGCGGGAGAGGCCTATAATGAGTGAGTGGAGTGGGAGAGGCCTATAATGAGTGAGTGGAGCGGGAGAGGCCTATAATGAGTGAGTGGAGCAGGAGAGGCCTATAATGAGTGGGTGGGGCGGAGAGGCCTATAATATAATGAGTGGTGGAGGGAGAGGCCTATAATGAGCGGGTGGGTGGAGGGGGAGGCCTATAATGAGTGGGTGGAGCGGGAGAGGCCTATAATGAGTGGGTGGAGCGGGAGAGGCCTATAATGAGTGGGAGTGGAGCAGGAGAGGCCTATAATGAGTGGGTGGAGGGGGAGAGGCCTATAATGAGTGGGTGGAGCGGAGAGGCCTATAATGAGGGAGTGGGAGGGAGAGGCCTATAATGAGTGGGTGGAGCAGGAGGCCTATAATGAGTGGGTGGGAGGGGAGGCCTATAATGAGTGGTGGAGTGGGAGAGGCCTATAATGAGTGGGTGGAGCGGGAGAGGCCTATAATCAGTGGGTGGGCGGGAGAGGCCTATAATGAGTGAGTGGAGCAGGAGAGGCCTATAATGAGTGAGTGGAGCGGGAGAGGCCTATAATGAGTGAGTGGAGCGGGAGAGGCCTATAATGAGTGGGTGGAGCGGGAGAGGCCTATAATGAGTGGGTGGAGCAGGAGAGGCCTATAATGAGTGAGTGGAGCGGGAGAGGCCTATAATGAGTGAGTGGAGCGGGAGAGGCCTATAATCAGTGGGTGGAGCGGGAGTGGCCTATAATGAGTGAGTGGAGCAGGAGAGGCCTATAATGAGTGGGTGGAGCAGGAGGCCTATAATGGTGGGTGGGTGGAGAGAGGCCTATAAATGAGTGGAGTGAGTATGAGTGGAGCAGGAGAGGCCTATAATGAGTGAGTGGAGCGGGAGAGGCCTATAATGAGTGAGTGAAGCGGGAGAGGCCTATAATGAGTGGGTGGAGCGGGAGAGGCCTATAATGAGTGGGTGGAGCACCTCCTTTCAGACCAAGGAAGCCCTGCAGAATAATGGAGACATTCTTGAAGCTGTTGTCTCCTATGCCGCTTTAGCCTGTGAGCAGGCCCTCGGCTGGAGATGCGAAAGTGGGCCTGCAATGATCCTTTGAAGATTTGAGTATCTACGTTCAGATCTGAACGTAAAATACTGATTGGCCAATTTAGAACACATGGCCGTGAGACATGCATGAACAAATGAAACAGGAAACAGTTCAGTATATTCAATGGGCTCTGTGCACGGCAAGAGTCAAGTCCTGTGCTAGTGAAGGAATGCAAGACATAATTTAATTTAAAACAGCCTTCACTATATTAATTTTCAATACATTTTATTTAGTTTCTTTGTGTATTGTATTCCGATTCGTGTGTCGATGTTTACTTTGTGTCATGACCTCAAAACGAGCGAAACTGTTTTTTCCAAGATGTGAGGACAGCACTTCAGGACAGTACTGCTCTGTGCCGCTATGGACATCTTCGGCTAAAGTCAATTTTTTCCTTAGTTTCCTTAAATTTCCCAAAGACAGGTGGATGGTTAAGAAAGGACACGACAAGAACTCGCATCCGAGAGACGGTCGATTATCCAACTGCGCTAACCTACTGTGTTGTAATGAACAGATTAGATCCACAGTCTTTCCTTTCACATTATGTACCAGCTGCTGTGATAGAGCGGGACGAGAGTTAGGCATTGTAAATAATCCCAAAGAGAGCAGGGGCCTATTGCACAAAGGCGGGATAAGGGATCAGCCCAGGATCAGCGCAGGATTAGCCTGATCTCAAGCTCCATTTCGGTTGCACAAAGCGTGTGGGCTAAGCCACAGCACTAGTTACAATGGAAACAAAGTCTGTGGAGCTAGCCAGCTCCGGAGCAAGCTTACGAACTAGCTAAGCTCCTGCCTCCAGCCAATTTCACCGCACCTCATTCAGCAGTCACCCAAATTGAAAATCACTGTCCTTAACAGTCATTCTGAATTGTCACTACACATTGCTATCTCAATTATAGTAGGCCCAGCGTAATTATCTTAAAGGGACATTCCACTCAAAAACTATAATTTGTATATCAATTTTCATTAGAGGTTTCGAACAGACAAAGTTGTTTTTCACCTGGCGCAACTTTATGGCCGCAGGAGAGTTTTGAAAAATTATCCAGGTTCCTTTTTTGCTGGAAGCAGATGGGGCTTACCCAGAAGCAACAGAAAAACTCCACAAAACGTCCGTTGACAAACTTTCATACACATCGTCCAACGCATCGTCCAGTATAATCCAAGTCTGCTTTGTCCACTCGTATCCTCAGTACTCCAGAAACGTGGTTATTTTTCGCTTAAAACATTAAAATACAACAGTTCCGCTTCAACACTCAGGAGAAGCAAGCTCGCACATTCATCAAAAGTCCCGCCCCGTCAAAACTTTTGGGTGAAGCATCCGGATTAGTCTCTGGGCAATGAACGAGCCGGGAGGCTCATTCACAGGCCATGCGCACACCTGCCTACACGCACACAGAACCAATCAGCAATCAGCTTTTACTGCTCCGCCTGGTAGCGCCCATTTCAATTCTGTCATTTGACAACATGTACGCAGAGGGAGAGGATGCTGGTAGGAGGAGGCTTCTGAATACTCCAAGTAACCATTTTTATTTCGCATAGGTCTTTCTCTCTTTCTTCCACTAACTTAGAAAAATGTTTAACTTTCAACAATGCCGCCCCAATATTTAAAGACGCTTTTTCATTCAAATCTTGCAGCAAGACTTCACTGGTTTATAACAATATCTTTCTTTCCCCTTTTTCTTCTAACTTCATTTACTGCATACACCGCTATTTAAACATGCTTTCATTCTTGCATTATTTTCCAGTTTTAACGTTTTAACAGATCTAACTTACTTCTTTCATTTTTTTTTTGAGTTAAAACACAATTGTACAAGCATGTCACAATTGTACAAGCATATATGCTTAAAGAACTCGCCTAATTTTAACTCTCTTTCGTTTCCCCAAGGTGAACAAAAGCTTGAAATGAAGTTTGACCACTTTTTATCACTTTTACTTTCCCCCACTCAATTAACACACATTTATAAAGCACAAAACAATAATAATAAAATTCAATAAATGTTTTAAAAGGATCATCCCCCAAAATGTGGAAAACAAGTAAAAATGTGAAAAAACAAGTTGAGAGGCCAGCAGAGCAAGGAAGGGGGGGGGGTGGGGGGGTGGAGAAATGGCCTGGGCACCAGGGGGTAAATACTTTGGCTCCAGGTATCTTGGCTGTGGATTGTACCAGGATTAAATGAATACTCCGGCCATTTTGCACTTTAAGCCTCTTTTCTCGCTGGTTTACCATGAAATAGAATGGTTCAGGTGCAAATTTCGACGAAAAGCTCTGTTTGGAGAAGTTTGGGTTGTTTTGGTAGCCCTCATCAGCTGCCAACATAATGTCAATGGGCATGGCTAAATCTGTCCCAAAAAAAAACATTAAACGTTCGTTTGAGAAGACGTGAAACTCACCGAGTGGTCATTGGTGTTCGTTGATGTTCTCCAAAAAAAAAATCATAGAAAAGTATTGTTTCCCGCAGGTGTTTGACGATCGAGGAAATATTTTTTTCTGCTGAACCACATCCGTGTGTAAACTTCCGCTTGACAGTTTTAAAGCCTCCCGGCCAGTTGATGCAATAATAATGCAATAAAAGACTACAAAAATGGCGAAAACAATCCCTTTTCCAATTCCGGTGGCGGATTAATACCGAAAAACTCTGAGGCATTCTGTTCAAATCAATGGCTGCAACAAAATGACTAATGACCTGCTGGAAAGCATGCTTTTCTGTTATTTTTTTGTAGAACATCAACGAACACCAATGACCACTCAGTGAGTTTCACACCTTTTCAAACGCACGTTTAATGTTGTTTTAGGACATATTTAGCCATGCCCATTGACATTACGTTGGCAGCTGACGGGGGCTAACAAAATGACCCAAACTTCTCCAAACAGAGCTTTTCGTCAAAATTTGCACCTGAACCATTTTATTTCATGGTAAACCAGCGAGAAATGAGGCTTGAAGTGCAAAATGGCAGGAGTATTCCTTTAAGGTCACTGATTGAGTTAAAGTCACACAATACACAGCAGTACTCACCCCAGTGTCTGTAGTTTACAGTTCGGACTCATCAGTGCATCACAGAGCTGCTTCACTCCTGAATCTCCCAGGTTATTGTAGCTGAGATCCAGTGTCTGTAGTTTACAGTTCAGACTCATCAGTCCATCACAGAGCAGCTTCACTCCTGAATCTCCCAGGTTAGTGTAACTGAGGTCCAGATCTCTCAGGGGTGAGTTTGATGACTGGAGAGCTGAGGCCACAATTTCACAGGACTCATTAGTGAGGTCACACTTGTTCAGTCTGTGAAGGAGAGTCAAAATATTAGACAACCCCCTTTCCAAAAAGTTGGGATGCCGTATAAAATGTAAATAAAAACAGAATGATGTGCAAATCTCATAAACTCATATTTTATTCAAAATAGAACATAGACAACATATCAGATGTTGAAAGTAAGACATTTTACCATTTCATGAAAAATAGTAGCTCATTTTGAATTTGATGGCAGCAACACATCTCAAAATAGTTGGGACAGGGCCTTGTTTACCATTGTGTAGCATTCCCTCTTCTTTTAACAACAGTCTGTAAACGTCTGGGAAATGAGGAGACCAGTTACTGGAGTTTTGGAAGAGGAATGTTTCAAGGTCTTGGCAGTTTTACATGAGGGAACATTTTTCTGAGATTGTTCCACATTTTTTAGACAGTTTTTTTGCAGATTGGTGAATCTCTGTCCATCTTTACTTCTGAGAGACTCTGCCTCTCTAAAATGCACTTTTTATACCCAGTCATGTTACTGACCTGTCGCAAATAAACCTAATTAGTTGCTAATTGCTCCTCCAGCTGTTTTTCATTAGTACCACTTACTTTTCCAGCCTTTTGTTGCCTCTTTCCAAACTTTTTTGAGTTGTGTTGCTGCCAGCAAATTCAAAATGAGCTAATATTTTCCATGAAATGGTAAAATGTCTCACTTTCAACATCTGATATGTTGTCTGTGTTTTATTGTAAATGAAATGTGAGTTTATGAGATTTGCAAATCATTGCAATCGGTTTTTCATTTACAATTTACACAGCATCCCAAGTTTTTTGAATTGGGGTTATATACAATCAGGATTTTTACCGTTAAATTTTGGCTAGTTTGAGCACACGAGAAAATCGTGCGGCCCAAGCAGTACCTAAGCCATACTGCCTGAGAGTGCCTGGCATGCAAGCAGGGTAACAACATGGCTCCTATTCAGCCCGCAGTCCAGACTCTGTTTATAGCCGACTCTGATAAATGAATGCAAGTTGATGCACAAGTTATTAGCTACTGAAATCCAATGAGGCTTCGCTGTCTCGCTTTGCACTGGAGGATATATGTTGTAGCCGATGAGGTGATTAAAATTCGATTGAATCTGTAAAGACACATGGTATTATCTTACCAAGTATGCATTAACGCACCGCATTGCATGGATTTAAACAATCCAGTGGGAACACACATTGCTACTTTCATCAAACTTGCTCATCGAACTATTTAGCGCAATAAAATGATTTGGAACTCAGTCAATGCCTTATAACGCCACGGTTTTCATATAGCTCTCTGGCTAGCAAGCTGGCTATTGCAGACGTGAAATGGAGGTATGCGTAAGGAAGGTTGGCGTAGTATACTTCAATTGAGCCAGAAACACAAAACTAACGTTGCTAGCATAACTGCCGGTGCAGTCGAGTTTTCATAAGGCTTTGGCTGAATTGCTAATAATTTAACGTGCTAGCTAGCTAGCACTCTGCTGCAGCGAGACGCCACTTCAATCCGGATATGTCATCCTGCAATGGGCTTAATAGCTATATTTTGAAAGACCATCGACTATGACGGATAAAGCCTTGATTGAAGCAAAGGCTGACATGGAGAAGACGGACGTGGAGGACGACAAAGTATGGATGCCTCCCCCCCAAACTTGACCTTGTGAAAATCTAATGACTTGTATCACTGGAAAGGTCACAGATAGCACCCAAGATTGTATTATAGACTTAGAACTTAGAGGAAGTCACGAACTTTCATTTAGTGAAGGTTGAAGGTTTACACTTAGGGAAAATGACAGCTTACGAAACAAGGAAATCGATGACATCATAACGCTGACAAAAATGACAGCTAGCCTGGAGATAGACATTGCTGCTTACAAACATCATTATTATCATTATTACAATTGTTGTTGTTATGACGACGATGAGGATGATGATGATGATTATAACTATTATTATAAGTAAAAGGAAATAAAGTACACGGTAAGTAAGGAGGTCGAAAGTGAGTTCAGCTTTTGATGTTACGCATGTTCTGAATGCAAAGCAATGATGAGGACACAACCTTCCACTTGCAATATTACTTTTTACCAAATCTGTCTTTTTCCAACTATTTCATCACATTTTATAGAGATAAGACACTGATAATGTGAAAATACAACATGCAGTCAATCATTATTGATGACACCATACTCACATGGCCTTCCTGCAGTTCCTGATTACTGGTACCAGTCTCTGATGACCTGCTGCTGATGTGTTGTAGGTCTTCAAGTCAAACTTGTCCAGGACCTCCTCTGACATCAGTAACACGAACACAAGCGCAGAGCAGGTTTGTGGTTGTAGCTTTTTCTCAAAAAGTTTTCCTGAACTGTGGAACTTTTGGATTTGCTCCACTGCAGAGTTTTTGCCGAGTTCATTCAGACAGTGGAACAGGTTAATGGTCCTTTCTGATGAAGATTCCTTTCTGATCCTTTCCTTAATGTACTTGACCGTTTCCTCAATGCTCTCTGATCTGCTTCCTGTCTGCAGGTCTGGTACAGCTGATCGGTTTCCTGTTCCTGTCAGTATTCCTCCTAAGAGAGTCTGAATGGAATCCAGCGAGAGGCCGAGAAGGAATCGGAGGAAAAGGTCCAGATGTCCATTCTTGCTCTCTAAGGCCTGATCCACTGCAGTCCTGTGTAACTCAGACAGCTGCACTCTCTCGCTGTGAGGATCTGATTCTTCAGCTCTGAGCACATTTCTGTTCTCATTTACACAGGAATGAAACACAAACAAGGCAGCCAGATACTCCTGAATGCTCAGATGCACAAAGCAGTAGACCTTCTCCTGATGCAGCCCACACTCCTCTTTAAAGATCTCTGTACACACCCCAGAGTACACTGAAGCTTCCCTGACATCAATGCTGCTCTCTCTCAGGTCCTCTTCGTAGAATATCAGATTACCCTTCTTCAGCTGTGCAAAAGCCAGCCGCCCCAGTTTCAGGATGATTCCTGTATCTGATGCTGACGTCTTCTTTGGGTTTTTGCCACTGGTGCCATGATACTTCTGCTTCTTTACATTAGTCTGAATGAGCAGGAAGTGTGTGTACATTTCAGTCAAAGTTTTGGGCATTTTTTTGCTGGAAATTTTACGCAACATTGTCTCCAGAACAGAAGCAGAGATCCAGCAGAAGACTGGAATGTGACACATGATGTAGAGACTTCTGAATGATGTTATGTGTGAAATGATTCTGCTGGCCTTTTCCCAATCTCTGATTCTCTTCCTGAAGTACTCCTTCTGCTTTGGGTCACTGAACCCTCGTACCTCTGTCACCTGGTGGACGCAGTGAGGAGGGATCTGATTGGCTGCTGCAGGTCGGGAGGTGATCCAGAGGAGAGCAGAGGGGAGCAGATTCCCCTGAATCAGATTGGTCAGCAGCACATCCACTGATGATGACTCTGTTACATCACAGCAGATCTTACTGCTCTGGAAATCTAGAGGAAGTCGACACTCGTCCAGACCATCAAAGATAAACACGACTTTGACTTCATCGCTGTTAATACTTTTAATCTCTTTCAGCTGAGGAAAGTAGAGCTGCAGAAGCTGCATTAGACTGAATTCTTTGTCCTTCTTCAGATTCAGGTCTCTGAAAGGAAGACTGAAGATGAAATCAATGTCCTGATTGGCTCTTCCTTCCGCCCAATCCAGAATGAACTTCTGCACAGAGACGGTTTTCCCGATGCCAGCGATGCCCACTGTAAGCACAGTTCTGATGCGTTTCTCTCGTCCACGTAAAGGCTTAAAGATGTCATTGCAGAGGATTGCAGTCTCCTGTGTGGTTTGTCTCCTGGATGCCGTCTCGATCAGTCTGACCTCGTGTTCATTCTTGACCCCCCCACTGCCCCCCTCTGTGATGTAGAGCTCTGTATAGATCTCATTCAGGAGGGTTGGGGGGCCCTGCTGTGCTGAACCTTCAAATATGCATTCAAACCTCTGCTTCAGATGGGATTTCAGTGCCTGCTGGGCTCTTCTGAGGGATTTATCTGAAGGTAGAAAAACAGAGAAACAGCATTTCCCCTTTGATAACTGCTTTTAAGCGGTCAAAAAGCATTAAATATCATATCATCATATGTGACAAATCAGTTAGATGCCCTTACTTTACAATGTTACCGATCTCTCAATTGTATATCATTACAAATACAACATATCAAAAAAAAAAAAACTAGATATTGACTTTTTCTCACAAAAAGACATTATTGTATCCCCGGACGGAGTGTCTGGGGGGTACTATGGATTTGCGGTCGTCGCGTGTCCGCGTCCTGGCCCAGAACTACCCCTGCATGAGGGAAACGATAGACGATAGATGATAGTGATAGAGAATAACGGTATCAATATCATGTCAAAGTTTTGCTTCAGTAAGCAGATTTTTCTTAACTACTAATTTGAATACCACTGGCTCTCCATGAAGGACTGTATAACATATGGACGACGCGTCTCCATTCACCCCCATCCAACAAAAATGGAGCCAAAATATCCTCGATAGGGGCGCTATGTTGCACATTTGGAGCCTGAGTCGGTGCAGTAGTGATTGGAGGGTAGAGCCGCGCTATCGAATCCCGCCCACACACCCACCCGAACAGGCCCCGGAACTTTTAACCTGGTCTGGCAGCTACGCTATTAACGTAAGTGCCCGTAATAGCCAGCTCTCACACGGAGACAGCACAGTTTACCATGGTAAAGTGAAAGGACCCAACTGCCGGTGGCGTAACTATTCGGTCGTTAATAAGGTAAATAGACTCTATGGCTAAACAAACCCCACCCCACTGTCATCTGTTTCGAAATTAGTTGAAGTACCTAATGGCTATCTATGATATCTTGTCACTGAATCTTGCTTAACAAGCTAGGTATGTCGATAATTACATTAAGTAACGCAGGTGTCAGATTTTTGCCACTCCTCGACCACATAGCTAGCTCCAGTCAATGTTCTCAACTGTCACTTAGCCAATGTTGCGAGTGGCAATCATATTAATGCCGACCTTCGTTGTATTTTCTAAATCACGTTCCGCCGGGAAAGTGTCATTTCCTATGTGCGCGTACTAGCTGAGTAATGGGTCGAACTTGTAATTTTTCAACACGTTAGAATGGTAGATCAAATTTTGAATTAAAATAAACTGTCCTTCTAACCAAAGGTAGCTTGCTGTGTTTAAGAAGTCGCATATCTTACCGTTAGCTAATGTTGTATTTCTTAAAAATGTAACATAATCGCAGTTGAAGATAACCATCATAGCTTGGGGGACCGGCAACTCATTCTCTGTGATAGTTAACTTAGCTATGCAAAACCCCTATAGTTTCTTTTACGTGGACTCGATGTATTTGAATGCATTAGAAAGTAATTGTTTAAGTTTTGGTATCCTCATTTTTAGACGACGAAATGGACTCGGCAATTCTTGCATCCTCCACAATGGCCAAGAATCTCATGGGAATATCTGGAAACCGACGCCTGTGGTTATTTAAGCATAAGAATTTTCACTGGAGAATGTCATAAAAACCTGAAGTTTATAACATTAAGTCACATCTATTTCATGCATAAAAAGCACAATACCACCTGATAAAATACGGAAAAATAGAATATAAACATGAAATATGTTAAATTGCATAAAAAGCCAGCAGAAGTGACATTTAAAGGTGACATCTGTGTTTTACAACCAACAGGGTCAAAAGTTTACATTATTGGGGACAGCTACATTCACCGTGGGGAAAAACGAGCAAGGGAGACCATCGGGACCAACCTTGGTCTGGATGCCCAGGTCCAGTGGTTTGGCTGGGGTGGCATGGTTTGGGGAAACCTCCTCCCCTTTATCCACCAGTGCCTGAGAGGAAGAGCTGTGCCGGAGGTCTACTGTGGCGGGAATGACCTCGGAAAACTGAAGAGTGTGAAGCTTGTCGCAGGGATCAAGCAGGACTTGGAAATTCTCTATCGGCAGTTCCCTCGGATGAAGATCATCTTCTCTGCCATCACCCAGTGATGCCGGTGGAGGTCTTCCCATCCAAAGATTGACAAAGCCCGGCAATATGTCAACAGTGTGATGGCTACCTTTGTTTAGTCTATTGGTGGAGACATCTTGCATCATCCTCAGATAAAGCATAGAGATCCTGGCCAATTTTGCAAGACGGAGTTCATTTCACCCCTATGGGAAATTATATATTTTTAAATAACATTGCCCTGTGTCTGAAAGGCCAAATCCAGTACGGTGATGCTGGATTTGGATTTTAAACATCAGCTATGGGCGCAAAAAAGGTCATAGTTTGTTTGCTTTATGTGATGTTTGATGCGCTTTTTATTTATTTATTTATTTTTATACTAGGGTGGTAGCCATCATACTTATTGTTTTCCCAGCTCTTCCTCTTCATCCACCTTCCTTTCTCTCTTCCTCTTCAATCTTTTCTCCACCTGATGGACTTCCGTAATGTTTCCCCACGGAAAATGTAGCCAGTGGATTGTCTGTGGGCCACAAAGAACTCTATGCTGTGTGTAGTTTTTGTTTAAATAAATATTTTTTATTTAACTCATTTGCATGCCCCTGATATACTGCAGCAGAGGACATAGTATATGTGAAAGAATTCCAGAGTGAAGTTTTTGCTCAGCGTAAATGTAAAGACCTTTATTGTGCATTACAGGTTTAATTTACCACATCACAGAAAATGTACATTGAATTACAAAACATTTCTCATGTACTCCCAGTCCAAGGACAGATGACGAGAGTCTTTGTTGGAAAACTGAAGGCTTAGAAGTCAAGATGAACGGCTTTTGAATGTATTATTAAACAAACAAACAAAAAAAAGAATGACAGTTTATGCCAATATTTGAAGGCGACATATAAGGAAGATGACACGGACGGAACAAGCATACATAAGAGAAGCCAGCTACATGTCCATTATTATTCCATCAACATGGACTTGTCTACCTCCAAGTGCAAATTACCGTCTAACAGAACAATTGCAAGTTTCAGTGACAATGCATAGTTGAGCAGTTTTGACAAGCATTTTCATCAGTTTTTCATTTACAAATTACTTCAGAAGTATTCTCCAGCAATAAAACAAAAGAATTGCTTGTAGCATCCTCCGAGTCTTCACTGGACCTGGGTAACCTCAGCGTTACCCAGTGGTTTGGCGGCTTCTGTAATCACATAATAATAAAAAAAAAAAAAACATATCTAATTATTTGTGAAGCTTATGTTTGAAACCTGAAGTGCAGTCTGCCCTACCATGACAGCAGTAAAATTGACTTGCACGTTCCAACCCACACATCTGGCAATTTTTCATACGGCAGGTTTGACATACAAAAAAAAAAAAAAAAACTAGAATTGAGATATATGCAGCTTTATATACTCTGAAACTAAATTCTTTCAACTACTAATTTACATTCCTTTTTATGTGGGGTCACATGCACCTATTCCGACTTATTTGAAACGTGTTTCAGACATAGACTGTATATGAAGAGACATCACATTTGAAAATAACTTCCAATAATTTTCAATAAATAATAAAGCTGATCACGGAAAATATTATTTTGTCATTGTGCAACGCCCAAACTCAGCTCTGACCCTCTAAATTAAGACACTGAAAGCATTACTTAACAGATATGTTTCAGTGGCTGAATTAATTAATCATAATTGCCGTGTGCAAGGTAATATGTGAGTTAACGTTAACTGAAGTCAGCTAGCTTGCTAGTTAATGTTAAGGTCACTCGATAGCAAACGCAGCAATAATTAGCGAAGTTATTTAAGTACGTCCAAGCACAAAAATTGATCGAAATTCGCATTAGACGCACTTATAAGTGTGGCCAAGATGCATATTGCTCAATTGCCCATACTTATTTTAAGTGTATCCAAAGCTAAAATTTTTTCCTTGGCCAAACTTATTTTAAGCGGTACTTTCTAAGCGGCACTGGAATGGTCATCAACTGGCGCACTTGTAAATGTGGCCAAGAAAAAAATTCACCATTGGCCACACATATAAGTGCGAATAACATCGGCCATAATTAATGTATAATTTACTTGCGCAACAACCATCACGCTATAAACAATTTTTAAATGTTATCCTTCCCAGTTTACACCACTCCATCATTTACAGTTTGTGCTAAACTCCTTCCAAGTCAAACTCGAAATGTTGCCAGCTTTTCCCCTATACTTCGTCTGATCATGCATTGATTCCAGCCACAATTCCGTCCGAAACCAGCTGAATCTACATTGAAATTATTGATGAATTGAAGCCGCTTTCGTCGGCTTATTGTCGTTTGGTACCGCCTCGATCCAATTAGTTTTTCTTGCAGTTTTAGCTGCTGTCCGTCAGGTTGCAACATAAGGTTGGACTTCTGTTGTGTAACCTGCTGAAAAATGAGAAGCTGGCTTGCTGATGCTTATGGAAACACTCGAACCTAGGGACTCGTCTACTGAATGTTAGACAGCAAGCTTGCTACATCGTTTACCCTACTTTAATAGCCTAAGCGACTTCAATCAGCTTAGAGGAAAGTTGAAGGAATTAGCCAGCCATTTGCAAGGATCTAACGTTGATCCCCTGGGTAAGCAGAATTCCTACCAGGCCAAGTGACTCACAATCTGCGTTCGTTCTAAAATTCCGAGATACAGACTGCAGAACTGGAAGCTAAAGGCTGAAACTACTGCGGCACTGGCCTTATATTTCAAGTTCATAAGAACGACATTTTATGACACAGTGCCGTTAACTTCATTCAAATGCTTACCTTAAGAGGTATTCTCTAAAATTAAAAATGTATATTTTGCCAGTTACGAAAGGCTACTGATGACCATTTTCCCCCATATTAATCGTAAACATTCGCGACTCTGCTTGCTGTCTTAACGTAGTCAAGGTAGCTAGCTAACTTAGTAATAACTTAACTGACCGTTCAACTTCAACAAACAAAAAATAAATTTAACTTACCGAAAAAAAAAACTGCAAAGATCCTTCCGATTGGTCCGGTCGGTTAGAACAATTCACAGCAGAGCACCTCATTTAAATCGTTTTTGTTGCAATCTGTCCTGCTTGAAGCACAATCGCTGTCAGCCAGCCCTATGAAGAATTTCAATTAACGTGAAGTCTCCTGTCGACGTTCCTACTCCAGCTGTATTTAAAATTACTATTCAGGAAACGAAATCCGCAGGGGCTATCGGGACTCCGTCCACGCACTGCAGTTGTCAATCACTGCTGTTTATTATGACTACATGCCCCTTTTGCTTAATATCAAATAAAAAGTTTACAGCAAGCTTATCAGAAAAAATTACGCTAGAACATAGACCAGCATGGTAAGAACTTCTTAAAGAGGAAGAAACCATCTTCAGAAAAGAAATATTTTTCATGTACGCATTTTTTACGCTCATAACCTTTTTTACTGACAAAGTCACAAATATTCATCAGCAACTTATCCCCAGTTCTTTTCACAATCTATCCTCCCCATTTCCCTCTGCAGCCATTCTCTCTCTTTACTCTACCATCTCCCACTGAAATCTCTGAACTCATTAAAAAATCCAACTCATCTACCTGTCAGTTAGACCCCCTTCCAACAGTTTTCATTAAAGGTGTTGTTTCCTCCATAGCTCCTCACATAACTAACATAATTCATTCTTCACTCACTACTGGAATTGTTCCATCCTCCCTCAAAACAGCTGCTGTCACCCCTATAGTTAAGAAACCCGGAGCTGATCCCACAAACCTCAATAACTGCGTCCCATTTCCAACCTCCCATTTCTTGCAAAAAATACTTGAAAAACAGTTGCCTCTCGGCTCCATAACCATCTATCCTGCAATAATCTTTTTGAACAATTCCAGTCTGGTTTCCGCCCTTTTCATAGCACTGAAACTGCTTTAATCAAAATTACTAACGATCTACTCCTTGCAGCTGATTCCAGTCTCTTATCCATTCTCATCCTACTCGATCTGAGTGCAGCATTTGACACCATCTCACACACCGTTCTCCTGGACAGATTGCTCTCCATTGGCATCACACACACACACCCCTTAACTGGTTCAAATCTTACCTCTCCGGCCGCACTCAATTCATCCAAATCAAATCATTCACTTCACATCCCCGCCCAGTTACCACAGGTGTGCCTCAGGGCTCTGTCCTGGGCCCCTCCTGTTCATTATCTACTTACTTCCCCTTGGCCACATATTTCAGAAACACAATATCCACTTCCATTGTTACGCGGATGACACCCAGCTTTACATCTCCACCAAACCCAACTCCACCCTCCCACCTTCCTCCCTCACAGACTGTTTGCTTGACATCAAGTCCTGGTTCACGTCAAACTTCCGAAAATTAAACAGTGATAAAACAGAGATGCTGCTCATTGGCACCAAATCCACCTTAACCAAATCCCCCAGTTTCACAGTATCTATTGATAACTCTTCTATCTTTCCCTCCCCCCAGGTTAAGAGTCTGGGTGTCATCCTTGACAGCACACTCTCCTTCACATCTCACATCAATAACATAACCCGCTCAGCTGACTTCCACCTCCGCAACATCAACCGCCTTCGCCCCTCTCTCTCGCCTCACACTGCTGCTATCCTGGTACACAGTCTCGTCACTTCACGACTTGACTACTGCAATTCCCTTTTATTTGGCCTTCCCCACAAATCTCTCCGTAAATTACAGCTAGTTCAAAACGCTGCAGCACGCATCATCACAAGGACCCCATTCACTCGCCACATCACACCTGTATTGCAGCAGTTCCACTGGCTTCCCATCACACACCGTATACACTACAAAATACTGCTCCTGACATTCAAAGTCATTCACAACCTTGCCCCTCCTTATTTGTCTGACCTAATTCACCTTGCTACACCAGCCTGCTCACTCCGATCCTCCTCCATCCATCTCACTGTTCCTTCCGCCCGCCTCGTCACCATGGGGAGCAGAGCATTCAGCTGCTCTGCTCCCCAGCTCTGGAACTCACTCCCTCCTGACCTCCGCAACACCAACTCACTCCCCCGTTTAAATCTTGTCTTAAAACTCATCTCTTTCGTAATGCATACTCCCTCTGATTATATAGTCCCATGCTTTTTGAATATTTTTGTAATGTTTTTTTTTTTTTTTTTACCTGTTTTTTGATTTTATTGCTGCCATTTTCATGTATGTTTTAATTATGTGTTGTAAGGTGACCTTGAGTTTCTTGAAAGGCGCCCTTAAATAAAATGTATTATTATTATTATTATTATTATTATTTTTCTGCGTGGCATTTCTCCCCTCCACTAAAATGGAGGGGGCGGGCTTATAATTTGGACTGCAGCCTGCCAGTAGTTGGCGATCGAAACGTTTTGGCTTCACTTTTCAGGAGACGTTCGGCTGTCCATATTTTATACTGTCCTTGCTCTCCATAGATGAAGTGGTTGCTACAGAGGACAATGATTTTTTCTGTGACAAGAGCATTCTTTGAATTGGTGGATTGATAGTATGGGCAAGTATATTGAGCAGTTTGCACATGAGACTTAGCTGAGGAGTTGAATTCATGCAACTTTGGAAAAACAGGGTTGGGACTGAACTCGCCAATATTCTAAACTGCGTTTGAGGTCGGCTTGCTGGTGAATATTCAATAACTGATCCGGGTGTGCCATCTAGTGAGAGAATAGTGTAACTGCGTGCATAAATAGAGCAGCTCCATGTCCACTGGCATCAACATCTGCGCACACGGGTTATGGATCGGACCGGAACGTATATAAAAGAGAGAGAGAGAGAGGGAGAGAGAGGAAAAAAAAACTCGCACGTACGAACTCAAGCCATAAAAACCATCGTTGAAACCAGTGACCACAAAAAGCGCGAAACAGTATAAATCTTATTTCAACTGTATTTCATTGTGATTCCACATTAGTTCTTTGTAAGTGTTCGTAATGCAAATAAAATTACTTCAGTTGATTCATTTACTCATTATTCGTCAAAAATTATGTACGGCACGACAGGCTATTTGATAAATTTTTTTTTTACAAGAAAAGAACACAGTTAAAGGGGACCTATTATGCTGAGCCTTCTTTTAATACATATTAGTAATGTTATAATGTTGGTTGTCCGTGCTCAACCTCTGAAAAGTTTCTAAACATAAGATACAGGGGTTTTGCCGTAATCCAAGAACGTGATTTCGTGAGCGTGATTTCCTCTCTGAACAGCTCCTCCCGAGATCTTCACGAGATCTGGGTAAAACCTGACGTCAGGTTGTGCCGTCCAATTAGTACAGACCTAGCCAGAGCCAACCACTGCGCTGGACCTGCCCACACCGGAAACTATTCTAACAGGCACTAACAACGGCAGATCATACTATGCTTTAGTAGCGTCGACACTTTTAGAAATACAAAAGAAGAACCGCAGATCATTTGAGGTGCAATTTTGTTAGTATCTCTCCCAAAGCTACTTATCCGTTTACTCTTGGGCCTTGAAAGCAAAACAAATATTTCTCTTGAAAAGACGATGCCACCAGAAATCAGTGGGTAGCTTTTTTGTTTTCTGGCAGCAAACAGCCACGGCCAAAGGGAACGTTAACTGTTTGTGCTCAGCATTTCACCAAAGACAGCTTTGTCAATAAAGGATCATTTGACACTGGATAAGCGTTTCAGCTGCTTCTCAAACCTGAAGCAGCTGCATCGATCAAGCGCCGGAGCCACAAGCTGTGAGTAACGATATAACAGCAAATTATGTAAGTGAAGCTAACGTGTTACGGGTGGCTAGCAGGACCGCTAGCGATAGTTAGCACTAACAACTGACCTCAAACGCAGGCTTTGTAAAATATCTGAAGATAAAGCCTGCATTGGTCGCGACTGTCCGTGACTCACAGACACAGAAGCTGTAAGTTGCTTTTTACTGCATAAGCCAACCTGGACGTGATAGCCAGTTGACTGTGGCTGTAGCGCAGCGGCTAACGAGCCAAGTTACTGTTGCTAATGTTTGTGTCCTAAATATGCAAGAGTGATATCAGGGGAAATTCTACAGAAGGTGTGTGAACATAAACCTCATTTGAAGCTAACTTTTTATACTTGTTTGTAATTTGGATGCTTGGTACAACTGTTCACAGTAACAGAACTTGCTGTCTGTAAAACCTGTATTGCAAGGGTTTGTCTCTGTGGTTGTTATGACCGCTCGGTTACCAGCTACTGCATGTTAGTTTGCGTGCCGTGCTAATTAAAAATGCTCCTGGTTAACTTATTTGCAGTAATTCTGATCGGTATGCTTGTGTTACTTCAGTAAGCATCAATGTGGCAGTTTCATCATAACGTTGTTGACTGTAGCCTCTACAGTTAGTGATCGCTTCACTTATCCATGACCGGGATCAGCGGATACTTCACAAATGTCTGAGCAAGCTCTCTGGTGCTACCGTGAAAGCAATGCGAAACGCAGAAGCTCTACCGGTTTACAAATGATTTCTCTGCACTACCTTGACATAATTTCATCCCCCTTTAGAAATTGTTGTGGCTAACAAAAAGCCGAAAGCAGAGATTAAATAGGTAATTCTTTCCTGTAGAAGTGATCAATTCGCTAGCTCCACATAAGCAACTTGTCCGCGCTAACGGAACTTACGGTCTGCAAAACCTGTATTATGTTCATAACATAACCGAGCTCTCTCTAGCTGTCGCATACTATCCAGAAAGCTGCTTTAACATCAGACACCAAACAAATTTTTCGTGCGACAGATTACATTCAAAGTCATGACCGCTTATCAGCTACTGCATGTTAGTTCGCGTGCTCTGCAAATTAAAAAATGCTTCTGGTTAACTTATATGCAGCCATTATGATCGGTATGCTTGTGTTACCGGTAAGCATCAATGTGACAGTTTCATCATAACGTTGCCTGATTGTAGCCACTACAGTTGAAGCTAACCGGAGAGGTGCTGTATGTGTCTGCCGAGTTGGGCTGCAGTTAGACCAGACGCAGATTTTGCAGAGCTTGGGGTGCGTTTTTGGGTGCTTATGAAACGATCGCTTTACTTATCCATGATCGGGTCAGCCTGATACATCTTCAATGTCTGGGCAAGCTCTCTGATGCTACCGGTGAAAGCAATAGGGAAGCGCACAGGCTATAACGTGTCCGGTATAACAAACGATTTCTTTGCATTGCCATCGATTGAATATTAAATTCTTTCCTGTAAAACTGATCGATTCGCTAGCTCCACATAAGCAATGGTTCACGAGACGGAACTTACGGTCTGTAAAACCTGTATTATGTTCATGACATAACCGAGCTCTATCTAGCTCTGCAGACGCTATCCATAATCGCCCATTTTCCGCGAGGAAAAGCTGGTCATTCGAAGCAATAAGTAAACCATTACCACAGGCAATTTCGAAAAAGGCCGTTTAGCTTGGAGCTTTAGCCCTCCGTCATATACCAGCTGAAGCTGTTCGTTTCTCCACACTAACAACACACCACAGCGATGCACACGAACCAGCAGGTCCTAATACACACGAAGCAGTCCATAAGCTGTTGGTCCACTTTTAGCTGCTCCTCACCGTCCATGTTTCCCTCTAAACTCAGACCCACCGGATTTCTACAGTCTCCGGTCTACACTGGGCATGTCGACCCATTCTACAAATGTGTCTATATGGGGTGGATTCTAGCTTTCCCTGCATCCTAGCTATAAAGTAAAAAATCCACTGTTACTCACCACTGTCGCTGTAGCAAACTGTAGCCGATAGCAAATTTGAGCTTGAGCAGCCAGCTTTTCAAGACTCGTCCTCCACTTCGCCGCTCGTTTGTTAGAACAAGTTCATTTCATTAGATCTATATTCAAGTATCAGGTTAGATTGCGGAATTTTCCCGCCGCTTCCTTATCGGATTGCAGACGTGTCTCGCATTTCACTCTGGCGAGCCAGACCCAGAAAACTGCGTTCTGCAGCCTCGTCCCGCCCAACTCCGCCCTCCTCAGAGCTGGCCAGTCAGAGAAAAGTGGGCACACGGGAGGGGGGGGCCATAGCGGAAGAGCCACCCCAATGAGGCGTTTCAGGCAGAGACGACAATGGACTACAAATGGGGTTTTTTGAGGATGGCAGTATGAGCTAAATAAGGAACCTGTTTGGGCTTTGAACGGTCAGGAGCACTCTAGGGGAGTCAAAGATCAAAATATAACCTTGGAAATATAGCATCCGAGGTCCCCTTTAACAAAACACACAATATGAGACAGAGTTGTGAAGGATGGAGAATATTGCAAATATTTATTTCACGAACTTAACAGACTAATTACATATCCGCATTTACTGATGCGCTATGCACAGAGCTACGGGGAATAGAGTTCCTGTCGCTAGCAGTGGCGGCCGGTGGACAGAGAGCCATAAAGTCATCTGCGCGAAAATTCCTCGGAGGTTTAGCTTATCTTAATGGTAACGCTGGCAAACAGATGCTGATGACACACGGAATGCACACTCGTCCATTTGCTCACTCACTGACTTTATATTGTTTTCAATGTAGAACATTCATAACATAATGCTATACATAGTGGGTGAGAATGCATTTCGAACGCGGCCCTATTCTAACCAAATCATCACCATGGGAACTCAGCTGAGCGGATATCAAATCAGCCAATCACAGAGGGCCATGACAGGACTGGTTCCCCAAGCACACAGAATCGCTGAGTCACTCAGTGAAAGAAATCCTTGCTCGCGCACACCTCAAACTCCTGCTTCTCACGCAAAAAAAGTTCATCCTGTCACAAATGTAACCACATTATTCAAGGCATGAGACTTTGCTGAGTGTGCGAATGTCTTTTTTATTTATCTGAGTGATATAATGTTGGAATTACAGCGATCTAAAAACTCTGTCTGTTTACTGTTCTCCCAAAAATTTTTGGGTGATTTTTGAATGGAAAAGATAGAGAAATTCGACATGCTTCATGTCCTTTGACTGTTCCCTGAGCCAAAATAATGTACTTCTGTGCTACAGAAAGTACACTGCTGCAACAACAACTAATTTTTCTAGGTTTTTGTGAAATTTCATGACGAGGGATTAAAATTTGTGGAAGTTACAGCGATATGAAAAGTATTTTTTTCAGCCTCTTTGCTCCCAGCTCCCACTCTAAGTGTGACACCACCCACTCTAGCTATGAAAACCCAACTCCCATTCTTTCCAATGGGAAAGTTTTTGTTGGTTTTTTTGGAATATTCCGGACACCGTACGAGGATACTCGACCAAAATCGATAGGCTTCATCCTCTAATCAGTATCATTGTGCATGTGAAATATCAAAAGGATCGGATAAGAATTGCAGTCTGTAGAGTGTTCACAAGAAATCTCTATGAACGCGGACGCGCGACGACCACAAATCCATAGTACCCCCGGACACTCCATACAGGGATACAATAACTGTCACTAATATGACTGTGTCCCTCTCCGTATTTACAGTACCTGTCAAAAGTTTGGACACGCTTTGCTAATGTCACAGCACTCTGTTTTTTGAGAAATTAAAACGGCTTAACTTCTCTATATAATCTCAAATTGAATCTTGTAAAAGGTAAACAAACAGAAGTGAAAAGAAAATAATTTACTTGTTTGAATAGTGTCTAAAATTTTGGAATTCTCAAACAAGCCATATTTTGCCAAGTAAACAGACTAATAAGCTCCTTCTATTTTCCAACAGCCGTATTAAAATCAAGCGGTATTGGGACTTATTGGGCGAAAAGGTTGATGAAGAGCACACGTCAAGTGCAGCACGTCTTTGGGAAGTTGTACAGCCGTGCAACTGCAAATTCATTAAAGTCACATGACTGCCCTTGTTAAAAAATAAAAAAAAAAGGTGAGAGTGCTCTGCAAATACAACAACAAATGGTGGTTAGTTTGATGGATTTAAGAATTTGATTTTTTTTTGCAAAATAAAGTCTGCTTATTTCTTTATTTAAAATATATTGTAAGAAAAATGTGGGCGCGTCCAAACTTTTGACAGGTACTGTACATGTTGTGCTATTAATGAGCAAAATTGGTCAAATGGTTCTTAAAGATTTTTTTTTTTGGGGGGGAATTTTTCCTTTATTTGATAGTTATACAGTGTAGAGAGACAGGAAGGTTGGGGAGAAGAATGGGGATGACATGCACCAAATGACCCGAGCGGATTCGAACCCAGGTCGCTATGGAAGGAAACAGCCTTTATGGTACGCGCACTTAGACCGATGAGCCACCGGGGCGCCCCGGTCAAATGGTTCTTGAGATATTGCATGAACAAGGTTTACAAAGGCAAAATCTATGTAATGACCCCATGACCTTGAAAATGACCTAAAGGTCACCAAAATCAACTGGTGTCGCAGGACCCCTCCAAGTACATGTTGGTGGTAAACATGAGCAAAACTGGTCCCATGGTTCTTGAGATACAGCATTAACACTTGAGCCTGAGAAATGGATCTGTGACTTTTTCAAGATTGATAAATGTCTGTTTTTTATCTGTTCTTAAAATTATTATCCCCCGCCACGAAGTGGATCGGGGGATATTGGAATGGAGCTCGTCCGTCCGTCCGTCCGGGTTCAATGGGGACAAATTTTCTCGGAAAATATTGCACCTACGTAAATGAAATTTTGTATGTGGCCAGTACTGATGACCCTACTGAATGAGTTCGACAATTGATTCCGAGAATGTATTTTTACAGAGTTATGGCCCTTGACTCTGTTCGTGGACAAGAGTGCATTGGTGTTGCAATGGGGACAAGTTCTCTCGGCAACTATTGCACCTATGTGGATGAAATTTTGTGGGTGACCAGAACTAATGATCCTATTGAATGAGTTTGACAGTTGATTCTGAGAAATTTATTTTTACGGAGTTATGGTCCTTGTTTCTGTTCGTCGACTTGGTGTATGGGATTTGCCATGGGGACAAGTTTTCTCGGCAACTATTGCACCTTCATGGGTGAAATTTTGTGTGTGTGGCCAGTACTAATGACCCTATTGAATGAGTTTGACAATTCATTCCGAGAAATTTATTTTTATGGAGTTATGGCCCTTGACTCCGAAATTGGTGTATGGGTGTTTAATGGGGACAAGTTTTTCGGCAACGTGGATGAAATTTTGTGTGTGGCCAGTACAGATGACCCTATTGAATGAGTTCAACAATTGATTTCGAGAAATTTATTTTTACAGAGTTATGGTCCTTGTTTCTGTTCGTCGACTTGGTGTATGGGATTTGCAATGGGGACAAGTTTTCTCAGCATCTGTTCCTTCATTTTATTATCTCCTAGCATATGCTTCAGCGGATAATGTCATTGCTCTGTGTTTTTTTTTTGTATGAATATGGAATCTCCCGTGACCATTCTTACTGTGGCGGGGGATATTGGTGACAATGTTGCCTTGTTTAGATTGTGGCATAATGTGCTGCTTTCTGACAGAGGGGTGGGATCAAAACTCAATCACGGAGAAAGGCTCACTTTAAGGATTTTTTTTGAGATCTTGGTCAAAACATCGAGTTCAGAAACACACAGCCAGAATGCAGCCCAAAAGGGATAATCCAAATTTTAAATTCACAATTCCAAAGCCACATGGTAGGTACACCAGGTTTTCGGGACATGTAAAATTGTAGATCGGCGAAGAAGACAAAGATCAGACACACATACACGAGGAATCAATCATACACAACAGACAAGGCTGAATCATAACCGTGGACGAAAAAAGAACTGTGACCAAAAAATTGCGAGAGAAACAAAGAATGGTCATAAGTAGGCTCAGAAAATATTGACAAACAAGCTAGCGATTGAACATTGACAGGATGCAGAATATAAAGAGAGAGAGATGAGGCTAATGAGATGGGGAACAGGTGAGTGTGAGCAGAGAGCACGAGCAGGGAGGTGTGGCTACAAACGAGGACATGAGGCGCAGTAATAGAGACAGAAACAGGACGGCGAGTGCATGAGTGGGAGGAAATGAAAACAGACAGCAAAGTAGAAATGGACAGGTGAGAGGAAGCAAAGGAATAAATTCAGTGAGTACATACACCGTCATAAAATACAATAAAAATACACAAACTCAGACCCTGAGAGTACACCCTGCCCCATGGCCACCACCGGTAGTGCAGGACCAGGAAGTCGACAGGAATGGTCTTGTTTAAGGTCTCAAATGAGCTGGGGATGTGGAATGTCTCTGGAGGGAACCCAGCAGCGTTTTTCTGGGCCAGAGCCCTCTCAGCCAACCAGGGAATGGAGCCCGCATCTCTGACACCCCACGTCCTGAAGGCCCCAGACGGTGCAGGGTCAGCTCCGTCAACAAGGCCAGCAGGTGGTAGTGGAATGGGGTGGGGGCAAGTGAACTCCGTAAAACTGGCTTAACTCAGAACATGTGTAATGTAGGATGAATTCTCCTCAGGGTGCGGGGTAGCTGGAAGTGGACTGCCATCAATTAACCATTTTCAACATGGTAAACGGGCCTGTGAAATGGGGTGGGAGTTTGGGACATACTACTGAGAGAGGAAGGTTAAGGGTAGATTGCAAAAACCTTAGTCCAAGAACATATTGAGGCCTCGGAATCCAGCGGCCATCAGTGGCCAACTTTATCCACCTCTTGGGTCTCAAGAGGGTCGCTCTGGTTCTCTTCCAAGTTTTGTGGCAGCTTCTGATGAAGTGATCTGCAGACGGAACCCCCACCTCTCCCAGGGCAGGGAATAAGGATGGTTGGGTAGCCTAGGCAACACTGGAAAGGTGAGAGTCCTGTAGAGGAGGATGGCAGAGACTTCATATCATAGTGAACCCAGGGTAAACACAGGCTCCAGGAAGCAGGATCGGAAAGGTGAGGCACCAGGGCATAGTCTCCATTTGTTGGTTTGCCCTCTCCGTCTGGCCATTACACTGAGGATAAAAGCCCAAGGACAGACTAACAGGGGCCCCCAGTAGTCTGCACAAGGTCTGTCAAAAGTGTGAAGTGAAAAGGGGACCTTGATTGGAGACTATGTCCACTGGGAGACCTTACACTCTGAAAACTGGATCCAGGATGTTTTCCATTGTCTCTTTAGCGGAGGGTAACTTTGAAAGGTTGAAAAACCGATCCACAATCGTGAGGATGACTGACTTGCCATGCGGAGGAGGTAAGCCGGTCATGAGGACCAGGGAGATGTGGGACCATGGGCAATGAGGTATAAGTAAGGGTTGTAGAGGACCCGCTGGAGGGGTGTTGGTAAGCTTGCAGGTGGCGCACGAGACAGGCTTTAACCCCTCTGTGCAGATGTAGACTCCAGTGGACATGGAACTGCTCCATCTATGCATACAGTTATGCTATTCTATCAATAGATGACACGCCCGAACCATTTATTGAATAGTCCAGACAGCCCAGCCTGTTACCGATTTAGGAGATGGACAACTTAAGTCCCATCCTTGTTTCCCAGGAATTGTGTTAATTAAACCGTCTCCTATACTTGCCCATATCCAGCAGTTAATAAAAATGATCTCTTGTGACAGAAAAAATTGCTGACCTTTGTTGCAACTAGTTCAGCAATAGTAGGCCAAAGGTATCTCAACTGAGAAGTGAAAAAAAAATCAGTTTCTGAGGCAAAAATTCAACATGGTATTGATACTATATCATTCTACGTTTGTACACTCAATCGTAGTAATCAGATTTTAAAATATGCAATTTCCTAACATTGAATTACGCATAGATTTATCTCATGAAGAATTCAGCGGTTTCTCACAACCTCATACAATCCCTCAATGATGTCCAGTGTCTCTAACGCTTGCTTAGGCTTATCTGCGTAAAGCAGAGTTATAGTTCACGCCCACCTGAACTATAACCTGGTAATTATCTCTTGATTGACACGTTTTTATCCACCTCCAAACAGAATTAACTTTCCACAGTAATTGGAAGACTTTGACTGGACCCTCAGAAAAACATTTAAACCCTTGCGTTACGTCAAGTTGGGTTGTATTCTCTGAACTTGCGCAGCCGAATGACATGTGTACAAAGCAAAAAAAAAAAAAAAGACTTCAAAACCAACCTAGAAGTGCCTAGGTTACATTTACGTGATGGCAGTTTGATTCTTAGATGGATAATGGGAGTTATTCTGAATGGAACAGTACTGGCAGGATCCTCGTAATGGAAGGCTCTGTTACTCTGTTTATCTGGAGGAGGGCTTCATTGGTGGAGAGTTTTGCTTCTATTTGAATGAGTAGAATGGAGAAAGCTGGCTAAATGTTTTTTATTTTCGATTTACCACAGCCAAGATGATCACAGAGCTAGTTTGCCACATTAGTTCAAATGAGTAACCATTATTCTTTGCCAATTATACTGTATATGGCAGAATTTTGCCTAATGTAGTGATGTTTTAGAATTATACCGCATTCAATGAAATCGAATGCCTAGGTTTTGTGTAAAATAAGGACAGCTCCAGGACTGCGGTAAAACCCCTGGCATATTCAGTGCACCTATCCTGTTCAATCTTGAGTAGCATATTGCCTGCTTTTTCCTGATAGTGGAATGTCTGTTCTGTTAAAATGAGTTATATTTCAGATATCACTGAGTTAATGAGTTATACTTGCTCCTTATAGGGAGAGAAAAGTGTTTATCCAAGCGTGCATTTCACTTGGATGATCGGAATTGTAAATGGCAAGCTTTCAATTGCAGAGTGAACATTTGACTGTAAAATAAGCCATTCCTTTAACGAGTACATGTGCAGGCTGATGTGGCTTAGTAGAAAAACAGACAAAACTCTGAACTTTACCATGGAGAGAAGGCATGTTTTTGGTTTGGAGGGGTTACTGGTGACTATTGATGTCCATCCGCACTTATATTGATAAACCCATGCCAATTTCCACCAGAAAATCATGTTCAACTTCATGATTCAAAAGTTGATTTGTGTTAAACATTTGATTATTTTATGATTTGACAGTGCGTAATTTTAGAGCTCTGACAGCTTGGGTTGCCACCTTGAGAGCGATCTTATTCGGCTTATAAATGGTAGATAATTTAAAGAAAATCACTGTCAGATGATGTACACCGGTGGTCAAAGAGTTTATGATCCCAGAAAAGAATTGTTTTAACTCCCAGCCATTTTTCAACTCTTAGTATTATTATGTTTTATAATTTCATTGCTGAATTTTTATGAAGATTTTTTTGCGTTTGTGGCCCTTATGAAAAGTAACTGATATATGATGGAATTCTAAATGCTGCAAGTGTTCTGTATCATTAAAGCCATTTGCCCCCTCTCTGAGAGGCAAAAGATCTTGAATTATAAAGCCTAAAATCTGGTGTTGTGGTTTTCATTTAAATATATTTTCATATCATGAGGTTCCCCCATCCTCAAGCAATTGAGAGAGACAGATTCCTCAGACGATTAGGCTTTATTGAGGCATATTGATAAATGTAAAGCAGAGTTCTTTTTTTAAGAAGAACTGATTTCTTATTTTTAACACCCAGCTTTTTATACCTTTATCACAGGAAATATCTATTTTTAACACCCAGCTTTTATGCCTTTATCACAGGAAATATCTTCCAAATATGGTCTTTCCGAATTCTCATTTCTCGCTACAATTGGCCAGGCGAACCAAAACGCCACTACCTAATCCTTCAGGAATTCAAAGCAAAAATGAGCTGCACATTACTAAAAAGGAGTGGAAAGTTCCACTCAAGAGATGAAAAGTACAGACAAAGGAATAGGATACAAGTGAATACATAAATGATTCAATTGTTTTTTTCAGTAACAACTAATGATTTTACTGAACAAACATTGATCAAAGCTACAGAAATCAAATGCATCGCCTGATTATGTTTTTTGAATCAACTAAACAGAAGCCTGCTTACTAATCAAAGCTACAGAAGCGTGCTGCTTATGTGTGTGTGAGCTGCTCATGCATGTGTGAATTGAATTGCTTGCATGTGTGTGTGTCTGTGTGTGAACTGCTTGTATGTGTGTGTGTGTGTGTGTGTGTATGTACATGTGTGTTTGCACTGCTCATCCCTCCCTATGCGTATGTGAACTACTTTGTGTGTGTGTGTGTGTGTGTGTGTGTTATGTTATGTGTGTGTGTGTGTGTGTGTGTGTGTTACTGCTGCTTACATAATATGGATACTGATTATGATTATTGATTATGGTTATTCAACATGGCAATTGATCTACTGATGAATATGATGAGAAATATTGAAATATAATCCTCAACATTCCTCCCGTTGAGGCCATCCCAATCATGGCCTCACATTAATCATGGTCGAAAAATGGCACAGCATTGTCTACCCCTGGTTTATGACCCCCATCCTACACACAAGTGAATTTCTTATGAGCCCGAACATAAAATCATTTGTTGGTCCTTTGTTGGTCCTTTCCGACTGTAACACTGAGTAAAAACAGTCTGTCATGTATGTCAGCAACGACATACATGTGAACTCCAGTTGTTTTTGCGTCAAGGTTTCTTTCGTTGCTGTGGTAAATAAAGTCCCAGTCTAATGTCCCACTTGAATCCAGTAATGTTGCTTATTGAAGGTAATCAGTCCAAAGTTAGTCCATTGTCCAAGTCCATATTCAACATTGATTTGCGATTTTTCCATCTGATTGTTTTGGTAAAAGAGCCTTAATGACTGGAATTACTGTCCCAGTATATTCGTTCAAAACTTCAGGGAGGCTCCAGGAAGGAGTGGGCCTTGACCGGCTGGTACGCTAAACTGCCACCCGCCCGTCACTGGAGTGAGAAAATAAAATACAAACACAGACACAGACACCACAGACACAGGCACATGCAGATCCACTCTGTACTCGGCACATACAGAACGAGGGTCATCTGCACCTGCATAATTTCACTTTAAGTCTTACATGTACCAAATTTTATAATATTTACTTTTGCTGTAAAGACACGTGTGTGTGCATGTGTGTGTGTCTGTGTGTGAACTGCCTATATGTGTGTGTGTGTGTGTGTGTGTGTATGTACATGTGTGTTTGCACTGCTCATCCCCTCCCTATGCGTATGTGAACTACTTGTGTGTGTGTGTGTGTGTGTTATGTTATGTGTGTGTGTGTGTGTGTGTGTGTGTTACTGCTGCTTACATAATATGGATACTGATTATGATTATTGATTATGGTTATTCAACATGGCAATTGATCTACTGATGAATATGATGAGAAATATTGAAATATAATCCTCAACACTGGTAACGCATAAACAGCTATATTTGGCTTCTGCACAAAGGGGTTAATGATTCCACTCTGTCATCTTCTCTAGAAGGCCACCAGAAGCATTGTTTTCCAAATTCCAAAGTCCTATGAACCCCAGGAGGTCCGGGGAGGTCGAAGGAGTGACCCCACTGAAGGACCTGTGAATGGGCTGTTTGGGGCACGTAGAGATGGCTCTCAGTACAGACCATGGGAGCTGGACCTGCAGCCCCCCGCATTACGCACTGATTGTCTCAATGTCCCACAGTGCTGCCACTGCTTAACACGGGGATGGTAGTATAATGTTAGTTACCTCCTCCTTCTAGACTTGTTCATGAAATCGGGAGAGAGCATCTGGCATGTTACTCTTAGCCCCAGGTCTGTAGAAGACGGTGAAATCGGATCAGTGGAAAAACATGGACCATGATGGAGAATCATGGTGTGATCGTCCCGATTTCCTGATTGCCGAGTGGGAGGAAATGAAAACAGACAGCAAAGTAGAAATGGACAGGTGAGAGGAAGCAAAGGAATAAATTCAGTGAGTACATACACCGTCATAAAATACAATAAAAATACACAAACTCAGACCCTGAGAGTACACCCTGCCCCATGGCCACCACCGGTAGTGCAGGACCAGGAAGTCGACAGGAATGGTCTTGTTTAAGGTCTCAAATGAGCTGGGGATGTGGAATGTCTCTGAGGGAACCCAGCAGCGTTTTTTCTGGGCCAGAGCCCTCTCAGCCAACCAGGGAATGGAGCCCGATCTCTGACACCCCCGCCCTGAAGGCCCCAGGCGGTGCAGGGTCAGCTCCGTCAACAAGGCCAGCAGGTGGTAGTGGAATGGGGTGGGGGCAAGTGAACTCCGTAAAACTGGCTTAACTCAGAACATGTGTAATGTAGGATGAATTCTCCTCAGGGTGCGGGGTAGCTGGAAGTGGACTGCCATCAATTAACCATTTTCAACATGGTAAACGGGCCTGTGAAATGGGGTGGGAGTTTGGGACATACTACTGAGAGAGGAAGGTTAAGGGTAGATTGCAAAACCTTAGTCCAAGAACATATTGAGGCCTCGGAATCCAGCGGCCATCAGTGGCCAACTTTATCCACCTCTTGGGTCTCAAGAGGGTCGCTCTGGTTCTCTTCCAAGTTTTGTGGCAGCTTCTGATGAAGTGATCTGCAGACGGAACCCCACCTCTCCCAGGGCAGGGAATAAGGATGGTTGGGTAGCCTAGGCAACACTGGAAAGGTGAGAGTCCTGTAGAGGAGGATGGCAGAGACTTCATATCATAGTGAACCCAGGGTAAACACAGGCTCCAGGAAGCAGGATCGGAAAGGTGAGGCACCAGGGCATAGTCTCCATTTGTTGGTTTGCCCTCTCCGTCTGGCCATTACACTGAGGATAAAAGCCCAAGGACAGACTAACAGGGGCCCCCAGTAGTCTGCACAAGGTCTGTCAAAAGTGTGAAGTGAAAAGGGGACCTTGATTGGAGACTATGTCCACTGGGAGACCTTACACTCTGAAAACTGGATCCAGGATGTTTTCCATTGTCTCTTTAGCGGAGGGTAACTTTGAAAGGTTGAAAAACCGATCCACAATCGTGAGGATGACTGACTTGCCATGCGGAGGAGGTAAGCCGGTCATGAGGACCAGGGAGATGTGGGACCATGGGCAATGAGGTATAAGTAAGGGTTGTAGAGGACCCGCTGGAGGGGTGTTGGTAAGCTTGCAGGTGGCGCACGAGACAGGCTTTAACCCCTCTGTGCAGATGTAGACTCCAGTGGACATGGAACTGCTCCATCTATGCATACAGTTATGCTATTCTATCAATAGATGACACGCCCGAACCATTTATTGAATAGTCCAGACAGCCCAGCCTGTTACCGATTTAGGAGATGGACAACTTAAGTCCCATCCTTGTTTCCCAGGAATTGTGTTAATTAAACCGTCTCCTATACTTGCCCATATCCAGCAGTTAATAAAAATGATCTCTTGTGACAGAAAAAATTGCTGACCTTTGTTGCAACTAGTTCAGCAATAGTAGGCCAAAGGTATCTCAACTGAGAAGTGAAAAAAAAATCAGTTTCTGAGGCAAAAATTCAACATGGTATTGATACTATATCATTCTACGTTTGTACACTCAATCGTAGTAATCAGATTTTAAAATATGCAATTTCCTAACATTGAATTACGCATAGATTTATCTCATGAAGAATTCAGCGGTTTCTCACAACCTCATACAATCCCTCAATGATGTCCAGTGTCTCTAACGCTTGCTTAGGCTTATCTCGTAAAAGCAGAGTTATAGTTCACGCCCACCTGAACTATAACCTGGTAATTATCTCTTGATTGACACGTTTTATCCACCTCCAAACAGAATTAACTTTCCACAGTAATTGGAAGACTTTGACTGGACCCTCAGAAAAACATTTAAACCCTTGCGTTACGTCAAGTTGGGTTGTATTCTCTGAACTTGCGCAGCCGAATGACATGTGTACAAAGCAAAAAAAAAAAAAGACTTCAAAACCAACCTAGAAGTGCCTAGGTTACATTTACGTGATGGCAGTTTGATTCTTAGATGGATAATGGGAGTTATTCTGAATGGAACAGTACTGGCAGGATCCTCGTAATGGAAGGCTCTGTTACTCTGTTTATCTGGAGGAGGGCTTCATTGGTGGAGAGTTTTGCTTCTATTTGAATGAGTAGAATGGAGAAAGCTGGCTAAATGTTTTTTATTTTCGATTTACCACAGCCAAGATGATCACAGAGCTAGTTTGCCACATTAGTTCAAATGAGTAACCATTATTCTTTGCCAATTATACTGTATATGGCAGAATTTTGCCTAATGTAGTGATGTTTTAGATTATACGCATTCAATGAAATCGAATGCCTAGGTTTTTGTGTAAAATAAGGACAGCTCCAGGACTGCGGTAAAACCCCTGGCATATTCAGTGCACCTATCCTGTTCAATCTTGAGTAGCATATTGCCTGCTTTTTCCTGATAGTGGAATGTCTGTTCTGTTAAAATGAGTTATATTTCAGATATCACTGAGTTAATGAGTTATACTTGCTCCTTATAGGGAGAAAAGTGTTTATCCAAGCGTGCATTTCACTTGGATGATCGGAATTGTAAATGGCAAGCTTTCAATTGCAGAGTGAACATTTGACTGTAAAATAAGCCATTCCTTTAATGAGTACATGTGCAGGCTGATGTGGCTTAGTAGAAAAACAGACAAAACTCTGAACTTTACCATGGAGAGAAGGCATGTTTTTGGTTTGGAGGGGTTACTGGTGACTATTGATGTCCATCCGCACTTATATTGATAAACCCATGCCAATTTCCACCAGAAAATCATGTTCAACTTCATGATTCAAAAGTTGATTTGTGTTAAACATTTGATTATTTTATGATTTGACAGTGCGTAATTTTAGAGCTCTGACAGCTTGGGTTGCCACCTTGAGAGCGATCTTATTCGGCTTATAAATGGTAGATAATTTAAAGAAAATCACTGTCAGATGATGTACACCGGTGGTCAAAGAGTTTATGATCCCAGAAAAGAATTGTTTTAACTCCCAGCCATTTTTCAACTCTTAGTATTATTATGTTTTATAATTTCATTGCTGAATTTTTATGAAGATTTTTTGCGTTTGTGGCCCTTATGAAAAGTAACTGATATATGATGGAATTCTAAATGCTGCAAGTGTTCTGTATCATTAAAGCCATTTGCCCCCTCTCTGAGAGGCAAAGATCTTGAATTATAAAGCCTAAAATCTGGTGTTGTGGTTTTCATTTAAATATATTTTCATATCATGAGGTTCCCCCATCCTCAAGCAATTGGAGAGAGACAGATTCCTCAGACGATTAGGCTTTATTGAGGCATATTGATAAATGTAAAGCAGAGTTCTTTTTGCGCAAGAAGAACTGATTTCTTATTTTTAACACCCAGCTTTTATACCTTTATCACAGGAAATATCTATTTTTAACACCCAGCTTTTATGCCTTTATCACAGGAAATATCTTCCAAATATGGTCTTTCCGAATTCTCATTCTCGCGCTACAATTGGCCAGGCGAACCAAAACGCCACTACCTAATCCTTCAGGAATTCAAAGCAAAAATGAGCTGCACATTACTAAAAAGGAGTGGAAAGTTCCACTCAAGAGATGAAAAGTACAGACAAAGGAATAGGATACAAGTGAATACATAAATGATTCAATTGTTTTTTTTCAGTAACAACTAATGATTTTACTGAACAAACATTGATCAAAGCTACAGAAATCAAATGCATCGCCTGATTATGTTTTTGAATCAACTAAACAGAAGCCTGCTTACTAATCAAAGCTACAGAAGCGTGCTGCTTATGTGTGTGTGAGCTGCTCATGCATGTGTGAATTGAATTGCTTGCATGTGTGTGTGTCTGTGTGTGAACTGCTTGTGTGTGTGTGTGTGTGTGTGTGTGTATGTACATGTGTGTTTGCACTGCTCATCCCCTCCCTATGCGTATGTGAACTACTTGTGTGTGTGTGTGTGTGTGTGTGTGTTATGTTATGTGTGTGTGTGTGTGTGTGTGTGTGTTACTGCTGCTTACATAATATGGATACTGATTATGATTATTGATTATGGTTATTCAACATGGCAATTGATCTACTGATGAATATGATGAGAAATATTGAAATATAAT
Source organism: Gymnothorax javanicus (assembly GCA_029692085.1). Classification (NCBI taxonomy): domain Eukaryota; kingdom Metazoa; phylum Chordata; class Actinopteri; order Anguilliformes; family Muraenidae; genus Gymnothorax; species Gymnothorax javanicus. The sequence continues at coordinate 3,787,213 of CM056193.1, forward strand.
CCTCAACATTCCTCCCGTTGAGGCCATCCCAATCATGGCCTCACATTAATCATGGTCGAAAAATGGCACAGCATTGTCTACCCCTGGTTTATGACCCCCATCCTACACACAAGTGAATTTCTTATGAGCCCGAACATAAAATCATTTGTTGGTCCTTTGTTGGTCCTTTCCGACTGTAACACTGAGTAAAAACAGTCTGTCATGTATGTCAGCATGTGAACTCCAGTTGTTTTTGCGTCAAGGTTTCTTTCGTTGCTGTGGTAAATAAAGTCCCAGTCTAATGTCCCACTTGAATCCAGTAATGTTGCTTATTGAAGGTAATCAGTCCAAAGTTAGTCCATTGTCCAAGTCCATATTCAACATTGATTTGCGATTTTTCCATCTGATTGTTTTGGTAAAAGAGCCTTAATGACTGGAATTACTGTCCCAGTATATTCGTTCAAAACTTCAGGGAGGCTCCAGGAAGGAGCGGGCCTTGACCGGCTGGTACGCTAAACTGCCACCCGCCCGTCACTGGAGTGAGAAAATAAAATACAGACACAGGCACAGACACCACAGACACAGGCACATGCAGATCCACTCTGTACTCGGCACATACAGAACGAGGGTCATCTGCACCTGCATAATTTCACTTTAAGTCTTACATGTACCAAATTTTATAATATTTACTTTTGCTGTAAAGACACGTGTGTGTGCATGTGTGTGTGTCTGTGTGTGAACTGCCTATATGTGTGTGTGTGTGTGTGTGTGTGTGTATGTACATGTGTACATGTGTGTTTGCACTGCTCATCCCCTCCCTATGCGTATGTGAACTACTTGTGTGTGTGTGTGTGTGTGTGTTATGTGTGTGTGTGTGTGTGTGTGTGTGTGTGTGTGTGTTACTGCTGCTTACATAATATGGATACTGATTATGATTATTGATTATGGTTATTCAACATGGCAATTGATCTACTGATGAATATGATGAGAAATATTGAAATATAATCCTCAACACTGGTAACGATAAACAGCTATATTTGGCTTCTGCACAAAGGGGTTAATGATTCCACTCTGTCATCTTCTCTAGAAGGCCACCAGAAGCATTGTTTTCCAAATTCCAAAGTCCTATGAACCCCAGGAGGTCCGGGGAGGTCGAAGGAGTGACCCCACTGAAGGACCTGTGAATGGGCTGTTTGGGGCACATAGAGATGGCTCTCAGTACAGACCATGGGAGCTGGACCTGCAGCCCCCAGAGATTACGCACTGATTGTCTCAATGTCCCACAGTGCTGCCACTGCTTAACACGGGATGGTAGTATAATGTTAGTTACCTCCTCCTTCTAGACTTGTTCATGAAATCGGGGGAGAGAGCATCTGGCATGTTACTCTTAGCCCCAGGTCTGTAGAAGACGGTGAAATCGGATCAGTGGAAAAACATGGACCATGATGGAGAATCATGGTGTGATCGTCCCGATTTCCTGATTGCCGAGGAAGATTGTTATGCATTATTTGAATCAATTAAAAAGAAACAAAAAAAAAAAAAAACATGGATCATCTGGCTTGACAGGAATTAAGACTTTTGGCAGATTTAAGGTACTCCAGATTGCTATAGTCTGTCCACACCAGGAATGAAACTTGACAACCCTCTAGCCCTCAAATTCCAACTTCATGATGACCAGTTCTCAGACTCCCACAGAGTATTTTCTCTCAGTTGGGTCAGGCAGTGAGAGCAGTCAGCACAAGGGTGGATCTGAAGGTCAGAGACAGATCCTTGAGATAGCACAACAACCACAGCAGAATCAGAGGCATCAATTTCAACAATGAATTACCTGCTGGGGTCAGGCGGATGAGGACCAGAGCACTGGTGAAGCACTTCTTCAGCCTCTGGAAGGTGACTTCATCGTCTTTAGTGCAAGAGAACTTGACATTGGCAGAGGTGAGAACAGTAAGAGGGGCAGCAATAGATCTGTAGTTACGCATGAACCTTCGGTAGAAATTAGTGAACCCCAAGCAACATTGCAGCACTTTTTGCATCTGGTTTGGAACACTCTCCAACTGCTTAAACTATACTCTGGTCCATGGAGATACCTTCATCGGAGACTATGAATCCCTAGAAGCTCATAGAAGGTTGATGAAATTCACATTTCTCCACTTTAACAAACAGACGGTCCTGCAGGAGATGTTGGAGGACCTGGTGTGTATGTTGTTTGGGGCCAGCAGGATCTCAGGAAAAGATGAGCAAGTCATCAATATATACATCCACAATCTTGCCCAGCATGTCACAAAGCACATCGTTGACCAGATTCTGGAAGACCCCTGGGGAGTTTGAGGGCCCAAATGCTACAACCAGTTACTCATAGGGGTCTGTAGGCTTGTTAAAAGCAATTTCCATTCATCTCCTTTGTGGATCCTTACTGGGTAGTAGGCGTTGCGGAGGTTGAGCTTTGTGAAAATGGTGGCCCCCTGGAGAGACTCTAATGCTGTAGATATCAGAGGCAGTGGGTCTTGACTCTTTATGGTAATGTCATTAAGGCCTTGACAATTGAGACATGGGTGGAGACCCTTGTCTTTATTCAAATGAAGAAGAATAAAGCACCCACAGGGGAAGAGGAGAGTCGAATGATGCTAGCTGCCAGAGATCCAGTGCTTTTGTTGAATTGTTTTTGATAAATTTGGCATCTCCAATTGCACCCCAATATGGAATGTCCAATCTATGAGTTAATTGCAAGCACGTTTGTATGTGACTCATGCTGCCATCTCAAGAGACCGCAGACAGTTTGCAGTTCTTAAAAAAAAAAAAAAAAAAAAAACTTGCCTGCCAGCCACTGCTTCGTTACACTCATAGCCCGAAACTTCGCCAGCTCAGCAAGAGGGCGAGGAAACACAAACATATGGTAGCATAGAATTTTATTGGTGAGCATCTGGCTGACCAGCAGGAGGCGCTTGAGCAATAAACAATGCTGACCCAGATCAGCTGTATCCCTTCCTAATACCAGTAGTGCAAAGCCAATTATAAGCTGCTCTGAAAAGGCTATCGACCAAAGCCAGCACTGGCACAGCTTGGATTTATATTCGAGCCATGGTGGTCACTACTGCTCTGCAATGTGGTGCCTTAACTGAGTGAATCACCCGGCAATGCTGTCTGGGATTTTCATATGTACTGCTCCATAGCCTCGGCCTCTGGGTGGTCCAGTGAGAAGAGATGACCCCAGGGAAGAGTGGTGCCAGGAAAAAGGTCAATGCCGCAGTCATAGGGGTGATGAGGAGGCAGTGTGGTTGCTCAGGATTTAGAAAATGCTAAAGGTTGGCAGATGGCTTTGGAGAAGCTGGTCTGGAACTAGCTGACTGGGTCATGTAGACAGTGCTGGGAGCCAGTGGGACTCCACTGCATTATCTGCAGATCCTTCCAGTTAATGCAGGGATTGTGATGAGAAAGCCAGGGTTTGCCAAGGAGAACCAGAGCTCTGGGGGTGCTAAGCAGGAGAAGGAATGTCCAAGAGGATCTCCGCTTAGTGGCTGCCTGAGATGAGTAGTTTCACAGGAGTGGTTGTGTGTGTGATGCTGGTAAGTGGGGACCTGAAGATGTTGTGCCCTTGTATGGGTCTTTCAAGAGCCTGGTGTAGAGGGCTGCAGTTGATTGGCAAGCAGCTCATCAGTGCAGTTACCATCTGCTCCATAGTCAATCAGGGCGCTGATGAAAAGTTGTATGGAACCACTACAGATCTGGACTGGTAGAAGAGGTCATAGATTAGGGGAATTGTCATGCTGAATTCTGCTAACCAGTAATGCCCCATCTACTGGTAAGTGATACCTTTTACTGGGCACATGGCTATGAAGTGACCAGGCTATCCACAGTAAAGATGGACTCGAAGCACTGGTGTTCAGCAGGAGTGAGTTGGGTGTCGTCAATCTGCATGGGTTGGCTGGCATTGGGAACAGATGAGGTCCTCATTGGAGGTGCAGGTACATGAACAGGTGCAGACCAAGAAGATAAAAGGACGCTGTCGGAGTGTTTGGCTGAGTTATTTGCAGTGGCTGATCAAGTGGTTGTCAACTCGGATTAACAAGTCAGTGAGTTTACTGAAGTTATCTGAGAATTCTTGGGTAAATAATTCAATCTTTATCTCACTTGACACAATTGAAAAAGGCTTTGTAGGCGGCATGAGAGTACGAGCTGGATGTGATGGCTGAGGTCTAGAACTTAATGGCGTAGTCAGACACAAATTGGGAACCCTAGTGTAGCTGGATTAGTTCTCTGGCGGCCTCATGACCGTGATTGGACCGGTCAAAACCTTCCTCATCTCCTGTAAGAAGGTATGTAAGGTGCTGAAGAGAGGAGCATCTCAGACGGCAGTGCCCCCTCTCTAGCACGACCTGGGAGAAGTGTGATCTTACGGGCTATGCGAATGCGGTCGGTGGGAATAACGTGGGTCGCAACTTGAGGGAACACTGAGACAGGAAAGACGCACAGGTACCTGGATGACCATCAGACGGGCTGGGCGGAGGAAAGTACCGGCAACAGGATTGGAGACAGGAACCACAGGAGCAGGTGGCAAATCCCCCGAGAAAGAACTCGTACTGGACTGCAAAGACTGCTGGATCCTGTGAAAAAAATACAGCTTCCAGTTAAACACTCACAAACTGCAGCTCTAACTCACAGCCCATGGAGACAGAGCTTCCAGTTGAACTCATCTTCCTACTCGAGCCCGGTTCCAGGCATGGGCATGAGGGGGCAATGACCCCCTAAAAAGACCTGACTGCCCCACCAAACCGACCCAGCATCATCCCCAGTAGCAGAAATACCATTTTTACAGCCAGAAATGACCTCGTTTTGATTAAAGTAATGTTATTGTACTAAAAATAGTGTTTTGAATAGTGTTCGCTTCACTGTTTAGACAAAAATATTGCGCTTTATGAACAGCAGCAAAGTCAAATACAAACCCAATTCCAATGAAGTTGAGACGTTGTGTAAAACGTGAATAAAAAAAGGATAAAATGATTTGCAAATCCTTTTTGACCTATATTCAATTGAGTCGAGCAAAGACAAGATATTTAATGTTCAAACTGATAAACTTTATTGTTTTTTTGGAAATAATAACGCATTTTGAATTTGATGCCAGCAACATATTCCAAAAAAGCTGGGACAGGGGCAACAAAATACTGGGATAGTTGAGGAATGCCCAAAAAACACCTGTTTGGAGCATTCCACAGGTGAACAGGTTAATTGGAAACGGGTGAGTGTCATGATTAGGTACAAAAGGAGCATCCCCAAAAGGCTCAGTCGTTCACAAGCAAGGATGGGGCGAGGTTCGCCACTTTGTGAACAACTGCGTGAGCAAACAGTCCAACAGTTTAAGAACAACGTTTCTCAATGTGCAATTGCAAGGAATTTGGGGATTTCATCATCTACAGTCCATAATATCATCAAAAGATTCAGAGAATCCGGAGAAATCTCTTCACGTAAGTGGCAAGGCCGAAAACCAACACTGAATGCCCATGACCGTTGCTCCCTCTGGCGGCACTGCATTAAAAACCGACATCATTCTGTTAAGGATATTACCATGTGGGCTCAGGAACACTTCGGAAAACCATTGTCAGTTAACACAGTTCTTCGCTACATCTACAAGTGCAAGTTAAAACTCTACCATGCAAAGCAAAACCCATATATCAACAACAGCCAGAAACGCCGCCGGCTTCTCTGGGCCCGAGCTCATCTAAGAAGGACTGAGGCAAACTGGAGAAGTGTGCAGTGGTCTGACGAGTCCTCATTTCAAATTGTTTTTGGAAATCATGAATGTCGTGTCCTCTGGGCTAAAGAGGAAAAGGACCATCCAGATTGTTATCAGCGCAAAGTTCAAAAGCCAGCATCTGTGATGGTATGGGGATGTGTTAGTGCCCATGGCATGGGTAACTTGCACATCTGTGAAGGCACCATTAATGCTGAAAGGTACATACAGGTTTTGGAGCAACATATGCTGCCATTCAAGCGACGCCTTTTTCAGGGACGTCCCTGCTTATTTCAGCAAGACAATGCCAAGCCATATTCTGCATGTGTTACAACAGCGTGGCTTCGTAGTAAAAGAGTGCGGGTAATAGACTGGCCTGCCTGCAGTCCAGACCTGTCTCTCATTGAAAATGTGTGGTGCATTATGAAACGCAAAATACGACAACGGAGACCCCGGACTGTTGAGCAACTGAAGTCGTACATCAAGCAAGAATAGGAAAGAATTCCACCTACAAAGCTTCTACAATTAGTGTCCTCAGTTCCCAAACGAGTATTGAGTGTTGTTAAAAGGAAAGCCAGGTGATGTAATACTGTGGTAGACATGCCCGTACCAGCTTTTTTGGAACGTGTTGCAGGCATCAAATTCAAAATGAGTGAATATTTCCAAAAAAACAATAAAGTTTATCAGTTTGAACATTAAATATCTTGTCTTTGTAGTGTAAATTGAATATAGGTTGAAAAGGATTTGCAAATCATATTCTATTTTAATTCACATTTTGTACAACATCCCAACTTCATTGGAATTGGGGTTTGCATATCTTCTTCATGGTGACTAATAAATTTAAGTTTTTAACAAGTCTGTGTATTGCCTACGTTAGACTGATAGCTATCATGACATTTTTAAGACCGAGTTTTACTTATTTAATTAGAATGGATTTGAAAATGACAAACCAGGGTTTTACTTTTCAGATTCTCAGTGCCACAACAGTTGTCGATGTGGGAACCATGTGACACGTTTGCAAGCGAGCTAGCTGCAAGAATGTCTGGCTCTGAGATGCACAACTACAGCTGTTATTTTGTGGCTGGTGACAGCTCAACGGACGGTAACTAGATCACTAACACGCTAGCCGGCTGTCTCCCAGTAATAATGGCAGCAAAAAATGCAGGGGGAAATAGTTGTCAGTGTGGCCGTCCGTCTGTCCATCTGTCCATTCGTCTGTCAATCCGTAGTCATTTCTTTTCCAGAGCAGAACTCGCATACCGTTCAATATTTTTTTTGCGAAACTTGCTGTGCATAGTAATCAGGTTCTAGGCTGTTGTCTTTTGATATTTTGGGATTTTTGAGATGAGACTGCGGGGAGGAGGGGGGCGTGTCATCTTCTGATAACTCTTCTGATTGGACAGCTGGCCTACTAATCTGCGCTGTGAAACTTAGGGAAGCTATTTTACATAGTGGTATTTATTTTACTTAGAAGAGGAAGAATCAAACATTTTATACACATTGTGCCTATCCTAATACGCAAACTGATGTGATGCCTTTATATTCTGCCTGTATATTGCTGTAAGTGGCTGCATTAGTATGCGCAAACCAGCTATACTCGATCAGGTGCTGATTTAGTGAATGAGTGGGCTGGGGGGACGGGGCCAAAAATAATTCTTGCACCCGGACTCATCATCACACGCTTCTGCCACTGTTATCCCCAAAGTACAAAATTACTGAAAAGTATTTCATTTTATCCTTGTCAATTTCCCCAATCATAAACATGCCGCATCAAAATGATAAAAGTTTACTTCTACCGGATTGGATGGTCAGACCACATAAAGATGGATACAAAGGGGGGAGAGCAGTTACTTTGCCATCATTTCACTTCATTCCTACTCAGTCGCTCATACATTGTAGCTTCATATTTAAACTGAAAGTGTGTTATTAGACTAAACTATTCCATGAGTTTGTTCTCTGTGCCACTCAAGAGGCAGAATACCATTAGAATTGTAAATGGAATTACAGCAATGCTAACATTTGGGCTGGCCTACAAACACAACACTCAACAAACCAGCAGTTGGTGTCTGATCAACTTCTCTTACTGCCCCCCTATCAAAGCAGTCCAGAACCACACCTGCCCTTTCTGCAGCTCTAACTAACTGCACATGAAGGCAGAACTTCCAGTTAAACTCATCCTCTTACTGCAGCTCTAACTCACAGCACATGGAGACAGAGCTTCCAGTTAAACTGATCCTCTAACTGCAGCTCTAACTCACAGCACATAGAGACAGAGCTTCCAGTTTAACTCATCCTCTTACTGCAGCTCTAACTTACAGCACATGGAGACAGAGCTTCCAGTTAAACTCATCCTCTTACTGCAGCTCTAACTTACAGCACATGGAGACAGAGCTTCCAGTTAAACTCATCCTCTAACTGCAGCTCTAACTCACAGCACATAGAGACAGAGCTTCCAGTTTAACTCATCCTCTTACTGCAGCTCTAACTCACAGCACATGGAGACTGAGCTTCCAGTTAAACTCATCCTCTTACTGCAGCTCTAACTCACAGCACATGGAGACAGAGCTTCCAGTTAAACTCATCCTCTAACTGCAGCTCTAACTCACAGCACATAGAGACAGAGCTTCCAGTTTAACTCATCCTCTTACTGCAGCTCTAACTCACAGCACATGGAGACTGAGCTTCCAGTTAAACTCATCCTCTTACTGCAGCTCTAACTCACAGCACATGGAGACAGAGCTTCCAGTTAAACTCATCCTCTTACTGCAGCTCTAACTCACAGCACATGGAGACAGAGCTTCCAGTTAAACTCATCCTCTTACTGCAATCCCAACTTGTTGTCATCATATGCGTTTTCAAGAATTTGCAAACATTTTTGGAATAGGAGATGTACAATAATTAACCTACTACAAGTGAAAGTAGTCTGGTAAACTGATTTATGATGATAGTGTTAATATAAAAGTTTTTACTTACCTTTGATCACCTGTGAATTCCCCTTTAAAGTTCACAGGAGGATCCATAGACCGATCACTCTTCAAAGACTGACAGCTGGGTACAGGTGACCCTGGTCTCTCTACCCGAACCCTGTAAATTCAACATGGAGACAGACTTTCCAGTTAAACTCATACTCTAACTGCAGCTCTAACTCACAGCACATGGAGACAGAGCTTACAGTTCTCACTTGCATCACATTAAATGTTTGATTCATACATGTTTACCTCTTTCTGGCAGGGCTGAGGGCTCCATCTTCAGAATCTGGCTCCCCTGTGTGACTCATCTTTGAAACAGCGCCCCCTGCCACACTAGACTGGAACGTAAACAAAAAGATCAGACCACACAAGGGGACTGACTCAGATTACCGCACCTGTAAAAACATAATAAGACAACACCTACATGGTAAGCCTGGCCCACCCAATCTCAACCTAATGAGAGAGAGAAATTACTCCACTCACTGAATCATTAGCCATTTCTAAAACCGTTTCCTATTTGCTGCTTCATTCTCAGCGGACATTTCTCTTTCCCTACATACAGTAGATCACGACAATATTACCCACAATGCACCATAAATGCAGTGAACAGCTGATGTACACAAACTGGACAATAACTGTTCAATTTTTTTTTCATCAAGATAGCATTCCAATATTTTTTAATTGATGAAAGTATTACAATTAATGCAGTTGTCCTATTAATTAGTCCTATCTTATGATGGGACATACAGATTTTGCAGCTTGAAATCACTGCTAAAATGATAGTTCAGACTAACAGTAGCTCTGGCTGCATCCAAACAGTCTCAAACAGGCGGCCTTTTTCCTTTCCTCCACACTTTTCCTTCACATCCTGAGTAAATGTAAGGCGGCTCAAGGGAAAGTTGCAGGGAGATTTTAAAGGCAGGCGACAAGTTTGTCTCCCCCCAGAGCACTGATGCTGTCATCGATAGTCTGAAGTTGGTCAGGTATCTCACTCACTGTTTCCTAAAGTACTGCTCGATTTATAATTGTTCACGTAGGGTGTACAGAATAATGAAGAAGTGATCAACATCAGACATAGCCATTATCCTCACTGATCAACACAACTTCTGGAAACCACAGAGCGATAAATCTCAAGGGGAAGATCTCAGTTCGCTTATTTGATATTTCCTTGCTCCTTGACCCTCGCATGAACTGGAAGTTGTTCTGGATCAACAGTGGGCTCCAAAATCACTGGCACCCTTGTCTAGCAATGCACAAACAACACAAAAAAATGATATATAATCGATAGATAATCTTCTTTTAGCCAATACCTGATTTATGAATGTCTATGACCATCTGCCTCTTTTGAATTGACAGTTTTTTTGTTTTCTTCATGGTGCTGGATGACAAAAGGATGCAGCATGTGTGTTACCTGATTTTTATGCCCTATTGAAACAGGAGGAGATGTAATGGCTCAATATAGTTCTTTAACACTTAGATAAAACTTAAATAAGTGGAATTTAATACCTGGTTTAATTTTGGTAGATGTAATTCATAATAATTTTTATGGGTGCCATTAATTGTGAAACCTTGATTCAGTAAGTAAATGATTTTGATTGGAACATTAATATCATATAGTATTTCTCCCGTTATTTAAATTTTCTTTATAAATAGAATTTCTTTAAGCATTGTTTGTGTATTGTCAGTCTGGGGTGCCAGTAATTATGCAGCCCGTGTATATTTCGCAAGCTGTCCCAAAGCTCTTTATCCTGCTTTGAAGAGTGAGGACAGTGCTCTGAGGAGCCATGAGTGAGGAAACGCAAGAGCAACCATCTCAGAAGACTTTTAGCTGGAAGCCATGACGCCAATGATTTAACTGATCAAATTGGGCCTGAATATAAATTCAACGCAATGATTAAATATAAAATGTGATGAAATAATCAAAAGTAAATTTTAAAAAATCAATAATCAAGATGTGTTGAAAATAATTTAGAATAATAATTAGCAGAGCCAATAATGTGGCCTTAGTAATAATAAATTGATAGAACCAAAATCCTGACTGTAGAAAAAGCAAATGTTGCAGTAGTTTTCCCCAGTAGTGAGGCAACTTTTAAAAGGTTGAAAACAGGGGGAAGTGAACTTCTGTTGAATTTTGGTTCTAATTTTCTGCAGTTTCACCATTAAATCTGCATGCAAAAGTGATGAGTGAATGTATTTTCTGAGGTCGATTCAGTGACGTTAACGTTGACGTATTGACACTGATTAAAGATTGATTAAATGGCTGAGAATCACAAGCCTTTGAGTTCCAGTCATCTGGGGCACAAAACATCTTAATCTCCGTTCTGAAACAATATCAATCCCGTCTGTTTCTTTGTATTTTTAAGTACCCTTTTCTTGAAATTCTAAAACTAAATAGCTTTCCATAGTCAGTGGCCACTGCTTCAACAAGAATGTTCAGTTGTCAAACGTATTTCATTAGTAAGAGCGCTTATTCGACAGGGCTAGGCCTACATTTCATGCCGCATTTCCCCTTTGTAATATGAAAACGGGAATTGAGGAACCCGTTTTAGGTTGACGTTAGTGATAGTTCTTAGATAAGTTGTCACTTTTTTTCAACTACTTAATGAGAAAGTTCCTCCGAAATGAACGCGGAAAATATAAGGAGAGGATCAATCCTGCCGCGTCCATTCAGAACACAATCATTCAATAATGATTATAACCCAAGTGAGAATTTCTTTAGAGGGAGTGCGAAGTGTATATTTAGAGGGAGTGTATATTGCCAATGTAATCAATCATATCATTTCGCAGTTCTCGGAAGCTCCTCAGACGTTTGGCAAATCTGACGGCTCAGTCGGCTATAATACGCGGTGCCGGAATTGTCACTCCAAAGTCCATAGCACCACCCACGCCCTATTCTTCCACTTCTATATCATTCAATACATCACCAAAATAAATATTACCATGCTGCGCCCCGCGCCGGTTGTAATCATTCAACGTCTAATGTAAATGTCTATTACCTTGTCAAATAGTATAGAAGTCAAGCATCCAACTCTTCTCGATCATTCCTTTGAGTAGCCTCTATCAACAATCGCTTCATACATAGCGCATTTGTCCATTTGCGAAAAACGCATAATTTAAACATCTCAGTTCCAACGGTTACTCTGTAGGAGGGCTATTACTGTCATGTTACGACAGTTATTTTATTGACAAAGTTTGCTAGGGAAAGCCACTAAACGTTGGCTGCTTCGCCAACTGTCTATAAACAGTTCCGTGGGCAAGATTTTACAAAACGTGATAATACGATTTAGATAAGCATGTTAGCTTCAGAAGACAGCAGTAATTGGCCTAAGCCGTCGTTGCAAGTCAGCATATCAACTTGCATTTGAGATATTAATCCTGATCTCTGATAGCAAAAGAGAGAATGGGCCAGGTTGGAAAGCAATCACAAATAATTACCGATTCGAGTTTCCCGTCGCCTGTCTTACTGCAACAGAATTCATCATCACACACCCTGTTCTCTGAGAGTAACAAACATTCTAAAGTCAAAATTGCTGAGTACATATATAAGTCTTATTTTACTATTTCAGCAAAGCAGACGAGAGAGCCGTCAGAATTAACTGACGTTACTCATTTTAAGGTGAGATTATTCAGGAATTACAGCGCACGAGTGGAGTAGACAGGCTGACTCCTTACACAATAAGGTTTATAGAGTCACCCCTCCTCTCTGTCAAAGATGTCTGCACCCCTGACTTGGGCTGCGTTTCCTAGGCGGAGTTGCAAACCAAGTTAGCATCTTGCATAGTTTGTCCATGCAGCCAATGGTTCCAACTATATAAGTAAGCATTTGTGCTTTCGGGAAACGCACTCCTGAGAACAAACGTTATTTTACGACAACAAGCGATTTTTTTCGTTGTGAGACCATTAGCCATACCGCCGCCTTGAAAACAGTAACGTTATATGAGAAATATAGGGAGCGGGAATGTTTTTTTCTTTTCTTAAGAATTCTTAATATTGTTTTTTCTTCCCCGCACCCGTTTACCTTTGACTTCTATTCTCCCCTCCGACCCCACAACACGCAACTTAGTTTGATACGTTACCTAAATTTAGTTGCAGTTCCTTCACTCAGTCTATTCGCTTTAATGCTGAAGTTGCAACATTGTCATGTTTTTGATTCAGTTTGGTCAGAGCCGTTGAAAAAGGGAGTTACGGCACTTCTATAGACTCCTGTAGGAATCGAGGAAGGCGGAAGTAATGCGTGTCATGGGGCAAGCGATGGTTCCAAACTGAATAGTTCTTGCACTGATCCCATTCATTTTCAGTGTTTCTCATGGATGCTCGCCGGTCAATTTATGAAATGACAACATTTTTCGACATGTTAACTGACCGTTCACGAATCTAGTCGATAGCGTTACTTTATGTAGCCAGCTTAGTTAAAGTTTGTCGCACGATAATAGCCAGGTAAGTTCTAATTCCAGTTAACTAATATGAACATCTTTAACGCTAGCAAACATAGCGCCGTGTCTATTGGTCTTGCTAAATGTACCTCAAATTCACTACGGTGGTTCATGTTCGTTGACTTACAGAATTTATTTTCGGATATCAGATTTATTGCTAAAATTAACCAGCTACTCTTCGTTACGACCATATTAGTTCACTTTAATCTGAATGATGGCTTGCTCACCTTGGTACCTTAACATTGTTAGCGTGTATCTAGAAAAGTTGTTCCTTGGTTAATTATGCCAATGGCTAAACATATCATTTATTACACTGGTTTCCAAAACTACAATTGAAGTTGTGACTGGAATGAAATCCAGCATACACCGGGGGGACAGGACTGAGTTTGGGAACCACTGGTAGATTTGACTGAATATCAGTGACAGCTGATGAGACCAGCTGCACAAATGCGGGCGATCGCAGTAAAAGGAATCAGTGTGGATATTTTTCCTTACTTCACCTCTTTCTGTTTAAGAGCTTACGTGAAACCATGGGAGACTGACTTTGACGACCTAGCAAGCCAGCTATCAACAGAGTTTTTTTCGAAGACTGGGCATTCAGGAAAAACGTACTACTACTTCTTCTTCTTTTAGTTTTATGGCGGATGGCACTTATGTCTTACATTGGTGTATACCGCCACCAACTGTACTGAATTGCGTGCTGTATTTTAATTATGTGCTTTACTTCAAAAGAAAAAAAAACTCACTTAATCCTATCACATATCCTTCTCTCCTTAAAATATTTCACCAAACTTTCTGTCTCCTTGCTTTTCTAAAGTCTGACCGCCACCGAATCCTGTTTTCAAAATTCTCTGTATATCTTCCCTCTTGACATCTAATGCACCCAAAATATCTCTTGCTGCATCTACCACCATCGTAATTCTCTACCTCACAAGCACAGTTTAGGACCATTGAAATGAAAGCTGAAAAACCTCTTCTGCCCATCCTAATTTCATCTTCCTTGAACTCCTTTTGTTTCTTATCCACTGGCTGTACTCTGGCCTGCTTTTTCCCCACCATTTCTTTTTTTACTCATGACTCTTTTAGTTGCTTCTGCATATGATATATTTCCCTGTGCTCTTGTCCTTTCCACCTCTCTTTCCATTTTCCTTCTTTCACACTGCACTGACCCCATCTCATGATTTCCCCCCACAGTGAAAACATGCTTTTGCCAAAATACATTCATCTTCTATACATCCCTCCTGTCCACACCGTCTACACCTGAGCATTTCTTTTTTACAGACAGCCGCCACATGTCCGTACTCCTGACACCGGAAGAAAAACTTACTTGCCCTCTCTCTGGATATAATAATAAAAATGAATAAAATGAATAACTGAATATTCACTGAATAAAAATGTTTTGTGATTAAATTTTGTTGCCCTTTTCAAAACTAGAAGTACTCACTGTGCAGTAAAATGGTCTATATCGGTGTTTTACTATTATTTATGATGTTTTTGGACTAATATTACGGTACATTAATATGTTTGTTGCATTTTACAGTTGTACCCTCCAATATCTCTAAAATCATTATCGCATGAAACAAAATCCTTGTTTAAAGGGTTAATATTGTATACAATGGAACTGGTATCTAGTGCTAAATCAAGCCTGCTCTTGAAAACTCCCAAGGCTTCTGCCTCAACAACATGGTCAGGCAAGCTATTCCGCACTGAGATTACTCTCTGCGTGAAAAAATATTTCGTAATATCAGTGCTAAATTTACTCTTGGCTAACTTCCATTTGCGACCCCGAGTTCTACTAACAAAACTTTGACAAAGTAATCCCACATTATTCACTTTGTTAATCCCTTTAACATATTTAAAGACCTTAATAAGATCATACCTAAGTCTCCTTTTCCAAGACTAAAAAGATTAAGGATCTTCAGCCTCTCCTCATAGCTTTCATCTTTTATACCTGGAATTAACTTTGTGTCTCTTCTCTGAACTTTTCTCTACAGCCTCTATATCTTTCTTTAAGTATGGTACCCAGAACTGTACAGAATACTCCAGATGTGGTCTGACAAATGTGTTGTACAAGAGAAGTATGACCTCCGTCGATTTATACTCAATACTTTTGGCTAAATATCCCAGCATCCTGTTGGCCTTTTTAAGAGTGAATGCACGCAAAAATCAAGCAAAATGGCAAAGTCGTGGCCACAGTTAAAAAATCAATCTTCTCTAATTTTGAGATTGGTGAGTTTTGAAGGGTTCTGGGGTTTATTTATAAATTCTAGCCGCATTTTGTGAGAAAAACGGGATTTTAGAATTTCGCTGGTCCTTGACAAGAAATTTGGGTCAAATACACCAGCCTGAAAAACTCGCTTTCTGAAGCCAAAGAATGCTTTCTCCTCACTTAAAAACACCTAATTTGCACAAAACAGACATCAAACAATTAATCTATGACAGATTTCCGGTTTCAGAGGATTTTCGTGACAGCTAATTAGTGCATTCTCGTGGAGTCAAATAACAACAAGGTAGTTTACTGTGAAATCTAGAATAGCTCTAGCACTGGGGGCGTTGATTTTCATTGCTTCAAAATCAGGATTTACAACCCTGAAACATGATATTTCAAATATGTCAAATCATTTTTTTTGGCTTCTTAAGCGAGCGCCTTAGAAACTGCTCGGGAACCTTGCCCAATTCTGTCAAATTTGCTTGGTGAGTGACCGTTTACTTGACCTTTTTGTTTTGTAGCGAGGCACGAAATCCCCAATAAAACACAGTAACAATACTGTGAAATACAATGATAATACAACCCCAATTCCCAAATAGTTGGGACAAAGTGTAAATTGTGGATAAAATCAAAATGCAATGACTTTCAGATCACATGAGCCAATGTTATTTACAATTGAACATAGATAACATTTCAAATGTTGAAACTGAGACATTTTACATTGTTATTCACAAAATGAACTTATTTCAAATTTTCTGGCTGCAACAGGTCTCAAAAAATTTGGGACATAGGCAAAAAAGGGCTGAAAAAGCAATTTATATATAAAAGAATCAGCTGCAAGAAAAGAACATTAAGCAAGTAATTACATTAACTGGAATCAGGTGTGTAACATAATTGGCTATAAAAGGGATGTCTTAGAGAGGCTGAGTCTCTCAGAAGTAAAGATGGCCAAAGGCTCTCAAACCTGTGAAGGCTTGAGTAAAAAAAATTGTGGAATACTTTAAAAACAATGTTCCTCAACGTCAAATTGCAAAGGCTTTGAAGGTCTCATCATCGACAGTGCATAACATTATCAAAAGATTCAGAGAAACTGGAAAAATCTCTGTGCATAAAGGACAAGGCCGAAGACCTTAACTGGATGCCCGTGATCTTCGGGCCCTCAGACGCCACTGCATCACTCACCGGCATGATTCTGTCATTGACATTACTAAATGGGCCTAGGAATACTTCAAGAAACCACTGTCTGTAAGTACAGTCTGCCGTGCCATCCACAGATGCCACCTAAAACTCTATCATGCAAAAAGGAAGCCATTGTTCAGCATGATCCAGAAGTGCCGCCGTGTTCTGTGGGCCAAGGCATATTTAAAATGGACTGTAGCAAAGTGTCCTGTGGTCAGACGAGTCCAAATTTGACATTCGTTTTGGAAATCATGAGCATCGTGTCCTCCGGGCTAAAGAGGAGAAAGACCACCCCTCCTGTTATCAGCGTTCAGTTCAAAAGCCAGCATCTCTGATGGTATGGGGATGCATTTGCGCATATGGTGTGGGAAACTTGCATGTTTTAAAAAGCACCATGAATGCTGAAAGGTATATAAAGGTTTTAGAGCAACATATGCTCCCCTCCAGACGACATCTATTCCAGGGAAGGCCTTGTGTATTTCAGCAGGACAATGCAAAACCACATACTGCAGCTATTACAACAGCATGGCTTCATAGTAGAAGAGTCCGTGTGCTGAACTGGCCTGCCTACAATCCTGATCTTTCACCGATTGAAAACATTAGGCGCATAATTAAATGGAAAGTCCGTCAAAGGAGACCCAAAACTCTCCAGCAGCTGAAAGCCTGTATTAAACAAGAGTGGGATCAAATTCCAATTGCTAAACTCAAGAAACCTGTCTCCTCAATGCCCCGACGCCTCCACTCTGTGTTAAAAAGAAGAGGGGATGCTACACCATGGTAAACAGGCCCCTGTCCCAGCTTTTTTGAGACCTGTAGCAGCCATCAAATTTGAAATAAGCTTATTTTATGGATAAAATGGCAAAATTTCTCAGTTTCAACATTTGCTATGTTGTCTCTGTTCTATTGTGAATAAAATACTGGCTGGTGTGATTTGAAAGTCATTGCGTTTTGATTTTATTCACAATTCACACTTTTTCTCAACTATTTCAGAATTGGAGTTGTACATGAAAACTGAGCAGAAATATGAATAGCCTTCTACATACTCAATTTACGCTTTGTCCCAACTATTTCGGAGCATACACCATTTCTAGCGAATGAAACAATTGTGCGATACATGTCACGCAAGGGTTGAAAATTGACAGGCTTATTTGACAGCCCGCCATACAATCGAGCTCGGCTGTTCGGTTCACATTGAGACTCGATCATTTCGGGATTCATCGCAGAGCACTTTCAGGAGTTCAATAAGGAACTAGATTCCAGAGGTTCTAATTATGAAAATAGCAGTGGATCGTTTGTGTCTGGTGGTGGTTTTTGAGATTTCCTGCGTTATGAAATACTGCTGCTGGACATGTGAATAATGCATAACGAACCCTTCGTCCTGGTATTTTGAACGCAAAAGAATGCCTAAGCAGAGCATGAATCTGTCCAGAATTGCCCGGTAAGTGACCACTCTCGGAAAATAAGTCAAACCAAACTATTATCTTTGTATTTCATAGTATTGTTATTGTGTTGTATTGGGGATTTCGCGCTTCGCTTCAAAAAAAAAAGGGTCAAGTAAACCGTCCCTCACCAAGCAAATTTGACAGAATTAGGGCGGGTCCGTGGGCAATTTCTAAGGCGCTCGCTTAAAATGCCAAAAAAATGATTTGATATATTTGAAATATCATGTTTCAAGGTTGTACATCCTGATTTTGAAGCAATGAAAATCACTGCCCCCAGTGCGAGAGCCATTGTAGTTTTCACGGTAAACCACCTTGTTGTTATTTGACTCCACGAGAATGCACTAAGCTGTCACGAAAATCCTCTAAAACCGGAAATCTGTCATAGATTAATTGTTTGATGTCTGTTTTGTGCAAATTAGGTATTTTTAAGTGAGGAAAATGCGTTGTTTGGCTTCAGAAAGCAAGTTTTTCAGGCTAGTGTATTTGACCCAAATTTCTTGTCACGGACCGGCGAAATTTGGTACAGAAGGGCAACCTCAGATGTGTATGCTACCCTTTATAAAGCATTGGTACGGACGGGCGACCCCGGATGTGTATGCTACCCTTTATAAAGCATTGGTACGGAAGGGCGACCCGGATGTGTATGCTACCCTTTTATAAAGCATTGGTACGGAAGGGGCGACCCGGATATGTATGCTACCCTTTATAAAGCATTGAATGCGGAAGGCGACCCGATTGTATACGCTACCCTTTATAAAGCATTGGTAATGCGGAAGGGCGACCCGGATGTGTATGCTACCCTTTATAAAGCATTGGTACGGAAGAAGGGCGCCCCGGATGTGTATGCTACCCTTTATAAAGCATTGGTGCGGAAGGGCGACCCCGGATATGTATGCTACCCTTTATAAAGCATTGGTACGGAAGGGCGACCCCGATTGTGTACGCTACCCTTTATAAAGCATTGGTACGGAAGGGCGACCCCGGATGTGTATGCTACCCTTTATAAAGCATTGGTACGGAAGGGCGACCCGGATGTGTATGCTACCCTTTATAAAGCATTGGTACGGAAGGGCGACCCGATTGTGTATGCTACCCTTTATAAAGCATTGGTAACGAAGGGCGACCCGGATGTGTATGCTACCCTTTATAAAGCATTGAAACGGACGGGCGACCCGGATGTGTATGCTACCCTTTATAAAGCATTGGTACGGAAGGGCGACCCCAGATGTGTATGCTACCCTTTATAAAGCATTGGTACGGAAGGGCGACCCGGATGTGTATGCTACCCTTTATAAAGCATTGGTGCGGAAGGGTGACCCCGGATGTGTATGCTACCCTTTATAAAGCATTGGTACGGAGGGCGCCCCGGATGTGTATGCTACCCTTTATAAAGCATTGGTACGGAAGGGCGACCCGGATGTGTATGCTACCCTTTATAAAGCATTAGTGCGGAAGGGCGACCCGGATGTGTATGCTACCCTTTATAAAGCATTAATGCGGAAGGGCGACCCGGATTTGTATGCTACCCTTTATAAAGCATTGGTACGGAAGGGCGACCCTGGATGTGTACGCTATCCTTTATAAAGCATTGGTACGGAAGGGCGACCCTGAATGTGTATGCTACCCTTTATAAAGCATTGGTACTGAAGGGCGACCCCGGATGTGTATGCTACCCTTTATAAAGCATTGGTACAGAAGGGCGACCCCGGATTTGTATGCTACCCTTTATAAAGCATTGGTACGGAAGGGCGACCCCGAGTTTGTATGCTACCCTTTATAAAGCTTTTGGTACGGAAGGGCGACCCGGATTTGTATGCTACCCTTTATAAAGCTTTGTACGGAAGGGCGACCCTGGATGTGTACGCTATCCTTTATAAAGCATTGGTACGGAAGGGCGACCCGGATGTGTATGCTACCCTTTATAAAGCATTGGTACGGAAGGCGACCCGGATGTGTATGCTACCTTTTATAAAGCATTGGTACGGAAGGGCGACCCCGGATGTGTATGCTACCCTTTATAAAGCATTTGTACGGAAAGGCGACCCCGGATGTGTATGCTACCCCTTGTAAAGCATTGGTACGGAAGGGCGACCCCGGATGTGTATGCTACCCCTTATAAAGCATTGGTACGGACGGGCGACCCCGGATGTGTATGCTACCCTTTATAAAGCATTGGTACGGAAGGGTGACCCCGGATGTGTATGCTACCCTTTATAATGCATTGGTACGGAAGGGCGACCCCGAATGTTTATGCTATCCTTCTTAAAGCATTGGTAGGGAAGGGCGACCCCGGATGTGTATGCTACCCTTATAAAGCATTGGTACGGACGGGCGACCCCGGATGTGTATGCTACCCTTTATAAAGCATTGGTACGGAAGGGTGACCCCGGATGTGTATGCTACCCTTTATAATGCATTGGTACGGAAGGGCGACCCCGAATGTTTATGCTATCCTTCTTAAAGCATTGGTAGGGAAGGGCGACCCCGGATGTGTATGCTACCCTTTATAAAGCATTGGTATGGAAGGGCGACCCCAAATGTTTATGCTACCCCTTATAAAGCATTGGTAGGGAAGGGCGACCCCGGATGTGTATGCTGCCCTTTATAAAGCATTGGTACGGAAGGGCAACCCCGGATGTGTATGCTACCCTTTATAAAGCATTTGCGGAAGGGCAACCTCAGATGTGTATGCTACCCTTTATAAAGCATTGGCGGAACCTCAGATGTGTATGCTACCCTTTATAAAGCATTGGTACGGAAGGGCTTAACCCGGATGTGTATGCTACCCTTTATAAAGCATTGGACCCCGGAAGGCTACCCTTTATAAAGCCGGAAGGGCGGATGTTGTGTATGCTACCCTTTATAAAGCATTGGTGCAGAAGGGCGGATGTGTACCCGGATGTGTATGCTACCCTTTATAAAGCATTGGTACGGAAGGGCGGAACCCCGGATGTGTATATGCTACCCTTTATAAAGCATTGGTACGGAAGGGCAACCCCGGATGTGTATGCTACCCTTTATAAAGCATTGGTATGGAAGGGCAACCCCGGATGTGTATGCTACCCTTTATAAAGCATTGCTACGGAAGGGCGACCCCGGATGTGTTTGCTGCCCTTTATAAAGCATTGGTACGGAAGGGCAACCCCGGATGTGTATGCTACCTTTTATAAAGCATTGGTAATGCGAAGGGCAACCCGGATGTGTATGCTACCCTTTATAAAGCATTGGTGCGGAAGGGCAACCCGGATGTGTATGCTACCTACCCCTTATAAAGCATTGGTGCGGAAGGGCGACCCGGATGTGTATGCTACCCTTTATAAAGCATTGGTATGGAAGGGCGACCCCGGATGTGTATGCTACCCTTTATAAAGCATTGGTACGGAAGGGCGACCCGATGTGTATGCTACCCTTTATAAAGCATTGGTAGGGAAGGGCGACCCCGGATGTGTATGCTACCCTTATAAAGCATTGGTACGACGGGCGACCGGGATGTATGCTACCCTTTATAAAGCATTGGTGCGGAAGGGTGACCCCGGATGTGTATGCTACCCTTTATAATTGCATTTATCCCGGAAGTATATCCTTTATAAAGCATGTTTATGCTACCCTTTATAAAAGCATTGTACGGAAGGGCAACCCGGATGTGTATGCTACCCTTTATAAAGCATTGGTACGGAAGGGCAACCCCGGATGTTTATGCTACCCTTTATAAAGCATTGGCGGAAAAACCCGGATGTGTATGCTACCCTTTATAAAGCATTGGTACGGAAGGGCGACCCGGATGTGTATGCTACCCTTTATAAAGCATTGGTACGGAAGGGCAACCCGGATGTGTATGCTACCCTTTATAAAGCATTGGTAAGAAGGGCGACCCCGGATGTGTATGCTACCTTTATAAAGCATTGGTGCGGAAGGGCAACCTCGGATGTGTATGCTGCCCTTTATAAAGCATTGGTACGGAAGGGCAACCCCGGATGTGTGTGCTACCCTTTATAAAGCATTGGTACGGAAGGGCGACCCGGGATGTATGCTGCCCTTTATAAAGCATTGGTGCGGAAGGGCAACCCCGGATGTGTATGCTACCCTTTATAAAGCATTACGAAGGGGACCTCGGATGTGTATGCTACCCTTTATAAAGCATTGTGTATGCGGAAGGGCGACCCGGATGTGTATGCTACCCTTTATAAAGCATTGGTACGGAAGGGCAACCCCGGATGTGTATGCTACCCTTTATAAAGCATTGGTACGGAAGGGCGACCCTGGATGTGTATGCTACCCTTTATAAAGCATTGGTGCGGAAGGGCGACCCCGGATGTGTATGCTACCCTTTATAAAGCATTGGTACGGAAGGGCAACCCGGATGTGGATACCCTTTATAAAGCATTGCGGAAGGGCGACCCGGATGTTTACCCTTTATAAAAGCATTGGTACGGAAGGGCAAACCCGGATGTGTATGCTACCCTTTATAAAGCATTGGTGCGGAAGGGCGACCCGGATGTGTATGCTACCCTTTATAAAGCATTGGTAGGGAAGGGCGCAACCCGGATGTGTATGCTACCCTTTATAAAGCATTGGTGCGGAAGGGCGACCCGGATGTGTATGCTACCCTTTATAAAGCATTGGTATGAAGGGGCAACCCGGATGTGTATGCTACCCTTTATAAAGCATTGGTAGGGAAGGGCAACCCGGATGTGTGCTGCTTTATAAAGCCCTTTATAAAGCATTGTGCACGGAAGGGCAACCCGGATGTGTATGCTACCCTTTATAAAGCATTGGTACGGAAGGGCAACCCCGGATGTATGCTACCCTTTATAAAGCATTGGTGCGGAAGGGCAACCCCGGATGTGTATGCTACCCTTTATAAAGCATTGGTGCGGAAGGGCAACCCGGATGTGTATGCTACCCTTTATAAAGCATTGGTGCGGAAGGGCGACCCGGATGTGTATGCTACCCTTTATAAAGCCCTTTATAAAGCATTGGTGCGGAAGGGCAAACCCGGATGTGTATGCTACCCTTTATAAAGCATTGGTGCGGAAGGGCGACCCCGGATTGTGTATGCTACCCTTTATAAAGCATTGGTGCGGAAGGGCGACCCGGATGTGTATGCTACCCTTTATAAAGCATTGGTACGAAGGGCGACCCGGATGGATATGTATACTACTTTATAAAGCATTGGTACGGAAGGGCGACCCGGATGTGTATGCTACCCTTTATAAAGCATTGGTGCGGAAGGCGACCCGGATGTGTATGCTACCCTTTATAAAGCATTGGTACGGAAGGGCGACCCGGATGTGTATGCTACCCTTTATAAAGCATTGGTACGGAAGGGCAACCCGGATGTGTATGCTACCCTTTATAAAGCATTGGCGGAAGGGCGACCCCGGATGTGTATGCTACCCTTTATAAAGCATTGGTAGGGAAGGGCGACCCCGGTTGTGTATGCTACCCTTTATAAAGCATTGTAATGAAGGAAGATGTATGCTACCCTTTATAAAGCCCGGATGTGTACGCTACCCTTTATAAAGCATTAAAACGGAAGTACGACCCGGATGTGTACGCTACCCTTTATAAAGCATTTGTACGGAAGGGCGACCCGGATGTGTACGCTACCCTTAATAAAGCATTGGTACGGAAGGGCGACCCCGGATGTGCATGGTACCCTTTATAAAGCATTGGTGCGGAAGGGCGACCCGGATGTGCATGCTACCCTTTATAAAAGGTGCGCGAGCGCGTGTGTGCAAGTTAGCCGGCTGCACGAGATTCGAAAAATTATTACGAGAATCTTGCTCAAGTTGCGCGATAAGTCCTCCAAACCATGCGATAGCTGCAGGATCTTGGGTTTGGAGGGCTTATCGCGCAACTTCAGCAAGATTCTCGCAGAATTTTTTCGGGAATCTCCCAGAGCCGATTTACTTGCAGACGCTTTAACCTTCCAAAGCATTGGTTCGGAAAGGCGACCCCAGATGTGCATGCTACCCTTTATAAAGCATTGGTGCGGAAGGGCAACCCTGGATGTGCATGCTACCCTTTATAAAGCATTGGTGCGGAAGGGCAACCCTGGATGTGCATGCTACTCTTTATAAAGCATTGGTACGGAGCAAATTAGAATATTGCTCGACAGTGTGGGACACACATACTGAAAGAGATCTGGAGTCACTGGAAAAGTTCAGATGTTTCAAGTGCCATATCCTTGGCTCAGGTCATACTTCTGTTGAAAGGTTAAATAAGCTAAATTTACTTCCTCTTTCATTTAGGAGATTAATGGATGATTTGTCATTTTTTCGCAATTGTTTGTATAAAAAATATGATTTAGACCTGAATACCTTCTTAACTGCCAGAATTTATACCGTTCAGGCGGTGAGTGATACATGTCTGTTAGATATTTGACTGAATTTTTTTCCAGTGGAAGGCCTTTGGGTAGACAGGAAAATCCCAAATTTTCAGGTTCCAAAAGTGAACGGTTTGGTTGCTAGGGCCTCCAGAAGGGTCACCCTCTGGAGGGCCAAAATTGAACTTTTAAGAAAAATAGGTGTTTGAGTTGAAATATCTCAGTGCGCCCTCAATAGCCCAGCTTCATTTTCGCTGATGTCAATCTGTGTTGGGAGGAGTTTTGGAAAATCATGTAATTTTGTTGGGCTGTTGAGGGCGCCACCTATAGGGGGCGCTTGAAAACACCACTTTGAGCCCAAGTAGCACTTACGTTTGAGGCATTCCTTGCCTGCGCCCTCACTAGCCCAAGCTTGTTTATGCATGATCTAATTCTATAACAGTGCCTTGTGCTATTCCACTTGAAATTGTAGTGGGATGATGAGGGCGCGGAATTATATGTGGCACTCAAGTCAGTGAAAATGCAAGAATAAGGGTATTCTGTGGCTATAGATCTCCATGCGCCCCCGTCAGATTTGAATGAAATTTGTTCTGTTTGATAGCCCTACATGTCCACTATATGTACCAAAAAGGTGGAAGTGGGGTCCAACTGTATGAACCCCTTTTTGACCATCCCAGTAAGGCAAGGTTTCAAACGCGAATTAGTACAATATATGGTCTATGGATTGAATAAAGGGATGAAGGCAACAAGGCATGATGGAAAGGTAACCAACTGAAGGTGCACACATCTGGCCCTTGGCCAAGGGTTATTTCATTAGCTGGAGGGCCTGAAATAAAAATCTATTCATCCAACTGAGCAGCAGTGAGACTGGGACAGGAAAAGCAATACATGTAACTGCACACGTGGGTGGGCCCAGGACGGGGGATCAGATAGAACCCTCTGCTGAGCAGAAGGTGGAAAAGATCATCAAAAAGGAGTCACCAGATTTTCTCATTCACATCTGTAAGCATCAAGCTGTTGCACTGTGTACTTTCAGTTTCACCTGACAATGTGCACAATTTTTACTTTCTAACTCTTGACTCGTTTCATGTTTTCTGTCGTTATCTCCAAAAAATAACAGACTAGGGGGGAAAACCAAGTGTCTGACATCATACTTTCACCTGAGTTTTCTCTAACAAAGTAGGGATGATGGAGATAATGAGTGATTTATTTTCCTGAAATTAGCATGACAAAAGAAGTAAACAATTTTTTTTTTAAATTTATTCATGAGCGGTTAAGCGTGCAATCCGTCCGGCCCCGCCTCCAATCTTCTAAACATTCCGAAGGAAGTCAGCAGAAGGCCGGACCCTCTCCATTGGTTCAGAAGAGAGCTTTAAATTGCTGATTGCTCCACTAAAAATCATCCATTGGCATTGAATTCAAACTGACACCTATGCTGACTTATGTACCGTAACAGCACTACATAGACAAGCGTATGGAATGGTCATTTCAGAATGATGGTCAAAAAGGGTTAATACAGTTGAACCCCACATCAATCTTTTTGGTACACATAGTGGACATGTAGTGCTATCAAATAAAACAAATTTCATTCAAATCTGATGGGGGCGCATGGAGATCTACAGCCGCACAATACCCCTATTTTTGCATTTTCACCGACTTGAGCGCCACCTATAGTTCCGCGCCCTCACCATCCCACTACAATTTCAAGTGGACTAATACAAGCCACTATTATAGAATCAAGTCATGCAAAAACAAGCTTGGGCTAATGAGGGCGCAAGCAAGGAATGCCTCAAACGTGACTGCTACTTTGGTCCAAGATGGCGTTTTCAAGTGTCCCCTATAGGTGGCGCCCTCAACAGCCCACCAAAATTTCATAATTTTCCAAAACTCCTCCTAATATAGACTGACAACAGTAAAAATGAAGCTGGGCTATTGAGGGCGCACTGAGATATTTCAACTCAAAAACCTATTTTTCTTAAAAGTTCAATTTTGGCCCTCTGGAAGGTGACCCTTCTCGAGACCATAAAAACCAAACCGTCGACTTCTCGAACCTGAAAACCTGGAATTTTCCAATTTACTAATAGATCTTACACCAAAAGAAATTTCAGGCCATTTACTATTACACATATATCAACCCCTAATAGAAATCCGCCTGACCGTTATAAATTCTGGCAGTTAAGTCCAGTGGTCCGAGGTGATGATCCGCTCAAATTTAAAGGTCCATTTTTTCGTACGGAGCTGTGTGGTGCTCGTAATTTTAATAGGGCTTGCAGGCTATGGAATGGTATTCCATTGCCTGTTAGGGCCACCTTCTCCTTGAAGTCTTTTAAAAATCAGATATTTGAAATGTATAAATTAAGAGTTGATTCTGTTGATCTGTCCCATTCTTGTAACCTGTTTACTTATGGTCGTTGCTCAAGATGTAGGCCTGCCTAAATGTGACTTTTATAGGATTTTATGCATTATGATTTCATGATTTTGGGAGCCACTGATACAGGTTTTATCCTTTGTGGTTACCCCTTGGATACAACTCTCTGTATTGAACCTGAACTTATTTTATATTGTGTCGATTTTTGTTTCCATGTTTTTCATTGTGAACTTAATGTTATATTTAAATTAATTGTTGTATCCATAAAGCTAAATCAATAAATAAAATAAATATATGATGTCATAAGCCCTGCTCTGATCATAGGTCTTGGTGGCCTCTTCAAAAGAATTCCAGAAGGTTTGTCAGGCATGACCTTCCCTTACGGAAACCATGTTGGCTATCCTTCAAGATATTGTTACATTCAAGAAATAATTCCAGCTCGTCTTTTATGATAGATTCCAGCATTTTGCATGCAATGCAAGTTAAACTGACTGGCCTGTAATTTCCTGGCTCAGTACAGTCCCCTTTCTTATATATTAGTCTTATATTGCCCTGCTTCCAATCATTTGGTATTTCTCCAGTTTCTAAAGACCGTCTAAAAATAGCTGAGAGTAGTTTAGAGATGATCTCACCAACTTCCCTGCGCACTCTAGGATATAAGCCATCGGGAGCCGCCGCCTTATCTGCCTTTAGTTTGTGCAACTTGTCTAATACTTCATTATCCCTAACCTCAATTTCTGCTAAATAATTCTGAGCACTTGAAATGCCCTCTGGCCTAATAAAAATCTGTTCTGGGGTAAAATTCTCAACAAAGTAACTGTTTAAGGTATCCGCAATATCCTTATTATCATATAGCAGTGATCCATCTTTATTCTTTATCCACTTAACCTCCTCTTTGACTTTCCTCTTTCTGCTACAGTACCAAAAAAAAAAAAGCGGTAAGAATTAGTTTTTGCCCCCTCCACAATTTGCCTTTCATACAGTGTTCTCGCATTCCTCAGCTCTTTTTTGACCACAGCCCGGATTTTACAGTATTCAGCCCTAGTATTCTCATTACTGTCCTGTGTACATCTTAAAAAGATTCCTCTTTTCCCCAAAACTCTTATGAATAGCTTTGGTCATCCACTGAGGATTCTGCTTTTTCAACTTACTTTTGCACAGCTAAAAGTAAAAGTAAAGTAAAACCCCCTTGAATCTACCCCACATCTCATTTTCAGACTTACAATTAAGGAGTGTCTTCCATTTTATTTCTCTTAGATAGGAGTGCATCCTGTCAAAGTTTGCTCGGCTAAAATTGAAAATTTTGTTTTTGAAGACAACTTTTAACTTGCCATGAAATATCAAAATTAACAGTAGAATTATCATGAGTCCCAAGTGGCTCTAATAGCTCTTGATTGCAAATTCTATCAGTGTCATTACAGAGCACTAAATCTAAAATTGCTCTCCTTCTTGCAGGGTTACTTTTATTCTGCTCCAAAAATTGTCATTTATAACATCAATAAATTCTTCTTCACCTTTACCCTGTCCTAATACCATTTCCCAAATCGATGGCAGGATAATTGAAGTCACCCACAATAATAGTCCCACCTCCTTTACAAGCTTGGCTCACCTTTTTAAAGAGCATTGCATTTATAATATTGTCTATAGCTTGCGGTCGATCGCACGTGCCCATGTTTAGACCTGTCTCGTGTTTACCTATAAGCTTGACCCAAATATCTTCATGTGCAAGAGATAATTGATTTCAGTAATTTCCTGCACATTATGGTTTTCATTCACATAGAATGTGACACCCCCTCCTGTCCTATTGGACCAATCCTTCCTCTTGAGCTTATTACCTTCTATATTATATTCATGCCCATCCTCGTCACAAAGCCATGTCTCTGTAATCCCAACTATATAATTAACCCCGCTAATCATAACAGCCTCAAGCTCTGAGAATTAATTTTTTATGCTTCTTGCATTTAAATGAAACCAATTCAGACTATTACTTCTGCACGTTCCCTCCGGTTCCCCAGCTACCTGCTGCTCCAAGCTGCTTTTTTGGTTTCAAAAGATATCATCACCAGTGTGTGTAACCCTGTCAGCTTCCATCAGGCCAGTCTGCATTTCCCTATTTATATCACTCTCTAGCTCCCCCCCCAAGTCCCGAGTTTAAATAAGCCTGTGCTACCTTGAACCTTGAACATAATACTGGCCCAACACAAAGGGAAATCCGGATTTTGTCAGGTGTATGGTATTTCCTGCTGTTCATGCCCTCACACACTTTTAATGCAGAGCTAGTTACCCTTTCATAAATGAGGCCCCTGGGCAGGAGTCAACCCCTTTAACTCTAACTTTCCTCTTTCCTCTCATTTCCTTAAGTAGGTTCAAAGTTATGAAAAGCATTTTTTCGGACTGTAGGACAATGTTACACGCAAATTCTGTATTTTCTGGTTGCCACACTTCACTGAAGTTACATCACACTAATATTGAGAGAAATATTCAAACCCAGGATATCATGTCGGATTACATTGTAAAGGAAATATGTCCATTTTGTACATCATTTTCTGCACATTTCTATATATTTCAGCCAGTTTTAGGAAACCTCAGGATCTGTACTAGATTTTAAGGTGAACTTAAAGTCTCACAGGTCCAAATAAAGCAGCTGCATTTGATGAGCCCATACATGAGTCCATAGGTTTTACAGAGTTAAACCAGCAGAACCAACAGCTCTCCAGGACTGGAACTCATATCACTCCTGGCTTTGCCAGATTCATTTGATACAGCTGGTGGTGAGGGAAAGATCAGTAATCCTGGTCCAGGTGAGCCGCCGCTGGTTTTCCAGGGTGTTCCGCACTTCCTTGATTGTAGAGATCAGCTCAATCCCAGGATCTGACTGTACAAAACCAGCAAGACCTGCTCTGGTTCCCTAACTCCTGTGCACTGTTTCACAAAGCAGGATTACAGATTTTCCATTTGCCTGGATAACTGCACTGAGTCAAACCTCAAACCTTCCAATCTCAGACTAAAGAAGTGCTCGTCCAGGTTTTACACAGTGCGGTTATCTAGTTAACTCCATAATCCTGCTTTGTGAAACAGGATTTGACTAACTTGAAAGAAATGTGTATTCCAGGCCTGGATGTGTGAAAGAGACAAAGAGTTTGTGGAAAAGGTAACTCAATTTAGCAAAAGTTGCACATGGATGACAGCTGCCGCGCATTTGTAAACACAAAGCTTTCATCTGTGGAGTGTTTCATTCGAGGCAGATTCTGGTCTTTCCTGACCAGGAGTCCAGAGCGTCCCATACACTTCCACACACTGCCTGCGGAGAGAGAAGGGGAGAGTGGGTTTATTTTACAGAATTACTTCACTTGGCTGATACTGTCAAATAAAAGACTCCTAAACACTCATCCATTCGAGAGGTGATTTTTACACTGAGCTGATGGAAGAGCATTATGACACAGGTGTGCTATGAGACAGCCTCGAGCTGCACAGAGAGAATCAGCAATGTAACTGATGTACTGAAAGACAGGTGCACTGTGGTGCAGGTGTGCTATGAGACAGGCATAAGTTACACAGAGAGAATCAGGAATGTAACTGTACTGAAAGACAGGTGCACTGTAGTACAGGTGTGCTATGAGACAACCTCGAGCCGCACGGAGAGAATCAGCAATGTAACTCTACTGAAAGACAGGTGCACTGTGGTGCAGGTGTGCTATGAGACAGGCATAAGTTACACAGAGAGAATCAGGAATGTAACTGTACTGAAAGACAGGTGCACTGTGGTACAGGAGTGCTAAGAGATGAGCATAAGCCACTCAGAAACCACCTCTCGCAGACAGAGCAACACAGCTCCTGTGTGGTACAGATAAAGGCCCAACTCACCTCTGCTGGTCCAGTTCCTTGGCCAAGCTGTTCTTCAGGGTCTCCATGGCTTGGTTTGTGTTCTTCTGCACTTGGATCTCTGTCCTCAGGTCCCGCATGTTCTGCTCCAGCACCTCCAGGGTCTCCTGGGAAATGGAGAGAGTCAGTCACCTTAGGGGACAGTGCATCAGCCAATCAGAACTTGGGATACCTTCACATCGGCCAGTCACCACAAAGGAGCCCCTGACATCTGCACCCATTCCCCACCTCCTAACTCTCTGACATAAGAGTTAGATACCGATAGATGTCACTTTAATTCAGAAAAATTTTATTCAGAAGCCTCCTGCCGTTCGTACCCGGTACTGCGCCACATTCTCCTCCCTCTGATGCTCCATCAGGGCGAGGCGCTCTCGCAGACAGGCCCTTTGCAGCTCCAGGGCCTGGACCTCCTCCTGCAGGGGTCTGATTTGGGCCCTCAGGTCCAGTGCCTCCTCCCTCTGCCTGCGCAGCGCCTCCTGTCCCCACTGTCGTCGGCGCAGGAGGATCAGCAGGCGCGGCTCATATCGCTGCTCCAGGGCCGTCACTCCGCCGCGCAGGTACTGCTGCAGGTCCAGGGAGAAGCGCCGGGAGTATGTCAGGTCGCTCTTGGGGCCGCTGCCGACGGCTCTGTGCCGCCCGGGCTCGCTCCTGCACCTCCTTCAGCTGCTCCTGCTGCTCCTCCTGCAGTTGCAATACCTCCTCCACCAGCCCCTGGATCTGAGCGTTCAGCTCTTCCTGAGGGCGGAGCGAGAACCAATCATCACCTGGGAATTTATGTATTTCCACCTCGGTCATTAACCAATCACCACCCGGGGATTAATCAACTACCATCTTGGTAACTAACTAATCAATAACTGGAAGATTAATTGATCACTACCTGGGGAATTAGCACTGGTCTGTATCTCTGTTATGTGGTTACCTGGGTGATGGCACATTGCGCCACCTGGTGCTGCTTGGTTGCCAGGGTGACCTGGCTCTGGATGCAGTCTCTAGCCGTGAGGAAGAGTCTTCGCTTCACCTGCCGCACCTGTTCATGCAGGCCCTGCCTCTCCAGCTCCACCTGAGCCAATTGTCTCTTAGCCTCTCTGAGCTCCGCCCTGAGGGCCTGCACGTCGCGTGCCATTGGCTGCTCCAGCTGCAGTAACTGCGCCACCAGGACATCCCGCTGCAGCTCCAGAAGCTTCACCTCCCCGAGGCACTGCTCCACCAGCGGCCCCGCCCGCTCCACACACCCCTCCACCTGCCGCACCACCTCCCGCACACGCCTCTCCACCTCACGCACCGCCTCTGCCACTCCCTCCTCCGTCAGGTGTACGGTGTGAGTGTCCTCGGACTCTGCCTCTCTACCACACACGTCATCAGGTCCCGCCCCATCCTCGCCCACCTCCTCTTGCTCCTCCATCGTTTTCAGCTCCTCACAGGGCTCCATCAGCTGCCAGAGGAAGAGGAGGACAGGACAGAGGTAAAGCAGTCCTCCTTTCCTCCACTTAACGTACAGGGGGAACAGTGGAGTAGTATTCTCTGGAGTAGCGGTCCCGGGAGAAGTGGGTATACTCAATTAGGGAGTTGGAAAGATCACTAAGTTGGCAGTGGGTATACTCCATAAGGTGGATGAGTCGATCACTAAGGTGGAAGTGGATATACTCCATAAGGTGGATGGGTCGATCACTAAGGTGGCAGTGGGTATACTTCATAAGGTGGATGGGTCGATCACTAAGGTGGCAGTGGGTATACTCCATAAGGTGGATGGGTCGATCACTAAGGTGGCAGTGGGTATACTCCATAAGGTGGATGGGTCGATCACTAAGGTGGCAGTGGGTATACTCCATAAGGTAGATGGGTTGATCACTAAGTTGGCAGTGGGTATACTCCATAAGGTGGATGGGTCGATCACTAAGGTGGAAGTGGGTATACTCCATAAGGTGGATGGGTCGATCACTAAGTTGGCAGTGGGTATACTCCATAAGGTGGATGGGTCGATCACTAAGGTGGCAGTGGGTATACTCCATAAGGTGGATGGGTCGGTCACTAAGGTGGCAGTGGGTATACTCCATAAGGTGGATGGGTCTATCACTAAGGTGGCAGTGGGTATACTCCATAAGGTGGATGGGTCGATCACTAAGGTGGAAGTGGATATACTCCATAAGGTGGATGGGTCGATCAATAAGGTGGCAGTGGGTATACTCCATAAGGTGGATGGGTCGATCACTTAGGTGGCAGTGGGTATACTCCATAAGGTGGATGGGTCGATCACTAAGGTGGAAGTGGATATACTCCATAAGGTGGATGGGTCGATCACTAAGGTGGCAGTGGGTATACTTCATAAGGTGGATGGGTCGATCACTAAGGTGGCAGTGGGTATACTCCATAAGGTGGATGGACCGATCACTAAGGTGGCAGTGGGTTTACTCTATAAGGTGGATGGATCAATCACTAAGGTGGCAGTGGGTATCCTCTGCTCTGTATTTTAATGGCTTTTTGGCTTAGAGAGGGGAATAATGTATATTGACAGAAGAAGAGATTGGCATTTTTGGTGACGATTTTTTTCCCACCTGGGGGGTTTTTTGCCTCATTTGATATATTATGGATTAGTCTGGGCAGTGCCCTCTCTCAGTCTGTAAAGTGTCTTTGTGGCGGTCCATCTGTGGAACGTGCTACACAAATAAAACAGAATTGAGTTGAATTGAATGATGACGAGGAGATTGTATGCTCGGAGAGCGTGTTTGTTCTGTGGATTTCTCCATTGAACGGAGGGATCATGCAGCCCTCTCGGCTTGGGCTGAGGCTCGGCTTTTCCAGAGCAGGAGCCACTGAAACATAATACGCCAAGATGCTCTCGTCACCTAACGCCTGGCCATTTCAATGTCGATATGTATGGAAAACGACATTGATATGAAGTGAGCCAGTTCCTATTTGACTGATAAGATGGACTCATTAATTAAGACTGCTCTTCTCCGATAGGATTTTGACAATATAAACCAGAATCGGACTGTAAGCGGGAGGAATTCCTGTATATTGTGCAGTGATTGATGTCAGTTGAGCCACGGTCCTTGTAGTGTTTCCCACCATTCATTACAGGTATGATGAGACAAGGGCATTGGTGCGGTGAACAGATTCACAGTGCCCTCCAGGAAATCAGAATCAGCTGCCATACATTGTGAATTATGGGTAATTGAGCACGGAAGTGCATCATCAGGTCCTGCAGGAGCCCAAACTCCTCTATGCAGCAGCCCACAGGTGTGTCATATAAGGTACAGCGCTTTTTCAGTCAACCAGAGGTGCGCTAGGAACATAGAACAGTGGCCATGTTAAGAGTCACAGACTACATACAACTCACATGCAAATCATGGGCAAGAACAGCAAATAGTATAGTAGATGACCAGCGTGAAATTCACCAGTATGTTGAAGATTCCCGAATGACATACTAAATTGGCTTGTGTTATATTTTCACAGCACACAGTCAGTGCTATCCTCTTGGTGTATCCCACAATACAACACGGTCAGTGGGAACTTCCCCACTAAGACCCTGGTGATCTTGATAGCCTGGTGGTCATGTGACTGTATCGTGCACTATTTGGTTATTGTCATACACAACAGTTACAATGTATGCTAGTTTGCAAAGAAGCATGTAGTAGTTAGTATATTCCAAGGCTGGATGCAGTATGTTTTAAACAAGTATGAGATTCTGAACATGGCTGATGTGTCGCTCTTTCTGGGAGAAAACGCAGAGCGAAAAACAGCAGATACATGTCAATTCTCTTACATTGAATCCTTGTTCCCCTCGCTAGCATCTTTTCCTTGCATCTTCGTCCCTCCCACCGAGGATTCATGAAGAAACACAAGGAAACAATGTGAAGAAAGAAATAACAAGGAAATTTGTTCTTGGAGAAATGGGACATCCTTGACTCCGAAGCTTCTCGTGATGTAACGTCTGTCTCTGAGGACGGAGCACTGCTGGATCTGTTGTCCGCTGCATTCGTTACGGATTCACATCACGGCTTTCAGCTGAAAGACTTCAGTGAAGGCTACTCTCGTGTAACCTCGCTCATGGCTCATCAGAGCTCCATATCTGCTCCTCACAGCAGAAATATAAGCTTTGAGATGGCCTGCAAGATGGCAGATCCAGAGTAACCTCCAGTTCAAAGCAAGGATCGAGGAGCAAGGAAATATCAAATTAGAGAACTGAGAAGGACTAAGGGTAAAGCCTGTAGAGCAGGTTGAGCAGATTTTAGGGCAAAGGGCCTTTCTCGAAGGCCTGACAACGGACTTCCTCCCAACTTCATCTTGCGAGATGCAAGTCAGAATCTCAAGCCCCATCAATGGGGTGAGATAAGTGGCTAAACCTCTGCCTATTGAGCCCCACCACCGGCTCAGATACCCTGTTGCCCTGCATTAGACACAGAGCGTTTCATAAATGCTACAGTTTTTCTTATGAGATTCAACAGGTTTAACATGATATAATGTGGCTCATTTCATGAAAGCTGTTAAACTCTGCAGGAGTACATTTTATTGCATTAATAAAACACCACAACTTCAAATCAGTCCCATCTGTGCCTGCGAAATGAAAGCAGAAACTAGATTTTAACAAGAGCACTCAGAGATTGCATACCTCCGGCAAGGCCCAACAGTCCCCAACATGTCTGGGACACATACAAGTAGCTTTATTATGTACGACTTCATGAGGAAATAAAAATTCCTGCATCTAGAATTTGATCCTGATCGCTCTCAAAATTAAATCGCTTCTAAGTTGGGCCGAGACACAACTCTGGAAAAGATTTCATTAATCATACGTTCTTCCGTAATGTTGCAAACAAACAAACTTACCAACTAACAGGTGGTGAAACATAACCTTCTTGGCGGAGGTAACAACCCTTAAGAGGTGCGTGAAACGGGAGTGGCAGCACAGTGTGATCCTACCTTTAGGCGCTAAACTCAGGCGGTCTGCGTTAAACACACGATTAAACTTCTCCTGATTCCGATTCCTTCTCTGCTTCCTTCTGCTGTCCTGTTAAACCCTTCATCTGACCGGCCTGACCCAGAAAAGGCGATGACAGGGCCCCTCTTCTGAGAAACACTCCAGTCTTTATATTACACGCTCCCTCCCTCCCTCTGTCAGCCTGAGCAGTACTGTGTTAGCAGAGAGAGGAGGGAAATACGAGGAAAGAGAAGGATAAGAAAGACTGAACAGAGGAGGAGAAGAGCGTAGAAAATAAGAGAAAGAGAGGAGAGAGAGGAGAAGGAATATCTTCCGTACTCTCTGTCTGTCACTGTGAGTCTGTGGCAGTCCTGACGCCCTGCTGTTTGGGTTTATTAATAAACAGAGTTCTGTGAGGGGAGGTGTGTGTGTGTGTGTGTGTGTGCGTGCGTGTGTGTGTGTGTGTGTGTGTGTGTGTGTGTGTGAATACACAGGCTGGCTGGCACAAGAACATGCCCCCCCAAACACACTGACCCGAAAGATCTGGCTGAGATTCCGTGTGAGATGGTGACGGGGGGATAGCTGACATTAGTCTCAGACCCACGGACCCGTGTCGATGCTGTCCATTACCGGCATCAACCACTAGAGGGAACTGAAATGCAGTTTCAACAGGCGCGCTTGTTTGGATAGGAAAATGCAGGTATGCAGTGAAAGAAAACTTTTTTCATTCGTCTCATTTTACAAGGCGTCCACAGGGAAAAGGATTGTGCAGCTGAAGCGACTACCCCAGAAAAAAAGAAAAAGAAGACGTGAGACCGTGGAAACCTCATGAATGGGACACAGGGCGGCTCATTTTGCGGATATGACTTACCTCAAGTCGCGAACGGGACAGAGTAACTAACAAATAGAGAATTTCATGGAGTGAAAGTTGGTTTCAAGTTGATGAAAAGGACTCCTCATCAACCAACGAAACGATGGATCTGTTAGGATTTTTTTTTGGGAAGGACACAATGGTATTACATTGACCATAGCAGACTAGATTTGTTTCTGTTTAGATTTTTTGTTAGGCTGCTTTAATCACACCACAGTTAGGACTGAACAGAAGTCTGGCTCCAAATTTAGACATTTCGCAAATTTCTTATTTTCAGTTTATTTAAAGGAGTGGGAGTACGCCAAGTTGCACATGCATTGATTATAGCCCACAGTATGAGTAAACCTGCTGTTAAAGGATGTTCTAGCAAAAATGCTGGAGCTGAAAAAATTCTCCTTTTATCTGAAGACCATTTGCCTTCCTTGTACTTCATGTAAAGTGGCATTACTACCTTCAGAGTTCGTGTCATACAAGGGAAAATGTTTTTGTGGAAAACAAAGAATTTCCCGGCTCCAAGATGCCAGGGGCCGTCATTGCCCACCTAAAGAAACCACAGAAGTATGTTTTAACTGGGGCTCCTGGCCCCAGGATGCCGAGGGCCCTCGCTGCCCAAGTACAATTACCACAGCAGTTCATTTTAACCAGGGTTTCTGCCATTAAGATTCCACTGGCACTGGCAGGCAACTTGCAGTATACACAGTAAGAACTAGGGTTCCTGGCATCGTGATGCCGTAGGCCCTTGCTACCAACTTGTAATAACCACAGTAGTTTGTCTTAACCAGAGCTCCTGGCTTTGGGATGCTAGGGGCTCATGTTGCCCCCCTCTAGTAACCAGAGCAGTTTATTTAAATCCAGCGTTCCTGGCACTGGGATGCCAAGGGCTTACTGCCCACTAACTGTTACCACAGCAGTTTGTATTAATCAGGGCTCTCAGCACCTGGACGCAGGGGCCCTGCCTGCCAATCTCTCTTAACCAGAGCAGTGTTCACACTCCTGCCATCTTGCAGAGGCTACAGGAGTGTGAAAGCAAGGACAACCAGACTCAAGAACAGCTTTTATCCACAGGCCATCAGGCTACTGACTCAGTGACTGATCATGTAACTGAGATTATTCATCTCATTGCCCTTCAATAACTTGACTTGCACTTTTGCATATATTTGCACATACACATATATTCTGACCACTATTCTACCCTTTTGTACATAGCACTCACCTTTTCTTATTTATTACTTACTTATTCATTTTACTTATTTTTTATGCTTAGAGTTACGTTTTTTTCCTTAATTTTATGTTTAGTTTAGTTTGTTTATTTTATTTGTGTGATGGGAACTTGCAAGTAAGAATTTCATTGCTTAGTGTGTAACCACCATGTTTGCAGTGTATATGACAAAAAACGTCTTGAATCTTGATGCCAGGGACCCTCGCTGCACTCCTACAGTAACCATAGCCATTCATTATTAACCCAATAGCACTTAGTCTCATTATATATAGATCACCTCTGTTCCCTGCAGTCGCGGCTCGTGAACTGCCAACAGGGGAGGATCAAACAATCCCTTAAAAATAATGATTGGTCACCACTTGTTTTCAATCAACCATTTAAATTACCATTACAGAATCTCCGAAAACTCTCAACATTATCAGGTGTGGCCAGTTTCATTTATAACGCATACCTGTCAACTCTCACGCATTCGTTGAGAGTTTTAAGCCGCTTTCACACCGGACGCGTCGAATTTTTCGCAGACAGATTATATTCAAAGACAATGCAAAGACGCGAATACACATTGACTTTGAATGTCAGATGTCGTGCGAAAAATTCGTTTCGCGTCCGGTGTGAAAGCAGCTGAAGTGGCATATTTACGTTCCTCTGCTGTAGTTAGCAATTACTCAATCAACGCGTATGTAAGAGATTCTCGCGCAGAATTGAAGTCCTTGTGCATGGAGGGGTTGGAGGCAATGGAATTGCATAAGACGTTTCAAATGATCTTATTTCATTTAAACGATCGCGAAACACATGCATTGCTTCGAACCGCTGAGTAAAGAAAAGCGTGTGAAGTCCGGAGTCACAATCGGTATGCGTTGTTAATGAAAACTGGCCACACCTGATAATGTTGAGAGTTTTCGGACGCTGGTAATTCAAATTAATGATAGAAAACAGATTGTGACCAATCATTCTTTTTAAGGGATGGGTTTCATCCTCCTCTGTAGTCATTTCACGAGCCGCCACTGGTTCCCCGGCAATCATGTGACACGGGCGGTTTGAGGCGGTCTAGGGAACAGAAGTTTCAGGCGGTATCGGTCGGTCCAAGTGCTATTGGGTTAACTAAGGTTCCTAGCACTGCGATGCCACAAGCCCTTGCTGCCCACTTAGTAACCACAGCAGTTCATTTTAATCAGAGCTAATCGCAGCAGGATGACAGGGGCTCAAGCTTCCCACCTACGGCAAGCACCGCGGTCAGTTTAATCCACAAGCACCGCGGTCTGTTTAATCCACAAGCATCGCGGTCTTTTTAATCCACAAGCACCGCGGTCTTTTTAATCCACAAGCATCGCGGTCTTTTTAATCCACAAGCACCGCGGTCTTTTTAATCCACAAGCACCGCGGTCTGTTTAATCCACAAGCATCGCAGTCTTTTTAATCCACAAGCACCGCGGTCTTTTTAATCCACAAGCACCGCGGTCTGTTTAATCCACAAGCACCGCGGTCGGTTTAATCCACAAGTACCGCGGTCTGTATAATCCACAAGTAGCGCAGTCTGTTCAATCCACAAACACCACGGTCTGTTTAATCCACAAGCACTGCGGTCTGTTTAATCCACAAGCACCGCGATCTGTTTAATCCAAAAGCACCACAGTCTATTTAATCCACAAGCACCACGGTCTGTTTAATCCACAAGCACCGCGGTCTGTTTAATCCACAAGTACCGCATTCTGTTCAATCCACAAGCACCACGGTCTGTTCAATCCACGAGCACCACGGTCTGTTCAATCCACGAGCACCACGGTCTGTTTAATCCACAAGCACTGCGGTCTGTTTAATCCACGAGCACTGCGGTCTGTTTAATCCACAAGCACCGCGGTCTGTTTAATCCGCAATCACCGCGGTCTGTTTAATCCACAAGCACCGAGGTCTGTTTAATCCAGGGCACGGGGCACTGGAATGCCACGGGCTCATGCAGGACACTTTAAGAAACCACAGCAGTTTGTATTAATCACAGATCCTGGCACTGGGATGCTAGGGGCTTGCACTGCCCACCTCCAGTGACCAGAACAGTTAATTTAATCCAGGCCTCCTGGCACCAGGATGCCAGGCCCCCGTTGCCCACTTACATTACCCGCAGCTGTTTGTTTAAAGCAGGGCTCCTGGCAATGTAGTAACCACAGCAGTTCCTTTTAACTGGGGTACCTGATGCTGGGAAGCTGGGGGCCCTTACTGCCCACTTACAGCAACTACAGTTGTCTGTTTTAGGTGGAGCTTCAGGTGCTAGGATGACAGGGGCCCTTCCTGCCCACTTAAGTAATCAATGCAGTTATTTTAAACCCAGCCCTCTGGCATGAGGAGTTATGCAGCCCTCCAACAGTAACCACTGCAGTTTTTTTTAACCAGGGCTCCTAGCACCGGGATGCCACTGGCCATTTCTGCTCACTTACAGTAAAAATAGCAGTTTGTTTAAAACAGGGTTACTGGCATTGGGATGACAGGGGCCCTTGCTGCCATTTTCAGTAACCACTGCAGTTTGTTTCAAACAGGGTGCCTGACACTGGGATGCCACGGGCCCTTGCTGCCCGCTTACAGTAACCACTAGTGATGGGTCAAATAACACCGGCGCGTCAGTGCGTGTATTGAGCACAAAGAGCGATACCCCGTGTCGGTGCGCGTATTGCTTTCAGAAAAATCATGTGACCAACACAGTTGCCATATTGCTTGGCGAGCGAGCCTTTACACTGTGTTTAAAAGCAAGTGACACTTCCCACTCGTTTGCTTCGTGCTGGCGGGGGAAGAGACTTCGTTTGTTGCTGTTCTGTGAATTTTTTCTTTTTTTGGCTCATCATCACTCAGTGTAATGGAACTAGCATAGAGAAAAAGGAAATTTTCTCCAGTCTGGGATCATTTTGATCTCATAACACCAGATCAGATCGCCTTGGCCCTAACATGCTACAAAAACTGCTGTTTCTGAATAAAAATATGTAAACCCTGTCTTCTCCCCTCATATGTTATGTAAACAGGACCATTTATCACTCATTTGGTGTCCATGTCTCAGATTGAATGAATCTCGTTCAGCCTCACTACCTACTCAATATCCAGGTTACCTGCAATGATTTTTGAATTTCAGCAGATGTCGCCACTGAGCGATACGCCAACACAGCGTCATCACAGTTAGGGAAATGTGCCACACACTCTATGAGGCATCATCTACCCATCACTAGTAACCACTGCAGTTTCTTTTGACCAGGATTCTCGGCATGGGGATATCACCAGCCCTTGCTGCCCATTTAGTAACCCCAGCATCAGCAGCTCATTTTAACCAGCGTCTGACACCGAGATGACCGGGGCTCTTGCTGCTCCCCTACAACAATGATACCAGAAGCCCTTGTTGCCCCCTTACAGTAATGAGAGCAGTTCTTTTTAACTGGGAAATTGGCCTGTGCGTCACCTCATATTTTACTTCAGGCAAACAGGAAGACACGAGTGAACATTTAATTTTTTCTTATCGTTATGGAAAACTTAAAATCATAAAATACGAATGGGAATATACTGCAATTACCTACAATTGCATTTCTCTTATAGAATTTTCCATGTAGCTAACTTGACTGTCTTAATATGAGGGCCGTTTGAATTTTTTAATTTTCCATACTTTCCTAACCGCTGGTTTGATCTGCATTGCCAGGTGTCCTATGGATGATGAATTGATGCCAATTTTTTGTGTGCCAGTAGTGGGCAGGCGGTGTTCGTCCTGACGTTTGTCTCTCTCCACGAAGCACCACGAACCCTCTGGTTTCACGCATATCCCATCTGGGTTAGCAATGGTCACATCACAAGTGTGAACACCCCTAAATTTGCATTTTCTATGTGATGTGTCAAAAGTTTGCCAAACGCATAAACAACCAGAGAAACAAATTTGCGGTAAAATAGATAGAAATGGCTTCAATTACTTCCTCAGTCCATAGCCCATCCGGTGAAACATTCAGGAGGAATATAGGATGTGTGAACTGTGAGTTGAAAGAGGTTGAGAATGAATCACATTTTCTTTTGTATTGTCCCTATGATGAACTGAGAATCTCTATATTTGATGAAATAGTTACTAAAAATCTGGAAATGTTCTGGAGTGCTGATGACAACAAAATGAAATGGCCGTTTAGTTTCAACACGTATAAGTTGGCCACCTTTGCCGCTAAAGCTTGGGATAAAACCATCAGGATGATTTGTTTGTTTTTCTTACAATGTTGCTATTCTGGTGTCTGATCCATATTTTTTATATAATGGTGTCTTGTAAGCCCGTTAGGTTGGGCACATTATTTGAACCCCTGAGAACAAGAGTGGTCTAACTCCATTTTTCATAGTTTTGAGATAATCTATGCAATAAATAAATTTAACATTTAAGTAGCAATATCTGGGCCTAACTCAAAAATCAAAAAAATTGAGATAGACCACTATAGCACTAGAGGGCTCATTTATACATGACACAATAATAAAATTCATTCATTCATTCATTCATTCATTCATTCATATAGTAACTACAACAGTTTGTTTTAACCAGGGCTCCTGGCACCAGGATATCAGGGGCCCTCCCTGCCCATTTACAATAATCACAACATTTTGTTATAATCAGGGCTCGTTGCGCAGGGATTCCAGGGGCTCTTGCTGTCGACATACGGTAACCACAGCAGTTCATTTTCACCCGGGCTCCGGGCATGGAGATGCCAGGAGTCCTTACTGCCATTTATAACAATCCCAGCCGTGTGTTTTAGCCAGGGCTCTTGGTACTGGGATGGCAGTAGCTCTTGCTGCCCACCCACAATAACAGCATTTTACTTTAACCCGGGCACCTGGTGCCTAGATGACAGGGGCCCTTGCTGCCCTCCGACACAAAACAGCAGTTCATATTACCCAGGGTTCTCGGCACCAGGATGCCAGGGGCCATCTCTGCACAGCTACAGTAACTACAGCAGTTTAATCATTTTAATCAGGGTTCCTAACACCAGGATGCCACAGGTCTTTGCTGCCCACTTAGTAGTAACCAGATCAGTCTGTTTTAACCGGGGCTCCTGGCACCGGGATGACAGGGGCTCTCACTACCCACCTAAAGGCCACCACAGCAGTTAGTTTAATCCAGGGTTACTGGTACCAGGATGCCAGGGGCCCTCATTGCCTGTACACAGTAATCACAGAAGTTTATTTTAACCATCACACCCGGCACGGGGGGGCCACCAACCGTTGCAAACCACCTACAGTCATCACAGCAGTTCCTTTTAACCAGAGTTCCTAGAAACAGGATGCCATGGGCCCTTACTGCCCGCTTACAGTCGCCGCAGCAGTTTCTTTTAACCAAGGCTTTTGGTATTGAGAGGCCACGGGTCCTCCCTGCCCACAGTAACTCTAATGATCTAGGGAAAGGCCTTCCGGCAAAAACCCATTTATTTGCAGATGATACTGTAATTTACCCTAAAGCAAACTCTCTGGCCCTGGCTATTAAGGAGCTGCAAACATCCCTCCATTCTTTACAGAATGCTCTGCTCGGTCTAAAATTGGTATTAAATGCAAAGAAAACTAAGTTCATGGTTTTTTCAAGGGCTCGTTCTCAGTTAGCTGATAACTTTAGCATTCATACATACTGTAGGAAGGCAACGTTATTGAAAGGGTGCACTCCTATAAATACCTGGGCATATGGGTAGATGAGAAGCGTTCTTATAGTGAGCATATTTCAAATCTATCAAAGAAACTTAACTTGAAGCTT
Source organism: Gymnothorax javanicus (assembly GCA_029692085.1). Taxonomy (NCBI): domain Eukaryota; kingdom Metazoa; phylum Chordata; class Actinopteri; order Anguilliformes; family Muraenidae; genus Gymnothorax; species Gymnothorax javanicus. The sequence continues at coordinate 3,830,466 of CM056193.1, forward strand.
GGCTTTTACTTCAGGAATAAGTCGTGTTTTACGTTAAATGCCAAGAGGAAACAAATTGAAGCCACTTTCTTGACTATGTTACACTATGGTGACATTTTGTACATGCAAACAGCTTCCTCTGTTTTGGGTAAACTTGATTCACTCTATCATGCTTCTTTGCGTTTTATTACTGGTGCTAAGTCTCTCACTCATCATTGTATTTTATAAAAATTCATGGGTTGGACATCATTTTCAATTCGTAGGCAGAGACATTGGTATGTTTTTATTTATTAAACACTTTAAGGCAAACTCCCTGTTTATCTCAGTAATCTCCTTTGTAAAAGCACTGAGAACCATCAGCTGCGATCATCAAACTGGTTGTTTCTCAGTGTTCCCAGGGCTTTTTCAGCTCTTGGAAAATCGGCTTTTAGTTATGATGCACCATGATCATGGAAAAAGTTGCAAAAGGAGCTTAAATTGGACCGTTTCATATCCCTGGCTGACTTTAAGATTGCTATACAACACATTGTAACTGAAACATGTTAATGCTTTTTGTGAGCAAGCTAAAGTATCCAAATTCCACTTGTGATTTTAAAACTGTTTGTTTTATATGTCATTTGTATTGTATTGTTTTATGTTGGCATTGTCTTGGCTGCTACCTTGGCCAGGGCTCTCTAGTAAAAGAGATTCGGTATCTCAGTGAGACGTCCTGGTTAAATCAAATCAAATCAAATCGAATCAAACTTTATTTATGAAGCACTTTTCATACAAATAATGTAGCACAAAGTGCTTTACATATTAAAAACAAAACAGAAAACAACACCCCTTCCCCCTCAGCCACCCACTTTCCCTCCCTCAACTTGTCCCACCCCGACAGAGACTTAGTGAGGTAAGAGGATGAGGAATCGCCATCATGAGAGGCCGTCCACACCAAGAGCTGATCACAGCCCATAACCGCAGAGATGCCACCGCAGAGCTGATCACAGCCCATAACCACAGAGATGCCACCGCAGAGCTGATCACAGCCCAGAGCTGCAGAGATGCCACTGCAGAGCTGATCGCAGCCCATAACCGCAGAGATGCCACCGCAGAGCTGATCACAGCCCATAACCGTAGAGATGCCACCGCAGAGCTGATCACAGCCCAGAGCTGCAGAGATGCCACCGCAGAGCTGATCACAGCCCAGAGCTGCAGAGATGCCACCGCAGAGCTGATCACAGCCCAGAGCTGCAGAGATGCCACCGCAGAGCTGATCACAGCCCATAGCTGCAGAGATGCTGACGCAGAGCTGATCACAGCCCATAGCTGCAGAGATGCCGCCGCAGAGCTGATCACAGCCCAGAGCTGCAGAGATGCCACCGCAGAGCTGATCACAGCCCATAGCTGCATAGATGCCACCGCAGAGCTGATCACAGCCCAGAGCCCATAGCTGCAGAGATGTCACCACGTAGGTCACCTCACTCCTGACAGAGGGAGGAGTTCACATCACAACCATATAGTTGTTCATATAGTTGTTCATATAAAACATTAAAACTGACGGTATAAAACTTTAAATAGTAATTAGAATAATAGGATAAAATGCAAGTGTTTTAAAGCAAAGAGAAAAAATGAATGAATAAAAGTAAATAAACAAAATATAATAAATAAATAAATGGATAGATAGGTATATAAATAAATTAATAATAAAATTATATCTAAGACTTAATCAAATGCTACACTAAAAAGGTAGGTCTTGAGCCCCCTTTTAAAAATCTCAATGCTCTGTGCAGCCCTCAAGTCCTCCGGCAGGCTGTTCCACAGACGTGGGCCATAAAATTGAAATGATACCTCACCATGGGTTTTTGTTCTGATTTTTGGAATAGTTAAAAGGCCGGTACCGGAGGACCTCAGAGTCCGCGAGCATTCGTAAGGTAAAAGCAAATCAGATAAATAAGAGGGATCAAGACCATTAAGACACTTAAAAATCAATAAAAGAACTTTAAAATTGATCTTGAAACACACTGGGAGCCAATGCAGACACCTTAAAACTGGTTTGATATGATCTAGCTTTCTGGTCCTTGTCAGCACGCGCGCTGCTGAACTTTGAAGTAGTTGAAGATGAGAAATAGTCTTTTTGGGAAGACCAGAAAGAAGAGCATTGCAGTTGTCAATACGGCTGGAAATAAAGGCATGCATCAGTGTCTCAGTGTTTGCTCGAGAGAGAAACCGGCAGACTCTGGCGATGTTCTTAAGATGGAAAAATCCATTTTTTGTTATTTTTTTAATATGTGGGATAAAACTAAGCTCAGAGTCAAAGATGACGCCCAGTTTTTTCACCTGTTGAGCCGGTTCTAAGAATAGTGATTTTACTTTAGGAGCAAGTTTCTCTCTTAGGTTCAGGACCAATAATTAATACTTCAGTCTTGTCCTGGTTGACTTGTAAAAAATTTTCTGCCATCCAGGACTTGATGTTTGAGATACAATTGGACAGGGCATCAATTGGTCCTGGGCCATCAGGAGACAGGGAGATGTAGAGCTCTGCATCATCAGCATAACTGTGAAAATGGATGCCGTGCCTCCTAATGATATTCCCAAGTAGGAGCATATAAAGATTAAAAAGTGTGGGACCTAAAATTGAGCCTTGTGCCACTCAACAGTTCATTCTATGGCACTTTGAGGAGCAAGTATCCATAGTTACTACAAATTTTCTATCTGTGAGATGGGAAGAGAACCAATTGAAAACAGTACCAGAGAGGCCCACCAGGTTACGGTGTCTATCTAAGAGAACTTGGTGATCCACTGTATCAAAAGCAGCGCTTAGATCCAGTAGAACCAGAATGGAAAGTTTTTTTCATGTCCATATTAATCCTTAGATCATTAACGATCCTTAAGAGGGCTGTCTCGGTACTGTGGTTTGTCCTAAAACCAGATTGATATTTTTCAAAAATGTTAAATTTGTTGATAAAATAATTTAGCTGAGTAAGAACAAGTTTTTCTAAAATTTTGCTGAAAAATGGTAAGTTGGATACTGGTCTGTAGTTATTATCCTGTTAACTGTCACTGGGCCTAATTAGGGCCCTACAGAATTTTCAAACAAATTTTGAGCATTTGAAATGTGGCATACCAATCCGGGCCAAATGTGAAAAAATGCAGGTGACAGGTAAGAGGTTAATATGGCAGCATCTAAGTTACTTTTCTTCAGAAGGAGTTTGACTATTGCGGTCTTGAAAGCAGTGGGGAAAATGCCCCTCTGAAGAGAGTAATTCATGATAGTTAAAAGATCATCCTCAAAGAAACCATGAAATGTTTAAAATGTGATGTGAGCTTGTTGGGTCTAAAAAGCAGCTTGTTGGGTTTCTTGGGAGAAAACTCCCAAGTAAACCAAGTGAACACGCTCCCCCGGTTCAGCGTGGGGATGGGACCGGAAATGAAAAATGACTTTCCCGAGGTGCTTAAAAAGGAGAAAAGGTCATTAAAGTCCTTTTTTGTTAGCTCGGACTGCTGTCGAGCTGTGTCACATGTACCAATATGAATTATAATGCGTTCTATGGTGGATGGTAGTGAGTGAAGCAGTTGAGGATAGTGGGGACCGTGGCTCCTGGGAGGCTGTAAGTCGAAGCGTTAAAGAAGCATACTTTTCTAATTATGGAGTCCCCAACAATTGCCGTAGTTGGGAGAAGAGAGGACGAGGAGCTGGTGGTTGACGGTCCACAGCGTACCTGCAGTTTGCTGCCGCCGGAGGTGACTTGGAGGACCGATCCTGAGGTTGGGAGGTGTGCAGCGCGGAGCCAAGTCGTGGAGAAGAGGCGCGATGTTGGGACCGTGCCTTGTCAGGACCGAAGGCCTGTACAGCAGAGCCGGTTCCCAAAGAGGGAGTGAACTGCATTGGGCCGCGTCTGAGAGGATGGATGTGTCGCTGAGAGCGGCGGTCAGCAGGAGAAGCTGACTGTCTGGAAGGCGCTGCTGAAGCGAACGGGGACAGCGGCGAAGAATCGACCAACTCCCGAGGCAACGAAGGAGCGCCGAGTGGAGGGAAATCCTGCTCGTCCAGGATGGAGAATTTGTTGGTGAGCTGGATATCCTGCTGCGGTGAGGGGGGACCGACGGGCTTCATGACACGTCTTCTCCGAGGGGCAGCTGTCCATGGCACCTTCTGGCTAGTAGTGGAGCTGGTCTTGGGCCTAGCTCCCAGCTGTGCCCAGTGGTCTGTAGCCTGGGCCGCGGCACTAGCAGTATCCGGCCGTGAGACAGTTGGGTCCAGCTCACGGTTATTTCTGTGGTGACAGCGGGGGTCGTGGTGACCAGGGAGTTGAGAAACTGTTCGTCACCTCGGATCTGGTACAGGACGGATATTCTCCCTTCCAGTTCGGTGATCTTCTGGGTCAAGCGGAGACAGCCATCACATCCAGAAGGTGAGGTGAGTGACAGCATGATGTCTGGGCTCTCCCCTTGAGCTGTGATAAGCTTGATATCCTTATTCCTCTGTCGGACACATTTGTATTCCAGAAGCTGCTGCGTTTTCTTTTAGCTAACACAATCTTACTTGCGCATTCCAAACAGACAGTATGTGTCTGTGTCTCTAGTTGGTCTCCAATAACTACGGCAGCATCAGAGGTCAGGAGACACAAAAATAAATGTTTTAAAAAAAAACAAAGAGGTTTGTTTTACCAGAGCTCCCCGCCCTCGATGCTCAGCCTACAGTAACCAGATCAGTTCGTTTTAACTTGTGTTCCTGACACTGGGATGCCCAAGGCTCTTGCTGCCACACCAGTTCGTTTTAACCTGGGCCCCTGGCACGAGGATGCCCAAGGCTCTTGCTGCCCCCAACAGAAATCATAGCAGTTATTTTTTATTATTATTATTATTTTTTAATTTGTTTATTGGATTTTTTTCAGGAGAGAGCACAGTACAACATATCCAGAAATATTCAGAGGTTACAGCTTTTTTTTTTTTAAAATAAAAGTACCAAAAAATAATTAAATAAATAAATAAATAAATAAAGAAAGCACCTCTTTAACAGTAATAGCAGTGTACATAGTGTGGGACTTCCAAAACAGGAATACAGACGCAATCAACCCTTTTGAACTGGGAAAACTACACCCCTCCCCCCCATGCACACACACACCCAAGAAAAACAAGAACAAACAGAATGTGACAAGAAAATAAATAAATAAATAAATAAATAATGAAGAGGAAAAAAAAACCCTTGGCCAAAACATCATAGTCAATTAAGGTGATAAAGGAGCTGCAGTCCACAGTATGTGACCTACATCATAACCAATAATACTTCCTAATGCCACCAACCCAGCTGTTTCAGACAGGGGTCGGTTTCAGATCGGTCCTCTCAAAAATCAAAAAAAATGGACCCCATGATTTATCAAACGCTGTGACAGAGCCAAGTAAAGTCTGATTTTTTTCTAGTTTAAGAAAATAGATAACATCTTTAATCCAACGGCTGTGTGAGAGAGGTATCACAGATTTCCAATTAATTACAAAAGTAGAATTAATCTTCTAGCTAGTAGAGTAGCAAAGGCAATTACATTCTTTTTGGATGTTGAAAGTGGCAGCGAAGGGGGACCATCACCAAACAGAGCACAGTGCATGTGGTTTTAAATCTAGCCCAATTGTCTCTGATATATTTTCAAAAATTGACGTCCAATAGTTATGCATGGATGGGCAGAGCCAGATCATATGTTTAAGGTTTGCTGGAGACTGCTGACACCGATCACAAGCTGGAGATATATTATCATAAATCTTTGCCAGACGAGCCTTTGTGAGATAAGTGCGATGAACTAATTTAAACTGGATAAGACCGTGTCTGGCACAGATAGAAGACTTGTGGATGCGATTTCAAATCTCTGTCCAGACCTCCTCTGCTATCTCCTCCCCCAGGTCCTCCTCCCAGAGACTGAATGGTATTTATTGAATTTGGGCGTAAAAGATTAATTTGATTGTAAATATTAGAAATCGAACCTTTAAGTGCTGGGAGAAGCTTCAAGAGGTTATCCATTGCTGAGTCATTAGGAAGGTTTGGAAATGATGGGAACGTGTTTTGGGCAAAACTACGGACTTGTAAATATCTGAAGAAATAGTGTTTAGGAAGGGAGAACCTCTCAGTGAGTTGTTGAAATGAAGCAAAAACATTATCGATGTACAGGTCCTTAAAATTGCTAATGCTAAGGTTTGACCACCTCAGAAAACACTATCTGTTAAGGATGGAGGAAAGGCGCGGTTAGAGGCTAATGGTGCATGGGGGGAGAATGATTGTAGGCCAAAGAAGCAACTGATCTGATTCCAGATTTTAAGTGAAGTTTAAACATTTTTACTATAAGGAGAAGTGGCAGACTGGATAGGAGAGTATATCAATGATTTCAATGAGACTGGCATAGATGAGTTTACTTCCATTGATAACCACTTCAGGGGGAAATTCAGACGCCTCATAATTTAACCAGTATTTGAAAATCCTAATATTAATGGCCCAATAATAGAATCTCAGGTTTGGTAAAGCCAAGCCCCCTTGTGACCTGGGTCACTGCAAATATTGTTTGCGTAGCCTGGGGACTTTCTTGTTCCGAATGAACTCTAGGATTAGGATTATCTACTTTACGGAAGAAGGACTGAGGGAGGAAAACTGGCAAACATTGGAATACATAAGAAAAATGTGGAAGTTTATTCATTTTTTCTCTGTTAACCCGTGCCACTAATGATAGATTAAGCAAAGACCAACGTTCAAAATCTTCCCAGATCTGAGCCACCAAAGGTAGAAAATTAGCTGAGAAAAGACTTTCAAATTTATGTGTAATATGGACACCAAGATAAGCAAATCTATGGAATGCTACCTTAAAGGGAAACTTGTGTAAGGGAAAGTTGCTTCAGTATTAATGGGGAATAATTCGCTCTTACCTAAATTCAGTTTGTATCTGGAAATCTGGCCAAATGTTTCAAGAATAGCAAGAACAGCTGGCACAGAAGCAGATTAAATAGAAATATACAAAAGTAAGTCCTCTGCATAAAGGGACACTTTTAGCTCGACATCATTTCTGGTTATACCAGTTATTGAAGGGTGAGACTGGAGAGCTATTGAGAGGTTCGATGGCGACTGCAAACAACAAGGGACTCAAGGGGCAGCTCTGCCTAGTAGAGCGATGAAGAAAAAAAAACTTGGATTGAATATTGTTTGTCCTGACTGAAGCCTGTGGGCATGCATAAAGTAGTCTTATCTATGAAATAAAGTTATTGCCAAAGCCAAATTTCTTGAGGGTATAAAACAGGTAATCCAATTCCACTCTATTGAAAGCCTTTTCGGCGTCTAAAGTAATCAGAGCTTCCGTAGTGTTAGAGGATGATGCATTATAAATTGTATTACATAGACATCTAAGATTGTCAAAAGAATGTCTATTCCAAATGAAACCAGTTTGGTCTGATGAGACAATGGAAGGAAGGATGGATTCCAAGCGCAATGCAAGTAGTTTAGATAGTAATTCAAGATATACATTCAGTAGGCTTATCGGTCGATAAGAAGAGCAAGCTAAGGGATCCTTGCCTTTTTTAAGTAAAAGTGAAATCGAAGCTTGGTAGAGAGTTTGTGGGAGAGTACCAGAGCTAAAAGATTCATGGAACATGTCAAGCAGGAGAGGGGCCAACTTGTGTCTAAATGTTTTATAGAGTTCGGAGCGATAGCCGTCTGGCCCCGGGCACTTGCCACTTTGTAATGACGACACTGCTTTGTTAAGCTCAATTATAGTAATTGCTCTCTAATTCCACTGCAACAGACTGCTCAATAGGGGGAATTTCCAAGCTATTGAAAAAAAATATATCATTCTGGAACCGAGGTGTGATCAGATGAATAGAGGGTCATGGAGAATTCTTTAAATATGTCATTGATTTCTGATGGAACAGTGGTTTTGCCTGAGAGAGTGCAGATCTCAGAGATATGATGAGAGGCTGCTCTCCGCATAGCTGGTGTGCCATCAATTTGCTGGCCTTATTGCCATGTTCATAGAGCTGGGACCTTGACTGGTGTAAAAGTTCAACAGTACGGTGTGTCATTATGGTGTCAAATTCTGTTTGCAGGGAGAGGCGCTCCTCATATATTTCTTCTGATTGGGTGGAGGCATATGAGTTATCCAATTGAGATATGCGTTTCGCCAGTGAGGTCAGTTTATCCTTTCCAAGTTTCTTCTCATGGCTAGAGTAAGAAATTATTTCCCCCCTAATATACGCCTTCAAGGTTTCCCACAACACTGCAGCCGATGCTCAAATAAATAAGGCAGATATACAAAATTTAAAGTGAAAAAGGTACAAAACCCAAAACCAGTGAAGTTGGCACGTTGTGTAAATCGTAAATAAAAACAGAATACAATGATTTGCAAATCCTTTTCAACCTATATTCAATTGAATACACTGCAAAGACAAGTTACTTAATGTTCGAACAGGTAAACTTTGTAATTTTTTGCAAATATTAGCTCATTTGGAATTTGATGCCTGCAACATGTTTCAAAAAAGCTGGCACAAGTGGCAAAAAAGACTGAGAGAGTTGAGGAATGCTCATCAAACACTTATTTGGAACATCCCACAGGTGAACGGGCTAATTGGGAACAGGTGGGTGCCATGATTGGGTATAAAAGCAGCTTCCTGAAATGCTCAGTCATTCACAAACAAGGATGGGGCGAGGGTCACCACTTAGTGAACAAATCGTGAGCTGATTGTCGAACAGTTTAAAAACAACATTCCTCAACGAGCTATTGCAAGAAATTTAGGGATTTCATCATCTACGGTCCGTAATATCGTCAAAAGGTTCAGAGAATCTGGAGAAATCACTGCACGAAGCGACAAGGCGAAAACCAACATTGAATGCCTGTGACCTTCAATCCCTCAGGCGGTACTGCATCAAAACCGACATCAGTGTGTAAAGGACATCACCACATGGGCTCAGGAACACTTCAGAAAACCACTGTCAGTAACTACAGTTCGTCGCTACATCTGCAAGTGCAAGTTAAAACTCTACAATGCAAAGCGAAAGCCATTTATCAACAGCACCCAGAAACGCCGCCCGGCCGCTGGGCCCAAGCTCATCTAAGATGGACTGATGCAAAGTGGAAAAAGTGTTCTGTGGTCTGACGAGTCCACATTTCAAATTGTTTTTGGAAACTGTGGACGTCGTGTCCTCCGGACCAAAGAGGAAAAGAACCATCCGGACTGTTATAGGCGCAAAGTTCAAAAGCCAGCATCTGTGATGGTATGGGGGTGTATTAGTGCCCAAGGCATGGGCAACTTACACATATGTGAAGGCACCATTAATGCTGAAAGGTACATACAGGTTTTGGAGCAACATATGTTGCCATCCAAGCAACGTCTTTTTCATGGACGCCCCTGCTTATTTCAGCAAGACAATGCCAAGCCACATTCTGCACGTGTTACAACAGCATGGTTCCGTAGTAAAAGAGTGCGGGTACTAGACTGGCCTGCCTGTAGTCCAGACCTGTCTCCCATTGAAAATGTGTGGCGCATTATGAAGCGTAAAATACGACAACGGAAACCCCGGACTGTTGAACAACTTAAGCTGTACATCAAGCAAGAATGGGAAAGAGTTCCACCTGAAAAGCTTCAAAAATTGGTCTCCTCAGTTCCCAAATGTTTACTGAGTGTCGTTAAAAGGAAAGGTGATGTAACACAGTGGTAAAAAGGCCCCTGTGCCAACTTTTTTGCAATGTGTTGCTGCCTTTAAATTCTAAGTTAGTGATTATTTGCAAAAAAAAATAAAGTTTCTCAGTTTGAACATTAAACATCTTGTCTTTGCAGTGTATTCAATTGAATATAAGTTGAAAAGGATTTGCAAATCATTGTATTCTGTTTTTATCTACGATTTACATAACGTGCCAACTTCACTGGTTTTGGGTTTTGTAAAAAGTAAGCCAACAGATGAGTATTTTGGCAAAAGAAAGAATAGTTAAGTACTCATACATGTTTTAAATATTCAGGTAATGAAAACATAAAATAGGCAACTGGAATATTTAAATATTCAATTGTGTATATGGGAAAATATTAGCAGCAGCGATCAAAACTCTTTCTGAACATCAACACCAATCGTAAAATATACGAGAAACGACTGTGGTGCAGAAAAGCAGGTCCTGCAGAAGTTGAGCTGTAAACTCGGTGCGGCGGGGACCTTCTGAACCTTCAGGCAGACCCACCAGACACACATTCTTCCATCTTGATCGGCTTTCCAGGTCTTCACATTTTTTTGGAAAGGGAGTCTGTGAGAGTGGTTAGCGTGCTAACCTTAGCTTGGAGATCGGCTAGCCTGCCATCATGGTCGTTAACTGCACTCTCGAGATTTACAATCGTTTCACTCTGTATAGCGATTATATCCTCAATGGGCCCCAGAGCTGCTTTTATTTCTCTTTTGACTGCTGTCGAACTGATGGAATCGAACTGGCTAATGATGTCGGTGCGAATTTCGTCCATCATGTCCCTCATACTCAGTAGCAGTGTCCCGTTAGCTTCCGGATGATCTGCAGACTCCGGACTGGAAGAGTGGCGAGGCTTGATGCGGCCTGCTTTGGTGGTGGCGGGTTTCCCTCGAGAAGTCATCATAGGTCGCTCACAGATGTAAAAACGACTTGTATATGGTGAATATCAACCAAAATAAAGCTCAGGGCTAGCGAAAAGTGTCAAATAGTGCATATAAGTATCAAAATAAGTCACATTTCAGCGGAGCCACTGCAAAGCACAACCTACATCCTCCACACTCAACAGCGCCCATAGCAGTTTTTTTTTAACCAGGGCTCCTGGAACCAGGTTGCTAGGGGCACTTGCTGCCCAATTAATCAAAGTTCCAAATACATATTTCATGATACTAAATTGAATAATTGGCCATCTCTTTCAAAAGTGGTCCTCTGAGGTTACTTATGTATATTAAAGGTTGATTATGGAATATTAGCAGAATACCGACATCTAGTGTCTCAAGATCGTAGTCGCAACAACAGAAAATAATTCCAGCAGTCGGGTTGCCAGGTTCGTAGCCGAGTGTGTCAAGCGATCAGCCTGCACAATGTCAAGTGATGCTCCATCGAGCATATGCTTCGCCAATAGTGACTCTCGTCTTTGCCCTTCTCCGGTCACTCTGCTGCTGGGACGGATAACGCACCATTCGCCAGGGCTCTGAAGCAGCTACAGCAGGACTTGCAGACTCCGCCATTTTACCCAGTGCCAGCCTAGCTGTGCTGAGCTTAGAGACCGTATTTGGCAACCCGCAATCCCCCGGCCGCTATTGGCTTGTACGATGTAAACAGGAAGTCATTGTCAAATCCGTCAAAATTTTTAAATTATTTAATTCAGAATACTTTTTTTTTTACAGAAAAGAAACACTTTTAATACGCATTCTCCATAATCGACCTTTAAGTCCAATTTGTAAAATATAAGTATTATTTCTGGTCATTATTAATTATTGCTGAAGACCAAAATTTATCTAACTGCCCCAAATTGGCACAGGGCCTTGCACTTTTTTTTTTTTGGCAACCTACAAGGCCATTTTCCTGACAAATGGTGCCCTGTGTGAGGAGGCAGGGAGATGTAGTTCATTCAAGGCAAACGTCCAACATTCCCCCCTTCGGTTCCAGCGTTTCACTGAGATGTGTGATCCTGAGAGCACACCACACAGAGAGCTGTGACTGAGTGCGTATGTGTGCCAGTTCATGAACAAACATAAGAAAACGAGGCGCAGACAAGGACAGACCAAGACAGCACCTTACAGCCGAGTTTTAAAAGCTGAGCAAACTCATTTTTATTTGAAAAGTAAAAACAGAGGGAAGCCGCAGAGATGACACAGACGCTGAAGAGATGAGAAATGCCCACAGCATTTCACACCCGGGACTAGTACCTAACAATAAACCATGTCACTTCCTGTATGGGCCAGAGGCAGGAAGTGCAGACAGTCACAGGTAGAGGAGGGGCTTAGGAAGGAAGCCGATATTGCACTCCAGTGTACAGTGAAGGAGGAGGGTCCACAGTGAGTAGAGAGAACACAGGAGGGCCGGTGTGATTAAAGTGACTTCAGAAAACTGCATACTGTACATTATAAACAGCCTTGTATCAACAGGACAGTCTGGAACTTTTGTTTGTACAAAAAATTACAAGCCCCCTGATTAAAAAAAAAAAAAAAAAAAAAAAAAAAAAACACATTTGAGTTCTCAAATGGCTACTCACTTTCTCCAAGTACATCTCCCTCCCTGAAGTGCATGTATGCAAGAGTGTGTGTGTGTGTGTGTGTGTGTGTTTAGATGGATGTTTTTAAGTGCTCAACTGAGCTTAGATGCACATGTGCTTTTGTATGTTTCCGTGTAAATGGCTGAACAAGTGTACCTTATGTGCAAGTACATGCACGCACGCAAGTGTGTGTGTGCTTGAATGTCAAGGTGGATTAAAGTGAGAAGAGAATGGATAACACACGCTCCACTCTCAGACACAGGCCCATACATAATACACAAATTACCCATAGTGCACTCCTTCACAACACTCATGCGGCTTGCACGCTCAGGCCTGTACAGTGTACTCGCGCTCCCTCTGTGCTTAATACAAGCTCTCCCATGATTGGATACTGGTCACCCAGGGGGGACCTGTGTGTTTAAAAACTGGCCCATGATTGGACAGCAGTAACCAGGCGGGCCTTTTTCCTTTTTTTTTTTTTTTTTTTTTTATAATGTGAGCCCATTGGCTGAGCCCTTCCTATGTGGTCTAACCATGGTGTTCAGCTGGAGACAGATTCCACACAACTTAAGTTTTCCTGTAATTTTCCCCCAGAGTATTTTTTGTTTTGTTTTGTATGTGTACGGTTAGCGTTGGTGGCTCTTGACTGAGGTTTCTGTCCGTTCATCTGTCCGTCTATCCGTGGGTGTGCCCATGCTCGGCTCTTATTGGACGCAGCAGTTATGGCCATTGGCATCTTTAAATCGCAGCCGCATCTTTGGCCGATACTTCTCCAGGTACAGCAGCTGCTTGGAGTTGAAGGCGCCACGTCTCTTTCTGGTAAAGAGAGAAGAGGGGGAGAGAGAGAGAGAGGAGGAGAGGGGGAGAGAGAGGGAGAGAGAGGAGGGGAGAGAGAGAGCGCAGGAGAGTGAGATGCCAGGTGCAGCGCTAATCAAGCCCTACAACTCAGGGATCCTCAAATCTGGACCTTAAATGTCCCCTATTATGTCACCAGGCGCGCAGCAAATTAGTTATTACAAGCCATTTCAAAATCTTTCCCCTCTTGACATCACATGGGGAAGCAACCAAACAGATGCAAGAAGAACTGATCACCTTCAGCCAAGCAGCCAATCAGATTTCATTGTTCTGTGTGGTCACTCCCCCTTGTGATGTCAGGAAGGGGAGACATTGATCTGGCCCATAATGGCTCATAAACTGTACACCTGGTGGCATGATGGGGGATCTTTAAATCATCCAACTCTGTTTTTCCAGTTTTGTTTTCTCCCAGGTAATTAAAGCATTAACTGAACTTTTAACGCTTCCCATTGGGCAGACCCGACTCCGACGTAAAGGCAGGGGGAAAGGCCATCACTGCTCGGACCTCGAGGACCGCGATTAGATGATCTCAGCACGAACGCCTGCGCAACATTAACTGACCGCAGCACTGTAACAACCAACCATCTCTCATCTCACAGTTCATGACAAAATTAACTCCACCTTTACGCAGGCATCCATACTCTACGGTCGGCTGCGGAACAAGGGCTGCAGAAGATCCTCGGCTTAAAGCAGGAACCCAGAACCCCACCTGCGTCCCGCAGACGAGATCGGCTTCTGCTTCACCTGATTAACAGCACATCGCTATGAATAACATCATGAGCTACAGAACTGTAATGAGATACTATCTTCACCAGAAAGGCATTTGGAGGTGGAAACGATTCCACCCACAAGCGAGGGTGCAAGATTACTCTCTCCCAACCAGCTAGGTGTCTGTGCTGGGGCGGGGCAGGATGGGCAGGAGCTCTGATGTCACAGATTCTGTTCCCAGGTGAGAGCGTTGTTGCAGAACCTCCGTGCTACACGGTGACCTCTCAGCAAAGATCCTGCCATTCGAACAGACTTTCTCAAAGGCTAGAGGGCATTTTCAGTGTGCCATTTTTTTTTTTTTTCTTTCCTCAAGTTGAGATTTGAAATAACCAAGCACGGGGGGCGGGAGAGGAGATAAAATAAAAAAATTGCATAAATTATAGACAAATAAGGTGGCAGGCCCTGAGGGCTAATACCCAAGAGTACCCAAGGAAGAAGGTGAGGTCATCTCTATACCACGAGCAGTCAGTTTTTTGACTGTAAGCAGGGCACAATTAATGCGGTGGGGCGGCACAGTGGCGCAGTGGCCAGCACGGTCGCCTTGTAACAAGGAGGGTGTGGGCTGGAGTACCGGCCGGCCAGGACCTCTCCACATGGAGTTTACATGTTCTCCCAGTGTTCGTGTGGGTCTCCTCCAGACACTCAGCTTTCCCCCGCTGACTAAGGCTCTGGCTTTAGAACTGGAGTGGGTCCCTGGCCACTGCACTGTGGCTGCCCATTGCTCTTTATGCTGGGTGCACACTACGGGAATCTTTTAAGATCTTAAAATCGCAGGGGGCTGCACATATAACGATAATCCTTGCGATTTTAATCAACGAGCTGTGTCTGGTCGGTCAAGAAGAGGACTCTGCACACTACAGCTCCCGATATCCTTATCTTCCAAGATTTCACAAAAACTCGCATGATCAAACGTGACTTCGACGTAATTTCCCCTTTCCTGGGCACAAGATTTTTGTGAGTCCAGCGCAAGCTTTCTAGCGTTAACGCAAAACAAAGCTGTCTTCAGCTGTCCGTCAGGGCTCTTTTAACGTTAGCAGGTTTGTTTCGCCAAAATGCCAGATAGTTGTTGTGCTATAGTCTGAGCTGTGTGGGGGTGTTCTGACTAATTTTGCCACCTATCAAAATGTGCTACCTTGCGATTCTGCGCTTGCACAAACCTAAAATCTCGGGCTGTTTCCTCACTCATGTCTTAAGTATCTTCAAAAATCATAAAAATTGATTTATTTTCAGTGCGCACTTCAACCTGTAAGCGTACACATATTTGCATGTACACGCTGGGTTTTCCTGAAAATGCAGAAATTAGATGATAATGGCGTATATGGGCATATATCTTTGTATAAACTTATCCAACTCGTTATAAAATCTGCTTATGTTATAATATGCTAACAAATAACAAAGTTACTACTCTAAACCGATTCATATTGCAATATCAAGGCGAAAACAAAGACTTTACGATCGCTTTGCATTACGGTAGCATTTTTTGACAAGGGAGCACAAATTGACAGAACAGGGGCTCTAGCATACCTAACGTTAGGGGTGAAGATAAATAAATAATAGCTACAACTCGGAGGTGTCCGAGATGGCCGCGGTATTGCAACAAAGTTTCAATATTTCAGCAGCTCTTTTATGAGCAACCCTGCCACTTCTAGCAGTAATTTAGCTCAAAAACAAAACTAGCCATACTTGGCGTACGCGCCCTGTAGGATCATCCCGAACACCGATAATATCCAACATGTTGGATATTATCGGGAGGTCCCGATCAGTTTGCGAGGGGCGAATTTGGATCTGTAACCTCCGCACTCTAACAGATAACTGGGCCGAACATCACGGCCGAATTCGGATTGTTCCCCGATTCTCGGGAAGGCCAGTTCGGGGCAAAATCTGACCCGAATTTCCTGTAGTGTGCACCCAGGCTTAGTAACTCAAATGCTGAGGACAGATGCTCACGGTCTTCAATATCGTATTTTTTTCTCAATATGCAAGAAAGGGGACTGTTCTGAGCCAGAAAACTACAGGTTTGTCAGTTTAACTTCAATTTTCTGTAAAATACTGGAGTCTACCATGAAAGATGAGTTGGAATTAATTCTTGAACATAATATACATCCTGAGGGATCAGAGTTGTGACCAAGTCATCATGTCCAAGTCAAATTAAGTCACTGGTCATTAGCTCAAACTCAAAGCAGACGAGGGAGAGCGATGAGGACTGAAAGGGGGCAGGGGAACAAATTAGACAATGAGCTAACTAATTAACAAGCAGAGTGGGGAAAGCTGAGAGAGTTGAAAGCTTAGATACATTTAGGATCAGAAAGGGGTCAATGTCAACATGAAATGCAGCTCATGGCTCTCTCAGCTTTCCCCATTCTGCTTGTTAATTAGTTAGCCGATTGTGTAATTTGTTCCCCTACCCCCCTTCACTTCTCATTGCTCTCCCTTGTCTGCTTTGAGTTTGAGCTAATGATCAGTGACTTGATTTGACTTGGACATGATGACTTGGTCACAACTCTGTGAGGGATAGCCAACATGGCTTCGGTGAAGGAAGGTCATGCCCGACAAACCTCTGGAATTCTTTGAAGAGGCCACTAAGACTTATGACCAGAGCAGGGCTTATGACATCATAGACTTGGATTTTAAGACATTTGTGAGGTACCACATGTCAGTCTAATTTTTAAAATAAGGACTGTAGGAATTACGGGAAGTATTTTGGAATGGATTTGGAACTGGTCACAGAGACAGACCACAAAGAGTTGTGGTCAGAGGGATCTCATCTGAGTTAGGCACAGTGGAAGTGGAGTTCCTCAGGGATTGGTGTTAGGACCCCTGATATTCCTCATCTATCATTAATGACCTTGACAGGATCATTGTAAGCAAACTGGTCAAGTTTGCAGATGATACTAAATTGGGAAGTTGGCTAACAGTTCAGAGTCTGCTGTTGTGAGACAGGATGATTGATAGAATCCAGAGGAGGGAAGACATATGGCAAATGAAATTTGACACAGTTAAATGAAAAGTTCTAAAGGCTGAAAATAAACACATTAGAGAAGATTACTTCATGTGAGGTTCTAGACACTATGCTGCGATCTATAGGCAAAAGTATTGAGTATAAATCTGAGGTTATACTTCTCTTACACAGTACATTTGTCAGACCACACTTACAGAGCATTGTGCACAGTTCTGGGAACTGCACTACAACAAATACAGTACTGTGCAAAAGCTAAATTTGGCATCTCCAATCCCACCCGAATCTGGAATGCCAAATTGGGGAACTATGTACAAGGCTTGCTCATATGAGACCTCGTGCTGCCAACTCAGGAGAGTGAAGACAGTCCGCGGCTCTCGTCCGAAGCACGCTCCTGTCAGCCACCGCTTCTTATACACTCATTGGTTGAATCCTCGCAAGTTCAGAACGAGGGCGGAGGATACCCGACCATGAACAAGCTTAGAATCTTCCTGACGAGCGCCCATCCGGCCAACAGGAGGCACTTAAGCAACCACTGCTGGTTGGTACAACTGGGGCTCGAACCCGCGCCGTGATAGTCACTTCTGCTTCGCAGTGCGCTATCTGGCATCTTCATAAGCTTTAGGAACACTTAACGCAATTCCGTGAGGCAAAGATGCTTCCAAAAATCATTAAAGGTTTCTAAATATTGAAAAATGTACTATAAAGTGCTGTGAACTGTTAAAAACAAACTGAAATCAATATTTGGTCTAACTACCCTTTGCCAAAAAAATTTGGGACACTGGTATGCAGTTTTATAGTTTTATAAGATTACTGACTGTTCGGTTCTCCGAAGCACGCTGGAGAATATGCCAGAGCTCCTCTGCAGACTCACAGTCTCACTTGAGTCTCTCTCCCCAGGCATTCCCAGGCAGCCTTGATGATGTTGAGATCAGAGCTCTGTCATGACGTATTATTTGTATCAACTGTATTTAGTGGAATACAAAGTTCTTTTGAAAAAAAAAAAGATGTTTTTGTAATAAAAATGCAGTGCTTCAAATGTGTTTATCCACAGCACCACTACTACGGAAAAGAAAATTAAACATCCAACATCAAATTCAAATAAAAGTAAATTTGGGCACTTCAGACTTTTGCACAGTGCTGTATATAGAGACTTTAGAAAAGATTCAAAGAAGGCCCCCAAAGTTAATTCCTGGTATTAAAGATCTGAGGACAGGCTGAAGAATCTTAATCACTTCAGTCTTAGTAAAAGCAGACTTTGTGCTGATCTGACAGAGGTGTTTAAATATGTACAAGGGATTAACAAAGTTAACTGTGCAGGATAATTTAGGCCAAGTTCTGCCGCAGAACTCCAGGTCTCAAATAGAAGTTAGCCAAGGGCAAGCTGAGAATGGTATTAATAAATACTTTTTCAAGCAGAGAGTGATCACAGAGAGGAATAGCTTGCCAGGCCATATCGCAGGGGCAGAAACTCCAGGAGTTCTCTAACTTGATATAGTGAAGTGTTAGGTTCACTTTAGACATAGCAAAATGGCTATCCTAGGTGGGCTGAATAGCCATTTCCTGCCCCATATGTTATAAGTCAGTGTGTGTGTGTGTGTGTACTTGTAGTTAGCATTAGAACATGTATGTAGTGTCCATGTTAAAATGTGTGCTACTACTGCTTAAAAGTTGGTAAACCAAAACATTTTCAAGCAGCCTGAGGGGGAAAAAAAAGACATTTTAACACTTATTGTTTTATTAAAAATGTTAGATTGATCCAAGTGGCCACCTTTTGCCACAATAACAGCTAAGAAAATTCAAGCAATTTTTTCTAAAAGTACAGTCATATGGTCTTGAAGGATTACACCATACACTACTCTGGAACCTCCCAAGGTTTACAACATGCACTACTCTGGAACCTCCCAAGGATCACACCATACACTACTCTGTAAACTCCCAAGGATTACACCATACACTACTCTGGAACCTCCCAAGGATTACACCATACACTACTCTGGAACCTCCCAAGGATTACACCATACACTACTCTGGAAACTCCCAAGGATTACACCATACACTACTCTGGAAACTCCCAAGGATTACACCATACACTACTCTGGAACCTCCTAAGGATTACACCATACACTACTCTGGAACCTCCCAAGGATTACACCATACACTACTCTGGAACCTCCCAAGGATTACACCATACACTACTCTGGAACCTCCCAAGGATTACACCATACACTACTCTGGAAACTCCCAAGGATTACACCATACACTACTCTGGAAACTCTCAAGGATTACACCATACACTACTCTGGAACCTCCTAAGGATTACACCATACACTACTCTGGAACCTCCCAAGGATTACACCATACACTACTCTGGAACCTCCCAAGGATTACACCATACACTACTCTGGAAACTCCCAAGGATTACACCATACACTACTCTGGAAACTCCCAAGGATTACACCATACACTACTCTGGAAACTCCCAAGGATCACACCATACACTACTCTGGAACCTCCCAAGGATTACACCATACACTACTCTGGAACCTCCCAAGGATTACACCATACACTACTCTGGAAACTCCCAAGGATTACACCATACACTACTCTGGAAACTCCCAAGGATTACACCATACACTACTCTGGAAACTCCCAAGGAATACACCATACACTACTCTGGAACCTCCCAAGGATCACACCATACACTACTCTGGAACCTCCCAAGGATTACACCATACACTACTCTGGAAACTCCCAAGGAATACACCATACACTACTCTGGAACCTCCCAAGGATCACACCATACACTACTCTGGAACCTCCTAAGGATTACACCACACACTACTCTGGAACCTCCTAAGGATTACACCATACACTACTCTGGAACTTCCTGAGGATTCTCTGCATTTGTGGTTTGCCTTGCCTTGAGATCTCATTCCAATGTGGTTCCATTTTACATCCTTTGCAAGAAGCAGGAAGAATTATTTTACCTGCTTATTCACCGAAGCACAATTTTTCAATTAACTCCAGAATTTAGGTCACTAGCTAAAATGAATAGCTTCTTTCTGGCTTTTCATGGCCTTCGGTAAAACATAGAATCAAAAATGAGTTCAGTGTTCAAATATTTATGACCAGTTTTGTATGTGCATGTATAAAAAGTGTGTCCCTGTGTGCGAGTGTATATGTGGCGAGAGTGTGCATGTGTACATTAAGTGTGTGTGTTGATGTGTGCCTATGTTTACATATAAATGTATTGTGTGTGTGCTAATGTGTGCCTATGCTTGTGTGTGTATACAAAGCATTGTGTCAGTGAATGAGCATGTGAGCAAATTTCAGGAAGAACTTTTAAAGGTGCCCTGTGTAAGAATTGAGGTCAAAATATCCAAACAGTGAGCTAGACACAACAAATGAATGAGAAGAAATAAGGGCAATGATGTCATAAAAAATATGACAAGCTATAGTGCTGCAGAGATATCAACCTGAATTAGCACGGTAAATCACTAGCTGCGCATCGTCCTGAGTCATAATACCAGTTTCTGCCATGGGTGGTGGTATGCGGGCAACATAACAGCCAGCCAAACTGCAGTGCACGAATAAATCGCACAGCTTGAGGGCGTACTTGAATCTGAAGTCAATCACATGGAAGGTACATTAGCTGAGAAGCTTGAAATGGCTTCGATAATAATGGACCCTAAATGAACGCACGAAACGTAACGGAAAACTTTGCATAATGTAATGAAACATGACAGAATGTTTAGTTGTGACTAAAGATACTTGATTGCTAGAAGAGGTCTTGCTAATGAAGGCTGCCCATCAGGCAAACTGGTTGCATATTGTGAAATTAGCATCAGGCGGGCGGCATACGTAACGTTTTAAAATGATCTTGTCCCTAGTTTTACTTGTACATGTGCAGCTAAGATTACGTCATAATTTTGAACTCCGCTATAACTGTTCTGACGACGTACGGTAAAGTGATGGTCAACTAACAGTGGCGATCGACTGTCCAGCTGATTTTGGGATCAGAGACTGGTTATGGTAAAGTCCGGCATTAGACAGATTTATTCACGCAAATGTTGGTTCAGCATTCACGCTTAACATTAGCTAACGTTACGTTGACGCTAGCTTGCTCAACATCAGCAAATGTTATCTAGCTAATGAATTTATTTCGAATGAACAATGACATGTAATTTGGACATATTTACTGGATCGGGTGAAGGGGAGTAGCTTGAAGATGTCATAGTACAGAATCACTTGACATCGACCGACGTTCGTTCATGTGTTTGTATCTCAGAGTTTCGGAGTCAGAGCGGCCCTGTTTGGATTGTAGGTAGTCGGCTATGGGGTCGTTGGGAAGGTGGGGGCGAATCATGGACAGTAGGCTTGATGGGAGGAGAGACTGTGCCGTTTCTCGATTGTTACGCTAGGGTAGACCAACTCAATTTCTGCAGGCATACTGCCCCCTTTTTCTTTGGAGTGTGAAGAGAATGAATTTAATTTTTGGCTGTCCATTACACAGGGCACCTTTAACAAAACCCTTGAACCCAAAGCTGCTCCACTGCATCTCTCGCTCACTGTAACTGTTCTATCTGGCATTCCTCCCAGAGAGTCCTTGGAGAGTCGCAGGTTCTCAATGGAACTTCCCTGGTTACATAAAGGCTGAATCAGGTGGAGGTTTTGAGGTCTAGCGGAGGGTTGCCAGATGTTCGTGACTGGGGAGAGAGGACACTCACTCGCGAATGAACTGAACCGCATCTTCATACTTCATCCCCCCTTCAAGCAGAGCCAAGGCCACCAGCACCGGAGCTCTGAGAGGGAGAGAGGGAGGGGGAGAGAAAGAGAGAGAGAGAGGGAGAGGGAGGGAGAGAGAGAAAGAGAGACTTATGACTTAACACGCCTTTATTGTCACATTATCCACTTAAAAACAAACCAAAACCTGCAACATAAAAAAGCAGCAGTGAGCAAAGCAACCATCAGGAAGACAAAAACACGTCCTCGCGCTGAGCGCCAACATTCTGCACTGATTCGGCGAAATGAAGGAGTTTAAATCAGTCATTACATCAATGTTCTCTCAGTGTTGGCGATTTGCGTCCAGCGACCACTTGCCAGGCGTAGTTGGAATAATTTTGCGTATAATGATTTTTATCGCCTCGCTCGGGACGGAGGGCGAGGTATAGTTTTTGGTGAGGTTTCTTCGTTTCCTTCTTTTCTTCCTCGTTAGAAACATTACGGCAAAACGGCTCGACTGATCTTCATGAAAATTCTAGGATTGGTGAGCATTAGTCCAGAGTAGAGCCTTATAAATTTTGGAGGTCATCAGGTCCAGGTCAAGGTCAAGGTCACCCGAAAGGTCAAAATCATTTTCCAGCAATAATTTTGGTTAAAATGATCATATCAACTTCAAGCTAAATCCAGAATGTGCATCTTTCAATTCTGTTTACGCTCATGTGCTACATGATGGGGCATCTCTTAGATTTCTTAGCAGTTGGGGATTAAATGTCAGGGGGATCAAGGTCATAGCTTAAATTTGCTTATTTTCCATTATAACTCAAAAACGGTCAGAAATAGAGAGGTGTTTATTATTGTAAACATATTGGAAGTAACATATGGGCTTTCATTTGGCACTAAAACCTTTGACCTTGAGTGACTTTGAAAGGTCAAACTGAAGGTCACAAATTTTCACTCGTACCCAAGAAAAACCACATTGATGAGATAGAATCAGAAGCTAAAGCACTAAAATAAGCGCTACTGGGCGAGGTTTGTTTTCCCTGGGAACACTTTTCGTCCAATTCACACGCATAAATTAACCGCTAGTCGAACTTTTGAAGTGTTTTTTACCCGATCTCCCGGGTTAACGGCAGCTCTCAACCAAGGACCAACCTTGTCCAACACTCCCTCCCAGTTTTTCTCCTGAAAAAATGGAAAAACCTGAGAAGACACTTAAACACTTCATACCAGCCCTACTCCGCTCCAACCCTCCCGGAGTTTTTGGAAATCCTCCCCCTTCCCAACTCGCAAATGCAAACCCTCCATACTTTATCCAATTCAACTTTGCTGAAGTGCTTTTTTTTACTTCTACGAGGGCAAACTGCCCGTTAATGTCCGACATCACCACATTCAAAATAATTCACGTTTCAAGAGCTAGAATAAACTATGTATGAGCCCTCACCGTGTTTAACACAGAATGATACCTCCAATGTGACTCAACATAAACACTTGCCTTCTGAGAGACTGTACGCCCTTTAAATTTAGGATCTTTACATCCAAACCCGATAATTTTAAATCCACTCACAAATTTTCCAAAATGTTGCCACTTGCGCTGCAGCGCTTCATTCGAAATAAATGGCGGCATGCCAGACAGTAATCTGTACAGACAGTACAGCCAGAGGTGAAACATTAACAAAACTGTCATTTAGAAAAATGCCGCTAGCAACCAGCTGATTTACGAGACGTTCCTCTTTAAGAAAAAGAACAGCGGCTTTATCCACCCGAGAGCCCTACAAAATATTTAAATGTCCAATTCGTTTCTCCACAGTAAGGACAACTTCTACTGTAAATCCAAAATTGGCTACTATTTTCAAACTATGAAGAATAAAAAGGGAAGACGATTCTCTCTCACGAGACATGCCATCCCAAATCACTTCCACAGCTTAAGACCGGTATTAGAGTTAGAAAACAAAGTTCACTCGCCCAGACAAACACTCCCACTACACCCTCACACACCCAACTCCCAGCATGCACTGAGAGAGAGAGAGAGAGAGAGAGAGAGAGAGAGAGGGATGAGAGAGGGAGAGGGAGAAGGGGATGAGAGAGAGAGAAAGAGAGAGAGAGGGATGAGAGAGAGAGAGAGAGAGAGAAAGATATATAAAATAGGCATGGGCAACGCTCTGCATAAACTCTAATGGAATGCGAACAGCTGAACTGGGGTGTAAACAAGCCTCAGAAAACTTATTAAAAAAAATGATGTAAATACCATTTTCATACAAAAAGAACACCATGGTTTGATTAAAAAGCAACCTTTTCAATAGGATACCCGCATTTCATACATGAACTCTGCGTATTACGCCAATAATGCGATTTGAACAGAGCTATTATTCGCCCGTTGGATGAATGCGTGACCTCAATTTGCGCCCGTGTTTACAAACTTTCAAGTGCACGGCGTGGTAAAATAACCAATTTGGAGGTAGATTTCAAATAGCCAGCGCTGACGTGATATCCCAGCTACTGCCCTTATTGACTTACAGCCATCTAATTTGAGAAATTACGAGTCTGGTTGTCCATTCTAGACCTCCAGGATATGTGAAATTAGTTTGACAGAAGTTGTTGAAGTTCGTCGCGAATTCGCCGTGACTTCTTCTCAACAATAGCAAGAAAGGTGAGTGTATTTTTACTGTAAAACTACATAGTTAGTTGACAGAATATCCTGTGACCCCATTTGTGAAGTTTCAGTAAAATATACCAAGGAATAAACCAGCGCCAGGCGTTCAAAACCTACCAGTGTTCTGACAAATTTTGCTACCTATGCCACCTCGCGAACACCGGTCACAAGATTCATTCACTTATACCCTTCAAATCGAGACTGCGGGGATGGAAATCTAAATAATCAATTAGGAAAAATTCTCGGCTCTCGGTAATTCTGTATATCGTTTAAACATTTTGTTAATCGGATTATGAAAGAAGACTGAAAATAAGCGCCCGCTTTTTTGTTTGGGTGTAAAAGCGTATTTAAAGGAGAATACATTGTATATTGATTAAGCATTGAACTCTGCATAAGTCGAACTGTTTTAATATTTGTTGATGACATTGCTTCGCTTCCAGGAAGCAAGTACATAAATCTGCTGTCTAGTGAGCATTTCAGGTTCGATGTACTGAGTAATAACGCCATGAAACTTAAACTGGCCCGTCATTCTGCCGAATAGTCTTACTAAACTAGTTAATCGTCTGATTGCTAATCAAGCAAAGGGAGGTTTCTGCCTCGCCAAACTAACCTCCGACTGCACGTCACTGTGTTTTACTATGAATTATTCACAGTAGCTCATTGAAACTATCATGGGAGGAGGGTATATGGACATTATAAAAAAGTGTAAAGTTTTTTTTTTTTTTTTTTTTTTTTAAATCACCACGGGTTATTGAAGGGGAACGTTTAAGTAGCAGTGGGAGGGCAAACAACTGCCGGCATCAGCGACTTCACTGCATTTTATACAGTAATGGGCGAGTAAGCGTTAATGTTTGCCCTCCCACCGATAATTTTGACATTTTTGCAGGCCATTGATCCAAAAAAAAACTTCACAGGCAACCCATTCATACCATTTTTTAATATAATTCAAAACCTAATGTTTGTTGAACATAATTGGGTGAAATTCAATGCATTTTCCATTAAAAAGGGCCTGGGGGGCGCTGCTGTACTTCAGAAAAGGGGTTGATGACTTAAGCATCAATTATTTCGGTTAGGGTACCCTAATGGATAATTTGCCCAGGTTTATTTTCTGAGTAGACTGCATTTTCGAAAATGCCCTCAGGCTTCACCCCCAATTTTTACAATGGGTTTTGTTGATAAATGCGAAATCAGCCATTTTTGGGACCCTGTGGCTCTGAGACCCTTTCCTGTAAAGGCGTTGGACTTGTGGCAAACTCTTCATCTGTGTCTTCTGTACTTACCTGCAAAAAATCATTAGAAAATAAAAACTTTTTTCTCAGCAACTCAAGAAATGTTGTAATTTTATTCATTTGTATTGCCCATGCCTATATAAAAATAAAATACTGATTAATAGTATTTAATGCATGCAGAGTTCTGCAGAAACACCCTCCATGAACAGAGGAAAACACCCAACACTACATGCAGGGCAGAATAAGGCCAATATCGGCTATTCATCAACATCCAAAAAAGAGCCATCAAATTCTGGAAACACCTAAAAAACAGCGACTCCCCCCCCATCATTATGAAGCCCTGAGATGCCGAGAGCTGAGCTTAGAGAGGAGCCCCCTCACACAGCTGGTCCTGAGGCTCAGTTCACTAACACTAACCCCCACTAACCCCATCCAGCCTCAGGACAGAGGCTCAGTTCACTAACCCCCACTAACCCCATCCAGCCTCAGGACAGAGGCTCAGTTCACTAACCCTCACTAACTCCATCCAGCCTCAGGACAGAGGCTCAGTTCACTAACCCTCACTAACCCCATCCAGCCTCAGGACAGAGGCTCAGTTCACTAACCCCCACTAACCCCATCCAGCCTCAGGACAGAGGCTCAGTTCACTAACCCCCACTAACCCCATCCAGCCTCAGGACAGAGGCTCAGTTCACTAACCCCACTAACCCCATCCAGCCTCAGGACAGAGGCTCAGTTCACTAACCCTCACTAACCCCATCCAGCCTCAGGACAGAGGCTCAGTTCACTAACCCCCACTAACCCCATCCAGCCTCAGGACAGAGGCTCAGTTCACTAACCCCCACTAACCCCATCCAGCCTCAGGACAGAGGCTCAGTTCACTAACCCCCACTAACCCCATCCAGCCTCAGGACAGAGGCTCAGTTCACTAACCCCCACTAACCCCATCCAGCCTCAAGACAAAGGCTCAGTTCACTAACCCCCGCTAACCCCATCCAGCCTCAGGACAGCATCAACACCAACTCAATTCGACCCAACCAAATTATAACACAACACAAACAAAATTATATCACCTATTGGGAAAATCAAACAAAACCTCAAAACAAATTAAGATGTTATTTGGCCCTAAGAAGAGACGACACTGTGGCAGACTACCTGACCACAGTGAAACATTACAGACAAAGGAAAATACTGACGATGTACAGACTCAGTGAGCGCAGCCTGGCGATAGAGACGGGTCGACGCAGGCAGGTCTGGCTGCCCAGGGAGGAGAGGCTGTGCTCTCACTGCGACCGAGAGCAAGCGGAGACAGAGCTGCACTTCCTCCTACACTGTGACAATTACCTCCAAATTAGAGAACATTTCCTCCCAAAATTCACTGATCTGATACCAAATTTCCCCAACCTACCTGACTCCCAGTAAAATGCAAATCCTTCTGGGAGAGGAACGATGCTGCCAAACCCTGGCAGCACAATATGTAGCCCCCTGCCACAGCCGGAGGGACAGCACCAGCCCTTTATAACCAAACATTTATACTCCTGAAAATTGTTAATTTATCTCCATTTTTATTTTTATTATTCCAAATACTGTAATCAGTTTTAATATGTATATAGTTATTAGTGCTATAGTACTATTGTAACTGCTGTTTCTTAAGTTCCCACATGTTTTATGTATATATGTGTACTGTTTCTTTAATGCTTTGGCAATACATGCCTATATGTCATGCCAATAAAGCATTTGAAATTGAAATTGAGAGAGAGAGAGGGAGGGATGAGAGAGAGAAAGAGAGAGAGAGGGAGGGAGGGAGAGAGAGAGAGAGAGAGAGAGAGGGAGGGATGAGAGAGAAGGGGACATGAGAGAGTGACACACAGGTGGATGAGAGTGACAGGAGTGTGACACACTAGAATATGGGGATGTTGGCACCCTGCCACTCAATGCTCATTAAAGGTCCCCTATTATGCCACCAGATGCACAGCTGACTAGCCATTATGAGCCAGTTCAAAATCCCTCCTTCCTGACATCACAAGGGGGAGTGACCACCCAGAATAATGAAATCTGATTGACTGCTCAGCTCAAGTTGATCAGCTCTTCTTGCCTTTGGTTGGTTACTTCCCCATGTGATGTCAAGAGAGGAAAGATTTTGAAATGGCTTGTAATAATTGGCTGTGCACCTGGTGACATAATAGGGGACCTTTAACCAGGATGCAAAAGCTTAACATGAGCTACACATGGTACAATAAAGGAAAAGTTAACCCAAAAATGAAAATTCACTCATCTACTCACCCCAAGGCTAATCGAAGGGTCCATGAATTTCTTTCTTCCTCAAAACACTTTTGGATTTAAAAAGAAAAACAGCATTGAAGACAAATCCAAATCAATTGAAGTCAGTACACTTTTTCAAGCATAAAAATTTTTTTAAAAACCACAAAATGCCTCTATACTGCTCGTGCGCCGTAATCCTAGGGTCTGTAAGCCCCGACATTCAAATTTGACTTGTAAAGACATCTTTTCACAATATTTTTAGCCTTAATGTCCAATGTAGCCACTTAGCTAGTAGCCTTGTTCATTTTCACGGTAAAAGTTTAAAATTCAAGACTTCTAGCTACGGTGGCCAACGAGGGCAAATAATGCTGTAACGGCCCTAAACATCTCCTATTGGAAAAAGCAGCAGCAGTTTTGAATGTTAGTATTCACTGACTGAACAGCGAATTTTTATGGTCGGGCCAACTTAGCAAGGTCAACTTCTTCCGCGAAAATAAACAGGGCTCTTAGCTAAGTGGCTACATTGGACATTTAAGCTAAAAATACTGTGAAAAGACGTCTTTATCAGTCAAATTTGAATGTTGGGTCTTACGGACACTTGGATTATGCCGCATGAGTAGTATGGAGGCATTTTGTGGTTTTAAAATGTTGTTTTTCACGCTTGAAAAAGTGGTCTCCGTTGACTTCAATTGATTTGGATTTGTCTTCAATGCTGTTTTTCTTTGTTTCTCCAAAAGTGTTTTGAGGAAGAAAGAAATTCATGGACCCTTCCATTAGCCTTGGGGTGAGCAGATGAAGAGTGAGTTTTCATTTTTGGGTGAACTTTTCCTTTAATTACACTACAAGAGATTTATGCAAGGCCATACAGGAATAAAAGCATTGGTCAGCATTCTTCACATTTCACATTTTAAGGCTGGGCGGGAGTTTTTCCATTTTGTGTCCAATGATAATAAGCATTTGAGATCCAAGTAGCCCAACAAATCCAAATCACGAGTACATGCATCAACATGAAGAATTAAATCTGTCCGACCCATTGGTGGCGCAGTGATCTGCCTGATCCATAGGTGGCGCAGTGATCTGCCTGACCCATAGGTGGCGCAGTGATGGGAAGCCAAATAGAGCTCCTGCTGCATGGATGAGGATTCTAAGCATTTTTTCCCCCAAGGATTCTCATTTTTTGGAACAGACTTTTCAAAATGAAAAACAACAATAATAATTGGAGGCGAGAGGATTTTTCTGGGGTGGGCAGGGATGCTAACCAAACAAGAGCTGTGCTCAGAGAGTGCAAGTACCTCCGCCAACAGT